>LPNX010739289.1:365452-526580 GCA_001517045.1 Pseudotsuga menziesii
ATCATTCTTTATAACATTAATTAAATCATTCAATCATTCAACAGCTGAAAAAACCACTCATTAACTCATTCATTAAAACATTAATTTAGTCAATGACAGAGAAAAAATATCAGTAAACAATTCAATAAAGTATTCATTCATAAAACAGAGGAAAAAACATTAAATTTTTTTTTATAAATAAGAATTACTCAAAATTTGTTTAGTCACTTCCTTTTTACTTTTCTTCTCTTTAAATATTTAGTTAGAGTGACATCTTCGGGAATTTGATCATCGGTATCCCTACTAGTCTGCTCGCAAGGTTGAACTTCAGGCAATGGGCGATGAATTTCTCCAATAATGTCAAAATATTTCATTAATATATTTATATTTTGATAAATACGAGTAATTCATTAAAAAAACATTACGAATGTGTGTTTTTATATTTGCCATGTGCACATCAACATGTTCAACATTATCTCGTACTGGCCCAACCTGTTCCGTGTTATGATCTGCAGCTACATGCTCTGTAGTTGAATTGTGTAGAATTAGAATTAATGTTCATCATCTGCAATGGTCTATAAAAAAATAGTAGCACATTAATAAATTCATTACCAGGATGAAAAGCATGATATTCGTTTGGTTAGTCATGTACTTCATCCTCGACCTGAACGGGATTGTTACTTTCCTGCACAAAAAGGAATAAATAATTTACGTTACTTTATTTATAAGGAACAAATTGCATGAGCATTAATAAATTATCATTAAACTATACAGTTTTCACATACCTAGGCACCAGATGGATCAACAGAAGATTATGCAGTATTCACAGACAAGCTTCTTCGGTATTCAACAACGGCGTCAAAGCCATGTTTGAAGCTAAGCTTCATGTAATCCGCACTAGGCAATTCTTTGAACGGTCGGCCTTCATATTTGCATGATGTCATTAATTTTAAAGCCTTTTGTCAGAACAAAACAAAAATAATAATCTGTATGATATTTGGATGCAAATTCAGGTTTTGCGATACTTACATATCGAGCTGCCAAGTTGGAGTAACCACCAAGCTCAAGGTTGTGTTGGCCAATTTTTTCAATTCTTGCTTTGTGGCCTTAGATGTGTCCAAGAGCCTAATTAAGTTTTTAAATACATTAGTCTATGTACCAAAATTGATATAAAAACTAGTAATAATAAGGCTTACCACTACATTTTGGAATGAATTGCATACCTCCCTGTTCCACGTGGTGGTATCTTTCCTGATTTTCTCAGGCCCTTCTCTTTTCCATCTTCCACCAGGGCTTTCCACTCCATAGATGGAATCATTGGAGGGCGCTCATACCTAGGATTATTTTCTAGGTGAACCCTATATTGGTCTTAGACAATCTTTAGATGTTTTTCAGCCTTTTGTAGTACCTTCGATGTATCAAAGGCATCTTTTCCGAACAAACTAACCAAGCGATTAGTCAGATCATCCTTTAAAGCTTTTCGCTGCTTGTTCCACATTGTACGGATGATGGGCCCGAAGATCTCCAAGGCCAAATCATTCATGTGTTTATAAAATATATCATTTCCTGCAAAACATTATTGCCATCATTAGTCAACATTAGAAAATATTATCGGTATGTTAGACACAAATTATAAAAAATAAATTGAACAATCTATAATGACCTAGAATCCTCTATATCTTTATTGGAACCAGTTCTTCATTCACCAAAAATGTACACTTTATTGAACCAGTGCTAGTCACACAAGAAGATCCAGGAAATGCTTCCACATCTCTATCTAGCCCTGCATCCACCCCTTCTTCTGCAACATCTGTTGTGGGTGGGGCAACATCGGCTGCACCCTCTGCTGCCCTCGGCAGTGTCGCAGAGCATGTTGCTAATTGTTCAATGGACAATATGGGAGTAGCATGTGGTGTATGTGGAGTGGTTTGGTCACTGGGACCAACATTCCCTTGACCACCACTGATAATATCCATAGCATGCTGTAAATTAAACCCATTGTATTATAAGTTCAACATCATATAAAATCAAATATTATAAAGTTTTTATAAATGAATTTACATTTTTATTCAATAACTTACGTCCACTTGTTTACGTTGCTGTAACGACAATTGAATCCTTTTTTCTAGCCCTTCTGTTAGTGGAACTGCCAATGTCAGACAAACCAGTTCCTCATTTTGTTTTTCCCTTGTCCTTTGTAGCACCCTCAATGGGTCTGCAGACTCTCTAATTTCACCATCTCTCATCAATCGAGAGACATCATTCTGTAAAGAGTTTTGAGACGCCATTTCATAAACAGAATCCCCTATCTACAATTGAAATATATAAAAAATTTCCTAGTCTTTGAAAATATAGTGTGCGCAAATAATTATATTAGGGATTACATCTAGGATTACCTGATGTCTAGCCGAGGGTGTGGTATGATCAACAGATAGGGATTTACCTCGATCAACCACCTGCAAAAAAAGTAGAGAACATTATCACAATGAACGCAATATGTATAAGCTAACAAATACAGAACAAAAACAAAAATAAACACTATGCTACATGTTTTATATGTGTACATTTTTGAAGTATTTAGAATGTGGAATTACATTTAGGTTAAATGGTTGCCTCGAGTCTCCAGTCTTCTGATCAACAGCTGGGGAGTTTCCCTGGTCAATCTACAAAAAAGGTAGACAACATTACCATCATGAACACAACCATAAAAATGAAATAATACATAACAAAATAAACATAATGCGTCACGATAGACATGTTTACGATTTTAAAGTATTTGAAATGGAGAATTACATTCATGTTTGGTTGTTGCCCTGATGCTGTAGTCGGCTGATCAATAGCTGATTGGCTTCCTTGATCAACACTCTGCATGGAAAATCGATAATATTATATAAACGAACCTAATATACTAATGAAAATACATAACAACGTATCTGTATGTCCATCCTAAAATTTAATATTACATTGGCAATATCGATGTATACTTGCTGCCTTGACTCGGGTTGACAAACATCTACGGAGATGGAGGTGCCCCTGAGAGAACCTTGCATCAAAAACATACTAAACGTTACATAAGGAAACATGAAAAGTAGATAATTTCAATTATACGCTAACAAAAATTCCCATAGATGTTAAAATAATTAATAAAAGGGTGGTTAAATTGTTTGTTGTACCACAGCCATACTAACATTGTTTGTATCTACACAATTCAAATTGTAATCAATAAGTAGTTCTTCGCCAGTAGCTATTGATTTAATAGCACATACAAAGACACAGATTCCTTCACGTGACTCGAATATAAGTTGGGTTGCTTTAATGTAGACCCTAGTTGTGTACTGTTTATAAACCCCGCAATATTACCGGTTGTTTTTGGCCTTCCGCCCATGTACATCGTTGCTCCTTTATTTTGAGCTTTGTCTTTCAGTTGTATATAATTTGATGGCAACCCATATCTACACATACTTTGTGTATATTGGACCAGGCGCATCCAATCACTGTAGTTGTAACAGGGTCCAACATACTCCATCAATTATGTGCATCTACCGTATCCAACCTTTATGCCGTCCATGCAAAACAAGCCCAATCCATGCAATGGGGATGGTGCAATTCTATATATCCTCTCATTCACACAAAAATCAGTGTTTACTTTAGGAAGATCTCTAGGCTCCCATTGTTTCACTAGGTGTTGGTACCTTAAGGGCACGTCGATGTCTCCCACTATCTCATCATCATAGGAACATGACCCTCCTACTTGGAGAAAAAAATTCATGCATTTGTCGAATTTTCTTTTGATCTTCTGACATCTAGTTGATCTAACCCGTGTAGACCTACTGGATGTCTCACTTTCCTCTAGCCTTCCCAAACTCCCTTCTCTGGAGGAAGACAAGTCTGACAAATACCTGTTTGGTTCTACCTGCATTGTGGCCAAATTTTTTTTTGGCATAAACATAGCAAAATACCAGCAAAAAAACGTGGAAAGACTTATAAGAAAAAAAACTTGGAAAGGCTTGTAAGCCAATAACTTGTTAAAGAAAAAGCTTGTCAAGAATAAGTTTTGTTAATAGGTGTGGGCATTTGGTAGCCCTAAAAATTCTAAGTATGCCCCTCTTTTGGTTACATACAAGTCTCCATTCTAACTTATTGCTTGCATTGGCTTTTGCTAACATGAATTGGGTAGGCTTCATAAGCTTCAAATGTATGCTTGTGGCCATTGTACTTTAGCCTTTCAATGTTGTCAAGCTTGAGACGATATGTTATGCATATGCATCACATATAACACTACAATTTATGCCAATATATGTCTATACAAAACCTGGAGATTCTCCTTTAATGGACTATCTCCTTCAAAGAACATATCTCCTTTAAGTGGTTTTTAGTTTTCCCATGAATGATTTTGTGATGTTGTAGATGATTATCCATTTTACCTAATATGTTTTATGATCTTTTCCATGTTTTCTAGGGTGCACATACTTGTTGTTGATGGCTTCTTTTGCTTGAAAGTTAAATTGCCTAAAAGTGCACAGATCTCATCTAGGACCCTTTAAGAGTCATAATAACAACTATTGTTGTAGGATTTTATTCTCCAAATGCAACACCAAAACCATACTTATCAATTAATATTTGTGTAGGGATGTTTTTCTGATCTCTCCCATAATTTATGATACTGACGGGATTGTATGTAAAAATTTATGTATGCCCTAAGAAATCTTATGTATGCCCCTCTTTTAGTTACATACAATTCTCCATTCTCACTTATTGCTTGCATTTCCTTTTCCTAACATTGCCTTTTCCTTTTACTGGCCTAACCCCTTTTCAACAATAATAGTTGCAGATTTAATCAAGTGTTTTTCTACCGAGGTGGCTGAGTCAACCGAGTTGACCCCCAACTGAGCTAACTTGGCCTTTGAAACGACTGGAGTGACAAGTTTGGTACCGAAAATGGTCAATTCATCCCAATCCGTACTAAATTGACCTAGTGAATGTGCGAATGCATAGGCCAGACACATGACACTTCAATTCAAAAAAAAAATTAACCTAGAAATACAAACATCTAGACTCTAAACCTACTTCATTTTCGATTCGATTAGGTTAGTAGGATTCCTATACATCATAACACTATTTGGAGTAAAACACAACTTGCTTTGTAGGCCCTAGATGCCACCATGTGCACAATAGTCAATCTATAAAGCAACCCCCGAATACAAAATCGTTCTTCACAAAATAGGGCATGAACCATGTGAACAACCTTCCAAGTGGACCAGCTCAATGAGTAATCTCCAAGCATGTAATATCTCTCATGAAATGGAGTATAAAATAGTGTAATCATTGCTCCCATTCAAGAACAAAAAAGTAGACATGACTTCTCTCCCTACATTAAGTCCACATGCACATAATGACTATCTTTGGTACTTCCTAACTTTTCAGTATTCCTTTTGACAACAAAAGTGAAACATGAAACAATATCCTTACTTTCAGCATCTTGCACAGCTGATGGATTTGATCGAACTGTATAAGTACTTTGTTCCCAAATTAAAGATTTTGAGACCTACGAATGAAGAGGAGTGAGATGAATGGTTGAAGGACTCAAATGGAGGATGAATTGATGCCATGTTCTGCCTACCCAAAGGTCATTTTATAATGAAGATTATCCCTAACTTATCATTGATTTGTGGTCTTCTATTGTTCACCCATACTGCTCTACGAAACAAAGTTTTATGCTGATCTAGTATGTATATTCATGATGATGCACTGAAGAGGTCAAAAGATCCACTATACAGTATCGCCAAGAACTAACATAATTCAAGTGAAGGATGTATGCAGAATGTTGTAGACATTATATCTCTACTCATTCAATTTACTACAAAGTGTTGTAGCTTGCTCAGTGCTCCTCTCTGTTTATCATTTACGTTCAAATTCACCGTAGAGTGGATGTTTTAACCTTTGGATGTTTTATCATTTACGTTCAAATTCACCTGTAGAGTGGATGTTTTAACCTCTGTGCTACTCTGAAGTGCATAAGCCAGCACTTCAGAGGCATATTTCCCAGTGGTGGTGAAGAGCTGACATTTCCAGATCTGGTTACTTGGCACGTTAAATACATTTATATCAGTCTGTAATATTTGCTGATTTATTCCTTTTAGCTTGTCTTGACGATGCTTGTTTTCCCATATTAATTTTCAACCCTAAGGAATACAATTGATCAGCTTCACCTGAATACTGGACAAACATTCAAAGGTGACACCTCTAATCTATGAATCTTGACTGCATCCACATCACTAACCTTCATCAGACTGAGAATTCAAGTCTAATACTGAAGTAGCTAATCCAAAGAAGCAATAAATAAGAGAGATTAGTAATATGAGGGGATCATCTACCTCAATCATCCAAAGGATGTCAATAGCAACAGCACATAAAAGACTCAAGTGCTAAGGGCTAGAAAACATGGAAAGTGCCCTGATCAGTACATTCACCATCTGTGAATTCAGTAAACTGAAAATGGCCTGAGGCCAAGGTTAATGCTTCTTTGGATAAGCTATCAGCCTTAGTATTGTGTTCTTTGAATGTGTGAACTTCTTTTAGCTGGATGAAGTAAGGTTCCATATCACGGATATGTTGACACCAGCCATCAAGTGCAAGTAAAGTTAGTGATGATCTTATATTGAACCAATTAATGATGGCTGTGGAGTCACCATGAATGTGCAGAGTGGGAAGGACCATGGATTTAGCACAATAAAGGAGAGTCCATAAATCAAGTAGTTCAAATCTGGTGTTTGTACTCAAACCAACACACAATTTGAAGCAAAAATAGTGGTCATGGGTGATCAAAAGATAAACACCTATACCTCCAATTTGATTGGCTAAAGCCCCATCAAAGAAGATGTAGGTACAATTATCGAAATAGTTTATTTAGTCAAACTTATTACCTTTCTTTTTTGTGTTGACTTAGCCACTTTCATTTCACTAACTCTAAAATAGCTAATAAGTGTTGGCTAATAATGGTGACGACTCTTGGTATTATGTTTCATTAGGTTGCAACATGGAAAACTTGTGAAACAAAATACCAAGAATCGTCACCGTTATCAAAATAGTTTATTAGGTAAAATTATGAAAATAGCGGAAGATGTAGGTAAAATTATCAAAATAGTTTATTTAGTCAAACTTATTACCTTTCTTTTTTGCGTTGCCTTAGCCACTTTCAATTCACTAACTCTAAAATAGCTAATAAGTGTTGGCTAATAATGGGGATGACTCATGGTATTATGTTTCATGGGGTTGCAACATCGCAAACTAGTGAGGCATAATACCACGAGTTGTCACCGTTGCTTGGCTGAACACTTGTTATCTTTTGTGAGATATAGTTCATGTGAACAGAGTTCTTGAACTCTGTCCTCATGGACAGGTTTTTTTTCATTTTTAATGAATGAAATTCATTTGTAGCGCCTGCAGTGTAAAATAGGGGAAAATGCTACAAAAATTCTGGAAATGCAATTTTGCAGCACTAAAGGCCAGAATTGAATAGGGGACATTGCAGAAGTTTCCAATTTTTCTCTAGCTCAACTAATAGGTCAAAGATTGACTTTTATATGGATAGATTTTTACCAAATCAGTATGAGAATCATGTTTGTAAATATTTTTCTTTCGAAGTAACTAAGGGGTTTAATTTAGGGTTGAGTTCTAAAAGTTAGGGGAATAGTTAATGTATGTTATTTTGTAACTATTCCTAACATACACAACCTTGAAAGGAAACATCTCGATGGAATAATGATAAGTCTTATAAACAAATTACAATTAAATGTAAATAATCTTCCCAACTATTAAAGACACCATCCACATATTTCTTTTGATAGATTTAATACAAACAATTTATTACTATGAATACAGTAATAAAAATATCCTAACCAAATACTATACTTTTACTTTTATAATAAATTGCTATTGGATTCATTATTGTTTTTCATAACTTAAATTTAAAACCCATTACTCATTATAAGCCAGTCCAATGGCTCTGTATCCTTAAGGAGTCTAATATGATCTCAAATAATTAATTCATAGTTGGAAAATAATTAGTTCACACTTGAAAACTAAGGACTTATTCCTAAATCATATCTTTTGTGAGATATAGTTCATGTGGACAGAGTTCTTGCACTCTGTCCTCATGGACAGTTTTTGTTTGACGATGATATTAACAAGACTTTGGGCACTCATCCTAGTTTGTCACCCCAATTTTCCTAACCCCAATCCTTGAGGGTTTTGGAATTGAATTGTCGACCTAAGACCCTTCCCGTAATGGTTGTCTCTACTGTATTCTCCAACTTGTTAAGGTGTATAACTACCCCAACCAAGAAATTGTTTGCTTTGCCTTGGTTTTTTAAAAGTCGCTACTTATTTCAACTTCTTTGTTCCCAAACTTTTGTCCTTGAACTAGTGTGTTTTTCAAGGTCCTGGCTTTGAGAGGATCTGTTCCCTATGGTATATTTTTTATTGATCCAAGGTCATTCCCTAGATATGGTACCACTCTCTGCCTTAAGACCTGTTCTTTATTGGCGCCGCCAGAACGGGTACCTTGTGGTGGGGTAGGTGATTGGCACCCCCTTATTACTTTATTTATTACTTTCCTTTCCCGCCTTATGACTTGCCTGAGCTAGAAACATGAAAGTCAACCCCTACCCCTTATTTCTCTTTCCTTCTAAAAGATTAAGGGCTTCTATTCCCTGTAGTATCTGACCTTACCAGTTGAATATGAGGATGAACTGGTCTGGTGAATTAATACCTTCTTGTGAAGTAAGACCTCCTCATTGTGGAAGTATTTATTCCCTTATTATTCCCATAATATAATCTGACCTTCCTTACCTTAAGAGGGGTTTTACTAGTTGTAGTCAAGGGCCCCAATTTCCTAGTTCTATTTTAACCGTTCGATAGGTCCGGATAATCAGTCTCTTCGAAGTACTTCTTTGATCAAGCTTGTCTGTGCAAAACTAGAGAAATTGCGTAATTACATCTATAGATGCGCTACAAAATGAATGATCACTATAATAGTGACTCACAGATACGAGAGGGGGTGAGGCACGAAGCCCTATTCTAAGTTCATGACCCGAACAATGAGTTTCTCATTTGTAAGGTAAGAAGGTTTGTAAATTGAATCCCTGAATAACCCACTAAATGAGGAAGGGTCTGTCTGCATTCAAGCTTGTCCCACAAAGGAGCAAACATCACAGCACGCACAAAAAACCCTTGTCACCCAAAAACCCTTGTCACAGGATGCCCAAAAACCATTGTCACAGCATGCCCAAAAAAAGGAGGTCATGATGCTTACCCGTTGAACCATGAGCTCCAAATCCAAAACTGGAACTCCAAAACGTGAACTGTATGCTCCAAATTTGTACCGCCAACTCCAATTCTCAAGCGTGAGATCCAATTATCAACGGTGAGCTCCAATTCTCAACCCTGACCTCCAATTATCAACCGTGAGCTCCAATTCTGAACCCTGTGCTCCAGCGGACCTACTCAAATTCACAAAAACCTCCAAATTGAACTGAACTGTCCAAAACGAGTCGCGGAAATGTCCAAATACACTTGTCATTTGTTACTATATCTTATTATATATTATATGTTTTTTTATTTTTATTATATATTATTTTATATTATATGTATTTTATTTTTATTATATGTTATTTTATATTATATGCCATAATAGTATTAGGATATTTTTATTATATCCTAACTTGAATAAAGAACCTTCACATTAATGAGGGAAGAACCATCTACATAACGACACATCCCTATCTTGGATAAATGAAAATATATCTTTGAAGGATGATTGAAAAGTTGAGCATGTGAGCATGGTGGTGATGATGATGATGATGTTGTTGTTGATGATGATTATGATTATGATGTTCATGTCGATGATTATGATTATGATGTTGATGACAATGACAATGATGATGATGATGATGATGATGATGATGATGATTATGATGCTGATGAAGACAATGATTATGATTATGACGACGATCATGATGATTATGTTGATGATGATCATCTTGATGATGATGATGATGATTATCATCATCACGAGGATGACGATGATGATGAAGATGATGATGATGATGATGTTGATCGTGATGACGACGACGATGATGACGACGACGATGAAGATGATGATGGTGGTGGTGATGATGATGATGATGACGATGATGGTGATGAAGTTGATGATGATGATGTTGATGATGATGGTGATGATTATGATGTTGATGAAGACAATGATGATGATGATGATGATGGTGGTGACCATGATGGTGATGATGATGGTGATGGTGATGATGATGATGATGATAATGGTGATGAAGTTGATGATGATGATGTTGATGATGATGGTGATGATTATGATGTTGATGAAGACGATGACAATGATGATGTCGACGATGACAATGATGATGATGATTATGATTAGGACGATGATCATGATTATGATGATGATGATGACGATCTTAATGATGATGATGATGATGATGACGTTGATGATGAAGATGATGATGTTGATGATGAGTATCATCATCATGAGGAAGACAGTGATGATGAAGATGATGCCCATGTTAATAATGAACATGAAGTCAACGATGAAGATGACAATGACAATGATGATGTTGACCATGACAATCATGATGATGATGATGATGATGATGATGATGATGATGACGATGATTATGATGCTGATGAAGACAATGATTATGATTATGACGATGATCATGATTATGATGATGATGATGATCTCGATAATGATGATTATCATCATCATGAGGATGATGATGTGTGATGATGACGACGACGATGATGTGTGATGATGATGATGATGATGATGTGTGATGATGACGACGACGACGATGAAGATGATGATGTGTGATGATGACGACGATGATGATGAAGACCACGATGATGATGATGATGATGTCGATGATGAAAATGATGATGATGATGATGACAATGATGATGACAATTTCAATATATTTCATCGTCTTCTTCATCCATGTCAGCGTATTCTTCATCCATGCCAGTGTCTTCTTCATCCATGTCATCATCTGTACCATCAGATACATAGTCAACATTGTAAGGATTGGCCATATCATCATCGTCATCATCATCAGTTATGCTCATTGTGTCATCATCAGAATAATCTTCGTCGGCATTGTCTGCTACATCATCTGATTCAACTATTCCTTGGACATCTTCTGTTGGATCATCATCATCAGCTAACTCAAGTTGATAATGCTTTTCGTCATCATATTATTCTTCTGGAGAACCCTCTTCATTACCATCATCTAGGTTATACTTTATCGGCCTTCCCCTTGGATCGTGTCTCACAACAAACGACCAACCCGCTTTACCTGGAACCTCTGAGTAAAATACTTGTTCACATTGGCTTGGAAGAACATAGGGCTCTGTTCTTGGCTCAAACAACCTTGTATTAACCATGGTAAATCCATTATCATGTTCAATAATAGTTCTATCAGGATCACGTTGATTTAATCGTAACCTGTACCATTTGACAATGAATAGAACTACCTTAAAGGATTTAAAGTCACACTGTATAATATCTTCCAAATACCCATAGTATCGATTTTCTGAGACTTCTGGATGTCTATCAGTTCTAGATGAAACATTGGTAACCTCAAAGATAGCCGAAACCCCAGAATCTAATGTTTTATTTGTTTCATCCAGTTTTTTGATCCAATATCTACCTCCATTGCAGACCATAGCCTTATGGTGTTTTACCTGCAATAAGTAATACACGAAAAAATTACACAACTAATCAGCCCTTATGCAAAAATACATGGAAAAAAAGAACATGTATGTCAATAAGTAATTTGCAAAATAAAAGATTTAGAGGGATATTTGATTAATTATATACTTGTCATTTTATCTTTTACACCATATGCCAAATCGATTTCCCTTTCTGTTAGATTGTTATCTCCATTGCGTTGTGCTGCTTTTACCAATGAATCCACACCTTCCTATGATATTCCATGACCCGATTGTGCGCATCGTTCAATCCATACCTTCATCCAGTCAAGATTATTTGCGATGTATAAATGAATTGCATCCCATTCTCGACCAACTGTTTAATGACAATAACCATTAAAATCAAAGAAATGTGTAAATCTCCTTAACAAAGACGTATATGCTCATAATTGAAGCAATTATGACTAGAAAATACAATTAGAATATGAAGGATATAATAAAAATCCACTAGATAATAATTACCTTTCAGCTTCCTCAATATACCTTTCCCCTTCAGTTTCTCCCCTTCAAATTTGTTATTGGAGTCTGGATCACAAATGCGACGTAAATTGAGCTTTGACGCTAAAATAGGAAGATATTCACTAACATACAACACGTTTTGGTATATCGTATATCCTTCCATCATAGAACCCTCCGGATGTGCTAGTTGTCTCACCAAACCCTTCATAAATTTCAAGTGCCTCTCAACCATCCACATGGACCTTGAGTGCATAGGTCCACACAACTCAATCTCCTCAACTTGGTGTATGAGGTAGTGTTCATGTGCATTGAAAATTTTTGATGGTAGATGCTTCTGCATTTCACACATGAGACTAGGAATTTCTCTCCTCCAATACTTTATATTTTCTTTATGGATTTCTTTAGATGTCAACCATCTACAAGTGATGCAAACCAATAACGATATTTAACAAAAATAAACATTAAATTACAATATATGCTGAAATAGTGCACAAAAAAAACAAATATAAATTATTATACAGAGAATTAAAGAAACACTAAGCACATGCAAGTAATCGCTAGTTACCTCATGTATTTACCAAGATTATATATAACTTGTTTGACATTGTTGTCGAAGTTGTCCAAGAGAGAGAGAGGTAGAAAATACTGTATCAATATACAAACCATGCCATTTATTAAAAAAAGAGTATACAAACAAGAAAAAATTATATGGACATAACAATAATAATTACCTTGATGAAGACATGCCAATCATGTGTTTTGACCCCCGCAAAATCACGTTTTTTAGTTATGATATTCTTCAAGTTTGCACAAAAACCGGTGGGAAATTTAATTTTCCGGATTACTTCTTTGACAACATTGCTTTGTTGCTCCGTAAACATCCATGGAATTGAGTTTATATTAACTTGTTCTCCGTTGGTATGAAATTGGATGACGTCTTTCATTGCATGGTTGCTTTCTTGAATGTCTTTGCACACTTTCACAACTTTATCTTTCTCCCTCCTTAGCTCTAGTAGTCTCCATAAGGTTTCAGTAACATTCTTTCCAATATGCATTGTATCAAACAAATGAGCAATTTGTAGGTGCTCATAGTAGGGCAACCTGCTGAATTGAATCGGATAACTTTTCATTCCTCGTGGAAGACCATTAATGCCTTCATGATCACGATGGACATCATGAATATTAGTTTATAATTAATAAATTACATCATAAATCAAATATGGCCACTACAACAAACAACTCACAATACAAATTAAAATAGATAAAAATTCATATACGATGATCCATATGTACCATGATGACAATTTCTATTGTATTGCATCTTCCAAAGGTGAGGTGTCATTCTTCGTGGTTTTAATGTAGTCTCCTGCTTCCCATTGAAAAGATTTCTTTCAGTTGTTCTATACCTGTGATTCTTAGAGAGGAAATGCCTATACTCATCAAACACCTCCTTTCTTAAGATTTTTGAACGACGAGATTTTATCTTAGGACCACAAACTGGACATGCAAATTTACCCTTTGTCTGAAGACCTACAATATTTACATATGGAATATCTATGTCAAATATATTCATTTATAAAATATTGTAACTACTCCATATCATTAAATGCAATTAAAGTGGAACTTAAAATTACAAACCACAAACTGAAGTTAACCCAGGGGCATCGTGTATTGTCCATACAACCATTGCATGGAATTGAAATTGGCTTTGTAGTATTGGTCTAGATACATCATACATAGTTATGCCATTCCATAACTTCAGTAGCTCATCTATAAGAGGTTCGATGTATACATTCATATCTTTGACTTGGAACTTACTTGATTCATAATTTGAAAAACATATAAAATATATCATTATGAGAACCATTAAGATATATAAACCATGTAGAAGAGTAAAATAATAGATATATATATGAAATTAAGATACATATTACGACAAATGAGATGCCACAACTACATTATAAATAAAATAGTTTTCGCTAATAAAAACTAGAATAATCATCGACAACATTATGTGCTCCCTCTTTATTGACAACCATGGAGGAATGTTATTGTTGATAACAAAAATAGGCCACACCGTGTAAATGGATTTCATCTGTGCAAATGGATTAACACCATCTGCTGCCAAAGAAATCCTAAGATTACGTGGTTATTCTTTAAAGTGAGGCCACTTTTCCTCAATATCTCTAAAATTAGTACCATTTGCAGGCATTCGGATAACATCATCTTGACTTCTGTTCCTGGCATGGTAATCCATAAATTGCACTATGTTTTTGCACCTGAACAGTCGTTGCAAACGTGGAATGATGGGAATATAATGAAGAACCTTCTGAGGCACCTTTTTTGTTACTTTATCTGTACGATATCTACTTACATGACATTCTGGACATTCTGTTGCAAATTCATGCTGATTATAATATATAACATGGTCATCGGGGCATGCATGAATTGCTTCATAATGCATTCCAATCTCTTTCATGATGGAAGATAAATCTCGATATGTGCGAGGTAAAATATTTGATGGTGGTAACAAAAATTCAGCTATCAAGCTACAAAACAAAAAAAAATTGTTGATGTAATAAATAAATAATTTTAACAAAACACGCTTCATTCGTACGATGATCAATAATGAGTTAACAATATGATTATTAGAGGAATACAAATAAAATTTATCACGATCACACAATTATTAGATACCTTAGCATACATGTGATTGCAATGTTTGAAAGACCATTCATAACCTTCAAGTTCATTATCAACAATATAGGAGAGAGAAGATTTGTTTTGGAGCCTTCATAAAGGGGTTCATATGCCTTATCGAGAATAGGTATATCGTGAACATCATCAAAGTCATCATCATTTTCAGTATCAACATCATCGTCATCCATTCTAACGTTAAATGAATCATGGATCAATGTATTTGTACCATCATCTTCAATTACATCATCGACATGATCATCTTGTTCAATATGATCATTCACTTGTTCTCCATTAAACATACACGCTTCATGATCTTGATCCTGAACTTGTTTTGAAAGCACTTCCTTTGGACAACATGCTATAGGGTGTCTTTCCTTTAATATAAATACATGGAAACATCAATGGATTTACATTAATATATGAAAAAAAAATAATACATACAATTACCAAAAAAATGAATATAATAATGTTTATAATGCTAAACCTACAAATGGACGATATTCATTCCCCCCCTCAGCGTGTCCATGTTCCCTGCAATGTTTTGTGGCTGTTGAGATCAATATTCTTCTCCTCTTAAATCCCATGCATTGAGTACATGGACAATAACATTTTCCATCACCCCTTCGTTTCGTTGCATCCCATAGTCTAGCAAGCAATTGTCGATTGTCTTCGTTTGGATCCGAAATATTTAATCTATTTGACATTTTGTCATAAACTTCGTTAATGAATATAACCGGTTGTCTTAAAAAATCAAGTTCCATGCATCAACCACGCATCAAGGTTTTGTCAAACGGAGAGAAGTCGAAGAATAAAAAATTCCCGGCAAACTGTCTATCGATGAAAAAAAAAAATTCTCACAACCGCCCGTTGAAGAATAAAACAATTCCCGAAAACGTCCGTCAAGGAACAAATAATTTTCACAATCGTCCGTCGCTTCTACAACAAACATGTTGAAATGTTTAAAACAATTTATATTTATAATGGACATGCGTCGGATATTCGATGCCTTGAACATAGTTACTGTTGAAAGTATGGGACCATAAAATTAAAAATCATGTAAACCTTAATTTTTTTTATAAAAAAAATATATACTGCCCGTTGGATATTCAACTCTTAGGGGTCGGATAACCGACATTTTTTGGGTTCACAAATGTCGAAGATCCAACACGGAAGTGTCAGAAAACCACCACTACAAGAGTCGAAATTCCGACGCCCAAGTGTTGGATAATCAACGGTGCTATAAATATTTTGTTGTCGGCATTCTGTTGATTGATTGCTGTCCGACACATCCGCGCGAAATGTTGAATGACTTCAGATTCTGTCGTCGGATTTTGGGTTTAAATCCTGTTGTGATCAATCTTCTTCGATCTCTTTGCAACTATTAACATGAGAAGTAAATCGGATATCGGATATGTGACTTTTTCTTGGTATCATTCCATGATTTTTCATTTTTCTCCTTTTGCACGTCCTTTTCCACATGACTTCTTCTGCATTGTTGATTTCATGTGGCCTCTCTAGTGACCGTTGATATGAAATCAAACACTTGCTTTCACACATCCTTTTTCTGCAAATCAATCCACATCGTCGATTTCTTGTGCAACATTTCCCTGTCATCGATCTTAGATCAGGTGAGGGATGCAGATCCTGGGTCTTCAAAATTTCGTTTAACAACTACCATACTTTTCCGCTTTCCTCCTTTCGCTTGCTAAACTCCTTCTGCATCGTCGATTTCTTGTGCACCCTTTCCCGAACGTCGATCTTAGATCTGGTGCAGGATGCGGATCTTGGGTTTTTGACATTTGTTTGAACAACTTCCAGACTTTCCTCTTTCTGACTTCTGCTTGCAGAACTATTTCTGTGCCATCGATTCCTTGTGCACCCTTTCCCGATCGTAAATCTTAGATCTGGTGTGGGATGCTGATCTCAGGTTTTCAACATTTGTTTGAACAACTTCCAGACTTTCCACTTTCTGACTTCCAGTTGCAAAACTCTTTCTGTGTCGTCACTTCCTTTTGCACCCTTTCCATGCCATCGATCTTATATCCAGTGCAAGATGCAAATATTGGGTTTTCACATTTGTTTAAATAATTTCTAGAATTTCCGCTTGCAAAAATCCTTTCGCGTCGTTGATTTCTTATGAGGGATCACTCCTGACCATCGAATCTGTTCATCCGATTACCTTTCAGACTTTGTGGATTTTCTCTTGACTATTGATTTCTTGTGTGGGATCACTCCTGACTGTCGGATCTATTCATTCGATTACCTTTCAAACTTCGTGAATTTTCTCTTAACTGTTGATTTCTTGTGGGGGAGAACTCCTGACGGTCGGATCTATATCCATGCAGATCTACAGTGGACTCCAAATGTTATAGAGAATATTACCTTAATATTTCTCTCCCATCTCCTGTAATTAACCTCCTTGCTAGTTCATCAATGAAATGGACTAACAATTGCCAGATTTAGATCAAAGGTGGACTTCAACCAACATAGGACATATTTCATAAACTATCACACCCGCCAGTATTTTGTTCCTCTGCGCTAGTTCACCCAACGAAATGCCTCACAACAGTTGATCTGCTTTGGGATCAACCTCATCCGTTGATCTCGATCTCCTTTACATCAATTTATTTCCAAATTTTCAAGCCGACCCCTCCTTTATCTTCCTTGTTATTCTGTCAACGAAATGTCTTTACCGTAGTCGATCTTCTCCAAGAATATTCTGAGTCTTCTACTTATCTGGATCATATGCTTGGAACTATGTTGCCATCAATGACAACCAAATCACACTCTGATCTGTTTCCACATGACCACAAAACCTCCAACAATCTCCCCCTTTGGCATTGATGGAAATATTCAAATTCTGGATGCATGATGTACTAGTAATGATCAATCTATTTATCATATGTAACAAACAAATTCTCCCCCTTTGACATCAATGTCAAAGAAGATTCTATAGCACATCTCCCCCTATCAAAGTGAACAAGTTATTTGGAAAAAGATATGATACCTAGATTATGGCATAGGTATTCAAATTGTGTCTTGGGTAAGGGTTTAGTGAAGATATCAACAGTTTGTTCTCCAAGTCTACCAGTGTCTAGATAATCCAATGTATTTATCTTTTGTAGTGGATAAAGATATCGAGCCTTGCTTCTTTGTCTTTCATTGCCCTTTCTTCAACTTTTTGCTTATTGACTCATCATATTCCAAACCATTTTTTTTCATTGTCAATTTTTAAGACAATTTGATCAATCCATGTGGTTAATATCATGAGACTTCTCATACCAAGACATAGTGTGTTCATCGATCAATTATTTTAGACCATATTTATCCCAAGATAACACCTTCAACTACTTGAATTCATGCTTGGGGTTGTCTTCATAATTGCTTCCTTGCCAAGTTGTTATCATGCAAAGTTCTTGTCATCAATTCTGCTTCACCAGACTTGTCTTCAATCTGTCCACAAACTTGTCTTCAATCTGTCACAGTTAGGTCATCTTCATGTCCATGGTCATCATCAATCTACTACTCAGAAAAACAGAAATCACCACAGCCAAAATACCTCAATCATATGTAGATCTGAGATATGTCTTCAAAATCCTTCATAAGATTTGACTTTCAAGAGTCTTGTCAAAATACTTGATTTCTAAACTTTTGAGTGAAACAAGTAAAATCATATGTCTTCACTGTGATTGCACGCAAAAATTAGACTTTATCCCAATAGTTTTGGAGGTCTCATCCTTTTCATCTAATTTTTTAGTTTATTTCCTCAATCATGTGACTGTCATCTTCAATTTGTGTTTACACACAAGTCTGTTATATACTTTGGTTGCCTTGTAGATTTTCAATAAATCTTATCATGACAGTACTACCAGCTGCTCTTAAGGAATGAATCAATCATCTAGTAAATTCATAAAAGGCATGCATGCATCAAAATCATCCCTTCACTTTATTTGTTTCAACTAGAGAGAGTCCATGAGATCACAGGAAATTACTCTTGCTCCCCCTATCAATCAACGCTCTTAATCTAGGTGCCTTTGTCTTGTTTGCTTCTATCAAATGCATCATCTGATCTGAATCTTGGTTCAATGATTTGAACCTTTGTGCAATGTCTTCATACAATCTTGTTGCTTCCTTTGTTGATATGGAAATGACTTCTACACTTATTTGGGCTATATAGGGTCCATTTTCATGATTGTCATCAATATGTTGTTTTTGCACTCCTTAAGGAACTTCTCAAGTCTTTAATTGAATGCTTCATAAATGTGCATCATTGATCATGGACCTCGTCCTCAATGATTTATCCAGATCCAAAGATATATCTACAAATTTAAAAAGGAAATATTTTGGCCACCTGACAATGCTATTGGAATTACTATATATCGAGATCACCTCAGTCACCCTTCATTTGTTATTAACAATAGTTGTGTCTTGTTCCTAAGTCTTCTTCTCCAGTCATCATACTATTCATATTTGAGATTAGTTTTTCTTTATATCAAAAGCCTTCAAACTGCATACAACCATTTTTAGACTTCATCCTTATTTTCCCAATTACCATTCTTGCTGCTACAGAGATTCACTTGTGCTCTAAAAACTTATAGTCTACACCACTTCATGGTTTGAAGCTTGAAATTGAACTATTGAAGAGTAGAAGATACACCTTCGAGTTGTTCCAGCATATATACCTCTTGATTTACCAAACTTCATCCCTGTCTTCCTTCCTTCCTTCTGTCAATGTTTTCAACCTGATGTATCAAGGTCTTTGAAAGACCTCAAACATGGCTTGCCATATGGCAACCATCTTTCATCCATTCTTGAGAATGTATTTGGCTGTGATCATTTGTCCTTTGGTCTTCAATTTTTTTGCATTATTCTTCTTCCAAAATTCATCTACTTTCCTTGTTGATGGATATGAAATACTCCTAATGGATTGTATTCTTGGACTTGCACATACTTGGGCTTTATGACCAAAGCCACCACAGGTGAAGCATCTTAATGTGTGACAGTTAGCAGCAAAATGTCCAGTTTGGTCACATGTCCAACATCTAATTGTGTTACTTCGACTTCCAACACTTCTTCTTCCATGGAAGGTGTAGTCCATAGCCCTGTGACTAAAACCATTACATGCATAGCAATAACCATTAGAACTATTTTCATACCTGGAATTAAATGGCCCCTTCTATAATATAGAACTTTTTGTTGATTGTGTCCTTCTTGATCCTTGTTGATCATGACACTTTTCTCTACTATCTTTAAGACTTCTATATTTCTCTTCAATTTTTTCTTGAGAAGGATGGGGAATTTCTCCTTCTTCAGAATTCTTCTATGACTTATCAAATCCTATCCCAGTATTGTCATGTGGAGATCTCTGATGGCTGATAATGTGACCCAAGATCATAGAACCTTTTCCAAACTTTGATTTGGTTATTAATTCATCATTTTCCTTGACCAAATTTTTTAAAGAAAGAATTTCATGTTCCCGTCTCTGGCATATTTCACCTTTCATATTGAGTTTCCTTCTTAGATATTCTTCAATGTTGTTTTCAAATTGTTTTATCAAGCCTTGACATTCCTCTTGATATTTTTGTAGTTGATTCTTTAGAGAATGGTTTTCTACTCTGAGCTCTGAGAGTTCTTTCTTATTTTGTTCAAGACTTCCTTCATATTTAGCTACTAGAGTTTGAAACATGCTTAATCTTGCTATTTATTCTTTCAGGGAATCAATTTCAGATTTTTGAGTATTACATACCTTATGTTTGTCATTTAATTGTCTTAACATGGATTCTTCAAGTAGTTGTGCTGCTTTTCTTTCTTGATAGTTTTCTTCAGCTTGCTTTTTGATCATCTTTCTTAAGTCATCGATATCTTCTAGTGTAGCTACAAGTTCCACCTCACAAATCACAATACCTTCATCAAATTCTTCACTCGTATGAGAGCAATCGTCACATTCTGAGTTATTACAGACAAAGTGTTTAGGAGAACCTTTACCTTCATGGTTGATTGAGTTCATCAAGATCATACTGGTTTCAGTTTTCTGTCCTTCGGATGAATATAGATCCCTTAGTTTGTCCCAAAGTTCTTTAGTTGAGACACATTGTCCTACCCTTCCTTTGACACGATCAGATAATCCGTTTAGTATAATTTCCTTGGATTTTGAGTTGTAACTTCTAGCTTCTTTCTGAGTTGTTGATTTCAATTTCTTTGGAGGGATATAACCATTTACAACTGAACTCCATAAATCATACCCAACTGATTGCAAGTACCACTTCATCTTTACACTCGATATTGCATAAACGTTCTCATCAAAAAGAGGTGCTCCATTTTCTGAATAATCCATGTGTCTAAGGATCTCCTTTAAGCTAGTTAGGCTCATGATGAAGGCCTGGTTCTGATACTAATTGTTAGACACAATGACACACTGATAGGGGCGAGTGAATCAGTGTGTTCTAAAGCTTAAACCATTTTTAATATTTAAAGTATTATTACTTATGATATATTTACAGTTATGATAATGCAACAGGTATAACAGAAGGAATGATGATCATCAATCACATACACATGATAGAGACAAACAAATATTCATATTTATTTGAGCACCTACTCAAATGAGGTTGCAACCTCTGTTTACAAATTCCTTCTTTTAGAGAGCACCAACCCTCATGTTTTCTCAGCACCTACCAAAATAACATTCTTGTGGAGAGCACCAACCCTCATGTTTTTCGTAGCACCTACTAAAATAACATTCTCCGGCTACTACTAGATGGAAGCACCAACTTCCACTTGTACATGCTCCAACTTGTACAAAGAAAACAACATGTTTTTCCTAACACCACCCTACCACCCTTGTTTCTCAGATTTAAACATGTTCAATACAATACGAAGAAAAATAGATATAGTAATGCATACCAACTCTGTTCTGATCTATTGCTGGATTTTCTTAGGCACTTTGGTACCCCTCATTGTCTATGTTTTGGATATTATTGAAAGAACTCAGAGTCCTATGTCATTATGCAATCCCCACTTTAACGACGATCCATGCACCAGTTCTCTGTCTGTATAGAGCACAACTATCCATTCATCATGCACATCCTTTTATACATATCTATTCTTAAACCCTTTACCTGTTCGTATGCCTGACGGTCCGTTTCCAGAACTGATCTAACCGTTCGATGCCTTATGATAGACAAGAAGTCCAATCGTTGAGTAGTCATGAGTTTTCGCAACATATCTTCATCATTTGGATTCTTCCACAATTGTCATTTTCTGCAACTCGGCTCTTCCACAACTTTCTTTCTTCAACAAATCAGAGTTTCTGCACCCTTGGTTCTGTAGTTCTGGTTCTGCACCAATCATTCCGCACCATCAATCTTCTTCGAGCTTTCCGTGACAGTTGATTTGAGAATAAAATTAGATATCAGATATGTGACTTTTTCTTTGTATCATTCCATGATTTCCATTTTTCGCCTTCCGCACATCCTTTTCCACATGACTTCTTCCGCACCGTCGATTTCATGCGGCCTCTCTATTGACCGTTGATCCAAAATCAAACACCTTCTTCCGCACATCCTTTTCTGCAAATCAATCCGCATCGTCGATTTCTTGTGCAACATTTCACTGTCGTCAATCTTAGATCAGGTGTGGGATGCGGATCCCAAGTCTTCAACATTTTGTTAAACAACTACCATACTTTTCTCCTTTCTTCCTTTCGCTTGCTAAACTCCTTCCGCGTCGTCGATTTCTTGTGCACCCTTTCTCGACTGTCAATATTAGATCCTGTGCGGGATGTGGATCTTAGGTCTTCAACATTTGTTTGAACAACTTCCATACTTTCCACTTGCAAAACTCTTTTTGCACTGTCGATTCCTTGTGCACCCTTTCCCGATCGTCGATCTTAGATATGGTGCGGGATGTGGATCTTGGGTTTTCAACATTTGTTTTAACAACTTCCAGACTTCCTGCTTTCTGACTTCCACTTGCAAAACTATTTCCATGTCGTCGATTCCTTTTGCACCCTTTCCCGACTGTCGATCTTAGATCCGGCGCGGGATGCGAATCTCAGGTTTTCACATTTGTTTGAACAATTTCCAGACTTTCTGCTTTTCGACTTCCGCTTGCAAAACTGCTTCCGCATCATTGATTTCTTGTCCGGGATCAATCCTGACCGTCGGATATTTTCATCAAATTACCTTTCAGAATTTGCGTATTTTCTCTTGACCATTGATTTCTTGTGCGGGATCAATCCTGACTGTCGGATCTGTTCATGCAATTACCTTTCAAACTTTGTGGATTTTCTCTTGACCGGTTATTTCTTGTGCGAGAACACTCCTAACTCTCGGATCTGTATCCATGCAGATCTATGGTGGAATCCAAATGCTATAGAGAGTATTACCTTAAAATTTCACTCCTATCTCCTGTAATTAACCTCCTTGCTAGTTCATCAACGAAATGGACTAATAGCCGTCAGATTTAGATCAATGGTGGACTTCAACCAACATAGGGCAGATTTCATAAACTTATGGAACCGCCAAATTTTTTTTCCTTCGCGCTAGTTCACCCAGCGAAATTCCTCACAGTCGTTGATATGTTTCGGGATCAAACCTCATCCGTTCATCTCGATCTCCTTTACAACGATTTATTTCCAATTTCGCAAGTTGACCCCTCCTTTATCTTCCTCGCTATTCTGTCAGCTAAATGTCTTTACCGCAGTCGATCTTCTCCAAGATTCTTCTGAGTCTTCTGCTTATCTGGATCATATGCTTGGAACTATGTTGCCATCAATGACAACCAAATCACACTCTGATATGTTTTCACATGACTGCAAAACCTCCAACATACGGGCCGCATTTGTTTGGTGACTATACATTTTTCCAGGTCATTTGGCATATTTTGATGAATTACTTCAAGCTGGAGCATAGTTGGGAGGTTGTATCGATCAAGGAAAATTTGTGGAAATGGTACAATAGGAAGTCTCATGTTGATTATCTTTCGGTATTCATGTTTTGGGAAGTTTGGAAGGCAAGAAATGCTGCCATATTCTGAAATTTACAGCAAACAGCTGAAACTATATATTTGAAGGTTTTATCAAGTTTTATGGAGTGGAATAGGGTGAAAACTGGAAAAAGAAGATATGTAGGCAAGTTGCCTTCTCTGATCCAGGAGCACCCGATCGATTTCTTAGATGGGGAAGGGACAAAGTGAGATTGTGGTGCGGGGTTTGCCATCAAGTATGGTAGTGGTGATTTTATTAAAGGATGGACAAAGGTTGGCATTGGTACAAACACTTGTGTTGAAGTGGTGGGCTTGTGGTGTCTACTTACCTGTGCTAAAAAATGGGGTATAAGAAATCTTCAGGTATTGGGTGACTCTCAAGTCATCATAAATTGGGAATTAGGGGATGCATCTGTGTCATCCTTGGAGCTCCAACATTGGTTAAACAATTCCAGGTGTCTGATGAAAGTTTTTACCTTCTTATCTTTCAACCACATTTACAGAGAAATGAACGATGAAGATGACTCCCTTTCTAAGCGAGAGACAGGGGTGATGGATGGCAAGCTATGTTTTCTTACAACTTATGTAGGCTTGAGCTCTCAAACAGGATATGTAGATCTATTCACTTAGTCTTTCTGCAATCCTAGACAACTTTATGAAGATTCTGTGGATATTTGGTGGTGATGATAATAGTTGGCCTTTGTTTGGATGGTTATCTTAGTTCCGGGACACTTTCTTTTGGTACATATTTTGATAATCATCAGGGCTTTGACTGAATTGTAAGGGGATTGGTTTTTTTTTTCTAGCTACAGACTTTGACATTATGTATTTTCGATACAACTTTAATTAATATAAAGTTGGCTTTTCATTATTTAAAAAAAAACACTTATGAAATTTATTATTTTATTGTATATATTTCTTAAAAATTATTTAAATAGTCTTTATCGGTTATAGAAAAAATATCATTTGAAATAATCAGTTCAGATAATCATATACACGTCAACAAATGGGGAAAAGCGATTACCATATCACATTGTAGAGTCGTAACGGAGCGTGTGATTTCCAAGCCACTGTGGCTGACCAAATTTGATAAGGACGCCAAATACAGAGACCGTTGGGAATATGACAAATCTTGGATTGAACATAAGTAAAGGAATTTCAAATAAGTTGGAAAATTCAATTTGCATGTCAATGTTTATAGGTATTTCATGGGCCTAAGGTAAATTATTGGTTCAAGGACCAACTATCATGGGACGTGCCCAAATTCATGATAAGATTTAATGAAGTTAAATCATTTGGTATCATAAACCAAATAGAGACGTTCTAGATACAATAATGCGAGAGGAGAAAATATTTTTAAATGATGCCATGGATTGGCGTCATTGCCATGTTTGTGTTGGCACCTCCTCCATCCTAATTTTTTCATGTTTGTGTTAGAGGAAACTTGAAACACTGAGCATTCTATGTATAAATCAAGGAATGGAAACTTGTATTGTAAGCTAAATGCTAGGTCCAAGGCCTTCATAGTGTCTCATACTTCATATTAAAACAAAGCATGAACACGAGAGCCAATGCCACCATTAAAACCAATATTTGTTCATTTCTTAAATTTGTACTATTACCCGGATGCGAGTGGTCTACAGGAGACAGAGGTTCATATAGAATATGTCCAAGTGGCGATGGTCAAGATGACAGGTGGCCATCACGATTATAGGAAGGAGCATGAGGGGAAAAAATTTCACCCACATTACGTCCACCTACATGCCTAGTATAGATGTGATCTATGCAGGGATGGAGGGGAGGTTAAAAACCCACGAGGATAATACAAATGGTTGTGGGAAGGTATGTTGTTGTTTGATTTCGTTTCATGTTATGGATTTGGATGAGACTGTGCAGGTGAGTCAAGCTCTGAGAATATCCTCAGATAATCCCTCCACCACGTCAATGTGTACTTGGTTATGCATTGCAGGTTTGTCCTGTTGGGTGTCGAGCCATTATTTAAGCAAGGAGTTGAGGGAGAGCATTGCACTTGGGATTGTGCATAGTGTTTGGGAGAAGAACCCTTGCGCCAGCTTGAATAAATCCAGGGTAAGAACGATCATGCATGTTAAGGTGAGGAAGCACAAGCAAAGGAGCAGGAAGAGATTTTCGCGTAGGCAGGGTCGCTGCTCTAGAACGTTGGGTTTTTAGTCAAGCATGGTCTCTCCAGAAGGAGGAACTGAAGAGAAAGAGTGGGAAAATATCTTCAAGGAAGAGGCATCGGAGCATATCCAACGCTCCCTTGTGGCAATGTAGGACAAAATTTATGGGGAATTCAAAATGAATCTGGGAAGAAAAGTGGTGATGTCGAACTATTGGCAGCTCAAGTTTATTCTCTCTCACTCCATGAATGAGAGAGAGAGTTATGCCGAGCTGATTAGAATCACGGTGGGCACCTTCAAAGAGGACGTCGAGAGTGGTCTCGTCCACATGCGAAGGTTACTAAGGTTATTCGAGCCCCATTTCCAATGTATCTAGAGAAATGCTGATGAAGAGGCCATGGAAGCAAGCCAAGCAGAATGTGAGTAGAATCCAGTCAAGGGGCGGTGAGCACCACCAACAATGCCTCGGAGGAGGGAGATTCTTCCTGTAGTTTCTAGTTTCTCTCTCGTCTTGGCTCCTATTTTTCCTATGAATCCTCATCGTTCTGTTCTTGTTATGTTTTCTTACTGTTCCAAGTTTTTGGCTTGTAATCATGATCGAGCACTCAAGCTAAAAGGTTGGGTTGCTCGCATTCTTTTGCACCATTCTCTTTGGGCCATTTTTTTTACTTTCCTCTTATGGTTGTAGGATCATTTCTTGACCACATGTTTTAGGGGTCAGGAGCATGTAAATATTGTTTCTTAGTTTCAGCAGTAATAGAAAAGGTTCCATCTTACTTACAATAAAAAAACTATGTATTGTGCATGAAATATGGATTACCATGTTTATTCATAACTTTGGTGCCCAAACATTTTGATTGAGTTCACAAGGTAACCAACTCATAGATCGAACCAATATAGAAATACCACGATGGCCATGTTGGTGAAATATCAAGTACAAAGTTGTATAGTTCAAATGATTAAAACCCAATAGAAAAAATACTAAACCCAGAAAAATCAATTATTTCAATTAAAACTAACTTACATAATAGCGTCGCTCATGCCTAGGAAGATATAATATCCCGGATCCATGATGGTCACAAAATCTATGAAATTAGCAACATTAATCAATTTTACATTGATTTATAACTTTCACCAGCAGTATGCATTTTCATAGACATTTCGTCAAACACGTTAGAGGCATTCCATAACA
The DNA here is from genome assembly GCA_001517045.1 of Pseudotsuga menziesii. Classification (NCBI taxonomy): domain Eukaryota; kingdom Viridiplantae; phylum Streptophyta; class Pinopsida; order Pinales; family Pinaceae; genus Pseudotsuga; species Pseudotsuga menziesii. Next base: position 392,705 of record LPNX010739289.1, read on the forward strand.
CATCACAATGTCGAGATAATAATGGCACCTTTATTATGACTAACAAAGAGTAAACAGTACAATAACTATGGCTGGGATAGCCGCTACCAAGATACATTCAACAAGAACCTGAAAGTGATGCCAACTCCAATTATGAAGCTTCGATGAAGACCTTGAATGGATCCTCCCTTTTTTTCCAGCTAGGGTGGATCTGTCACACCACCGAAACTAGACCAGAATGGATGGATGGGGTTTGCCAACCCCAAACGAAAACTCTAGGCTAACCCCTAGACGGTCTCAAGAACAAATCTCCAAATATTCAAGCATGCCTTTTCCATTTTCCTCTGCCTCCTTTTATCCTTGAAAAGTCTCCAATACCATGGATAAATACCATGGGCCAATGAAAACCATGTTCTATTATCTACTTTTTTCCCATACCATAGAAAAATACTATATAATAACAGAAACCATGCACTGGGTAATTATTACTTCCCTTAGCCAATAATTATTTTCTCCTTATTTGTCACCATTAATAATTTTCTAAATTCTTCTTAGGTGACCTTGGTCTATTTTCCTTAGGCCAAAATTGGGGACATGATAGTCCTCCCTTCCCAAATATGCTTGTCCTCAAGCAATGAATAAACCATACCATCACATCATCAATATTCCACCATCAACCATGCACTTAATGTGAAGACTAAGTACCAATATACCAGGATCCCAAATGATCCTTAGAAATGTAAGGTGCAATATATATTCTCCTATGCAATGCATTAGAGTCACATGGAAGTCATCATGACACCCTGTAAGAAAAAAATATCTCCATCCAAAAGCATGTAGGAAACCATAACGAACTACTGCAAAGATGAACCCATGGAGAAGAGAAGAGGTGTGCTTCCTCAAGCCAACCAACCAAAATATGTTCCCAATGAGCTTCCCATAATCAACAATGCCTGGGTCCCACTGCTTGCTCACTCTCCTAGTGTGAAATGTCATCAAGAACAAGTCCCGCAAGTATGGGATGGCAGGTTCCCAACACTTGCGCACCCCATCAATACATAGTGTGAGTACATACAAATTAGAATGTGGGATGCCCAAGTCCAAATGCTTGCGCATATATACCATGCACAAGGTCTCCCAAAACAGTACATCAAAGTAGGAGGGGTACAATATCCTCCCAATTATTCCAACCAAGTGTGGAATGCCAGGATCCCATAACTGGCACATTCCATCAATACATAGAGTGGTACAAAATAATACATCATGGGGAGGGGTGCCAGGATCCCAAGTTCTACTATGCATTCTCCCATACATCATAATCACTAATATAGATACATCATAATGAAACATAGTGAAATGATACAAAGATATGCCACTCCCAATGTGGCTAAAGTGATCATCCATCAAAGAGCACTCAAGAAGCTTGCACCTCCAATAAATAAAATCATCATGTGTCAAAAGCACACAATCATGAAGATACCAATCAAATCTAATCCAATAACATACGTGAGGATCCCATGACTCATAATGCTGCAAAAAAGAATAAGATGTATCAAGATGTCTCATCATGTGTTCTCTTATCCAAGCAATGGATGAAGAACCTCCATCAATCAAAGAAGGAGCCTCCAACTGGCTCAAGGAAGTGCATCCATGAGTAGAAGTGATACAAAACAATGGATGTAAATGCTGCTCAAAAGGAATTGGTGCATGTAACATAGGATTATCATGAAGGGTAGGAGTCTCATACTCGTCATGTGGCACTAACAAAAAAAAACCCCTTCACCCAAACTTCATTGGGATGAAAACTAAAAGAAGTAACAATGTAGGATGAAGTGTAATGCACCAAGTCATCCTCTAAGTCAAGAAATTGGAAACCTCTCCGCAAGGCTAGTTCCATGTGTGTAGGATCATGTGCCTCTTCCACGAGTGCGAGACTTGCACTATGAGACAACTCGTGTTCTTCTTCATCCATGGCAAGTGTTTTCCATTTAGCTTGCTCATCTTTCAACCCTTCAAACATTTGTAAATCAGTTTGAATCTCATGGTTCACCACACCATGAGGAGTCTCTCTGCTATCATCCATACAAAAATCAGAAACATAGGAAGGAGACCGTGAACCTTGCAACTCCTCAAGAAGTTGCTCATTTTGGATCTTAGATTCTTGAAGTGATTCTTGAGCATCCTTCAGACAATCTTGGGTGTAATTCAATTCGTGTTTGAGCTTGCAAATTTCCTCACTATCTCTTATGGAGGCTTCATGTAATATTTCAGCAAGCTCAATCAAATGACTTCTATCAAAAATCAAACACATGATATTACCTTTAGTTGTTGATGTTGCCTTCTGGATATTCTCTATGACTCCATTGGAAGTTTGTGCCCCCATGGAATCATATCTCCAAGCCAATTGGGACACAAGTGCACTAGTGACTTGGAGAGTGGCTAGGGTCTCTTGAATCTTCTTGTCATTCATCTTGAGTGACCCTTTAAAATGGGAAAGCTTATGAAAATAAGCCTTCTCTTCCTCTAATATACGATCAGATTTGTGAAGCTCATGTGGTGATGGTGAGATTGATCCTAGGACCTCTTCCTCTACTGCAAAATATTCATCTTTTTCAGACTCATGGGAACTTGTACTTGCAGTAGTCTCATCAAGTGGAATCTCTATGTCACCAACATAGAGGAATGGACATCCAGCAGTAGATGTCTCTCCTTGGCACCCATCAGTAGGTACCTCTCCATTAGAGCATTGGTCAGTAGATTCTATTTGATTCATGTTCTCAGTGAGAGATGCCTCTGGGAGATCCTTAATAGAACAAGTGATGGCTTCATTATGCTGATAACCCTCATCAGCAAGGATTGTGATATTCTTCTTCCCAACACTGGTGGTGGTCTCCTCATTGTACTCCTCCAAACATTTATGATTTGCTCTCCAAGGTCTCTTGCAAGAAGGGCATATACCTTTCTTCACTAACTCCACATCTTCATTCTTGGGCTCATATCCGAATAAAGAATTCACAAAAATTTCAAAAGGGACTTCTGAGGATGACTTCATCATAACATTATATGCTTGATACTGTTGGGGCAAGGTCTTGCATGTTTCCCTCCACCATCCTATTTCCTTCAAAGGATCTTTCCTTGGTGGTGTGGTCCTTCTATCTACACAGTCATTGTACAAGTGGTCACAAGTGTAACCATCATCATCTATGAATGTGAACTATGTAGAGATATTGTAAGATGGTTCCACATAGCTGCCATCATACAACTCAAAATCATTTTCCACTGAGAAAAAATACTCCTCCTCATACTACTCATACTTTGAATCTAAATAAGACATGGATCCAATTCCTCTAGTTCCCACAACTAGCAATAATTATGATAAATTCTTGTTTTCCAACAGTTGTAGGTGTCTTGATTTACATGGAATGTTTCAAGACACATTTATCAGACCAAGGAAGATAGAGTTCAGATCTGCATATAAACTCTTTGAAATACAAGGCTATAACACACCTTCGCGGATTTGTAGCTAGCGTTCAATGACTTGACAGATTTGTGTCAATCGTGAACAAACCCAACAAAGGCTCTAGAATATCCAAAAAATGACTGAATATTCCTATAGATGCTTACCAACAGCTTGGATAATTCCAAATTCGCCTAGCAATGTACCATGATCTTCAGGTAACCCTTGCATTATACCCTGCCCAAAGAATGGTGGATTGCTCCTAGAGAGGGTGGAACGCTGCCATATCTAATGGATCACTATCACCAAATCAGATCTCTGCCAAATGGAGTGGGATCGCTGCTTAGAACACTAGATTTCTACATCTTAGAATGGATCTCCGCTTTATATCACAGCTCTGGATAATTCCTCCTCTTGCTAAGGGAAATCGGTACACCAAGGGAACACGTCCTCTCTTTGAACGCAATTGGCCCCCACTAATGTATTCTTCCTTCAATGGAATGCGACCCTTTCCACATGGATTCAACTTTATCCCAAATTCCTTGCACCCATTATGGCCTCCTCCACAACACGCAGTCCAAAATGACTTGAGTTTCTCCTTACGTCTCCCTCATCTTGTGATCTGCAGCATGAGAGGGATCAATCCTCTATTGTCTCTATGATATTCACAAATGTGGTGCCCCTTCATGAATTTTACCACACCCACGCGACCTCTCCTCAGCCTTCACAGGAATGTCAATTGAAGGATCAGTATTTCTCCACTGATGCAGCCCTTCACAAGAGAAAGAACCGTCCCTTCCTCAAGCTATCAGCTCCATGGCCTCTCTCATTGCACACGGCCCCTTCCGATTACCATGATGCTTCACACATCATAAATAAGAGGAATCGACTCCTCTATAACCATGATTTACAACAGTGTAAACATTTTTTTAATGGCCGGAGGAAATGACGCACACAGCTTTCCAATAGTGATTACAGGCATGATTTGTGTAGGGAGTAATACATCTTTCCTTTAATGATCCATAGCCTAAAAGAAAATGCAACCCTCTTCGATTTCTTCATCTTTACTCACTTTGTGGCTTGCTCTTTGCTCACAGAACTCTCCACGGCATGTTCACGGCTCGAATTCAGTGTGGCCTTGAGTGAGTTCTGGCCTCCATGACATTTCCCAAAAGGTATCTACGTCTTCTCCACCAAAGCGGCCTCCACACAATGTGATACAATCCTCAAACAATCTCGACCCCTCTTCCTTCCAAGTGGAAATCGACCCTATGGAAGTGATGATATATTTAGCCAGCCAGTTGTCTCAATAGACTCAAAAGATGACGGTTACAACAATGCAATCACTCCATCTAGAAGATAACAGTGGCCAAAAAACAAAAAAATTGTTTTCTCCAATGGCATTCAAACCACAAGGAAATGTCTTCATCAATGCAGAACTCTGCCCAAGCAAGGAAATTGCCCCAAACAGAAACTATGCAACAAACCAATGAAAAAAATCGCCACATATGCTCCAAAGGAAACCCTGACTGAATTCCCTCAGGCTGGGAAGATCTCCAGCTCTGATACCACTGTAATATCCCGGATCCGGGATGATCACAAAATCTATGAAATTACCAACATTAATCAATTTTACATTGATTTATAACTTTCACCAGCAGTATGCATTCTGATAGACATTTCGTCAAACACATTAGATGCATTCCATAACACATCGCAATGGTGAGATAATAATGGCACCTTTATTATGACTAACAAAGAGTAAACAGTACAATAACTATGGTTGAGATAGCCGCTACCAAGATACATTCAACAAGAACCTGAAAGTGATGCCAACTCCAATTATGAAGCTCCGATGAACACCCTGAATGGATCCTCCCTTTTTCTCCAGCTAGGGTGGATCCGTCACACCACCGAAACTAGACCAGAATGGATGGAAGGGGTTTTCCAACCCCAAATGAAAAATCTAGGCTAACCCCTAGACGGTCTCAAGAACAAATCTCCAAATATTCAAGCATGCCTTTTCCATTTGTCTCAGCCTCCTTTTATCCTTGAAAAGTATCCAATACCATGGATAAATACCATGGGCCAATGAAAACCATGTTCTATTATCTACTTTTTCCCATACCATAGAAAAATACTATAGAACAGCAAAAACCATGCACTGGGTAATTATTACTTCCCCTTAGCCAATAATTATTTTCTCCTTATTTGTCACCATTAATAATTTTCTAAATTCTTCTTAGATGACCTTGGTCTATTTTCCTTAGGCCAAAATTGGGGACATGACAGAAGAAAATCCCCAGACATAAATCATTCCCTTCTAGCCATGAAAATAAAACAAAATTTCTTATTAAGGTAAAAAAATACACAATTTAATAATCTTGTTCAACCTTGTGCTAAGCTCTTGACCCTCGATTAATTCGATTTACCAATCTATAAATATCCTTCGTTGGCGACATAATCACTAAGTGAGTTAGATGCAAACATTTATAGATATTTATATTATGCGAATTAAAGAAAATGATAATGTTATTTAAATTTTTATTTAATAGTTTATAATCTTTTTGAGAGAAGAAGGAGATAGAAACCCTAGTTATAGAGAGTCAAGTCGCCTAGGGTTCCTCTCTCCTTTGGAAGAGACCTTGGATTTTCGTATCAAGATCCAGTTCTTCATTTGCAGAAGAAAGAGAACCTAACAACTTTTGGAATCAACAATGGCCTCCCTAACGGGAGGGGTAAGTGACCCCTCCCCAACTAGTAATTCAGTTGATCTGAATGCCCCTGAAAAACCTGAAACCCTCATTATTAGTTTTGAAGAAATCCCCCTAAAGGACGCGGTGACTGAATATGGAAGTAAGAGTACTCAGCTTCTTGAAAAAATGGATAGATACCCCTAAGGTACGAGCACCTATATCTCAAGAACGACATAAAGGCCCAATGTCACCTTGCCTATAGAAAGAATAAATGCAAGAGACCAATTCATGAAGGATCATGCTATAATAGGTAAATTCATTGGAATTTGGCCCACGGAGAAAGCTTTAAGAAACTGGATAGAGGTAAAATGGAATACTAGGGCCCATTATGAACTTCAATTAGGTTAAAAGGGATTTTTTACTATGATGTTCCACCATTTAGATGACAAGTCCAAAGTCAAGGACGAAGAACCTTATTTATTCAACTCAGTCAGGCTCTACCTATGCAACTATAAGGAGATATTATCCCTAGTTAAAGAGGACTTCACTTGGGCACTAGTTTGGATTCACATGTATTCCCTGCCTCAAGAATATTGGGATGAAGATATGCTTAGAGAAATAGGAAATGCCTTAGGAATCTTTGTGAAAATAGAATATCAGACAAGGCTCAACAAATATACCTCCTATGCTCATATATGTGTTTACATGCACATATCCATAGCCTTAGTGGACTCAATAAGTCTCATGCATGAGGACTATGAATGGGTTCAGTGGCTAGATTATGAACATGTCCCTTTCTGATGTCGAAAATTCCACGAGCACGACCACCTCTTCCGGGACTATCCGTTGAATAAGCATACGAATGATAGTAATGACTTGGAAAAAAATGATGAAGAGGGATCTTAGATGACCATCAAAAAGCGCATGCACACGTGTAAATCAGAGGCAATTGACAAAGGTAACAAACCCTCCACAAGTAATATATTTGAAGCGTTGTATGGGAAACCAGGGGATCCTGTAGCCGCAATAGACAAGAGGAAATCAGAGGAAAACCACACACTTGTAGATCAAGAATCAAACATAGGAAATTCAAGAAGACTTGCAAGAAAACCTGAAAACCAAAGAGAACCCCAAAGGGGTTAGCAAATCCCCCACCCAACCTAGGAAAGCAAAAAATATGGATACTACTCAGGAACAACCCATAATTTCCATCATGGATGAGGAAATGGGAGAACTAGAAGTTGGAGACTTAGACATACTGGGACTAGAGGATGCATGTGCCAGAAAAGCCTTCAATTCTAGATCTTTGCTTGACAAATCCAACTGATTAAGGATGTATTAGCTAAAGCTAGGGCAAAACACAAGTTGGGAGTTCAGAATACTCTGTAGAAGGACAAACAAAGAAACCACAAGGATAAAAAAGGGTAGGAAAACATATATGTAAAGGGTTAATTTGCTTGGCACCAGACTAGTGGAATTAAGACAATATTCTTAGTTAACAGATTTCCTCCCTTAATTCAAGTTTGCAATGAAGCTTATATCCTGGAACATTAAAGCACTCAATGGAGTCACGAAGCATAGAATGATAAAGAGGAAATTTAGTTAGGACAAACCTATGTCCCCATTCATTCAGGAAACCAAATGTAACAATGATACCATTCAAAACCTCATGTGAAGGATTTGGAGAGGAAGCTAGGCAGTAGGTGTTGATGTGATGGGGGAATTAGGTGGTATTGCTATTGTATGGAATCCGCGAGAGCTAAATCTGGTCAACATAGAAGCTACACATCACACACTCTCTACCTCGTTCCATCTTCTACAGAAAAGCATTAGAGGTTCTCTTGTCAACATCTATGGCCCATAGACCCCAACCTCAAAATCCATGATGTTAGATTATATAGAAGGATTCATATCTCAAAATCCTAAGACTTTCACCATTTTAGGATGATACTTTAATATAGTTACCTCATTACAGGAAAAGAAAGGAGGTAGAGGCGTTATGAGCAACGAAGATCACAAGTTCAAAGAATTCATACAATCTACTAGCCTTGTGGATCTTGAAACCTCCAGGGGAAATCACACTCAGAATAATAGGAGGGGGGGAGCGAATCAAATCACTTCATGACTTGACATATTTTTAGTCTCAGAAAACGTTGCAATGGCAGGAGGGGACATCATCACGTCTGTTTTGTCGGAAACTGGCTTAGATCACTGGCCTATAGCACTTTTGTGGCAGCAAATAGGTAACTCTTCTTGTCGTCCCTTTTGATTTGAACAGTTTTGGACCATGCATCCCAACTTCCAAGAATTAGTGCAATCCTAGATGGAGAAAATAGCTGTAAATGGTCTGTCCAAGATGGATATCATGCAACAAAAGATGAAATCAATTAAAAATAGAATAAAAATATGGAACAAAACGACCTTCAGTAACATCTTCAGTGCCAAGGATGCTTTAGAGAAGGACCTGGAGATAATTCAATAACTAATCATCAAGGAAGGGCTTACAAAAGAGTGAAGGAGAACGAAACAAGAGCTGAAGAAACAATTGGATGAAAGAGATAAGTAGGAAGAAACCTTGTGGAGACAGAAGTCTATAGTAAAGTGGTTAAAAGAATGGGAGAAGAATACAACCTTTTTTCATAGAGTGACAATTCAACATAGGGCTCATAATAAGATCAAATTGTTGAAAAGCGAAGGAGGAGACACCTTGGAGAAAGAAGAAGACATTCAACAGGAGCTGGTGGATTTATACAAGGATATCCTATATGAACCAAACCACAATAGACAAGGAGATATAAACAAGTTTACAAGTCACATAACCGGGCTGATAAATGAGGAACAAATCACCACTCTCATGCAACCAATCACTCTACAGGATTTGGAAATGGTAGTCAACCAAAAGGAGGATGGAAAAGCCCCAGGTTCGAATGGCTTCACAATAGACTTATTTCATTGTAGTTGGGATTGGCTTAAATTTGAAGTCCTTCACATCGTGGAGGAATCAAGGAAAAATAAATGGGTCCTACTAGCCCTAAATGCCACTTCCATTACACTAGTCCCAAAGGAGGAAGGAGCTACCACACCAAGTTCAGAACTATCTCCCTTTGCATTGTGATCTATAAAATTATAACAAAGGTCATTTCTAATAGATTAAATCCCCTTTTGACCACTCTAATTTCCATAGAACAAATGGGGTATGTGGAGGGATGAGAGATTTTGGATGGCATCATCCTTGTTCATTAAGTAACACACTCTTTGAATATCACAAAGCATCCTGGCATGATTCTCAAGTTGGACCTTTCCAAAGCCTTTGACAGGCTTAGTTGGAGATATATTGAGAATATCCTTTCATCCTTTGGGTTTTTCTCAAACTGAGTTCAATGGGTCCTTTCCCTCACTTCCTCGACCTTCTTCTCTATCCTGGTCAATGGGACGCCATCCTTGACCTTTTCTCCTTGAAGGGAGATAAGACAAGGAGACCCACTATCACCCTTTCTCTTCATTTGAATGGATGAAGGCCTTGGGCTATGAATTAATTGCAGGCAACATTAGAGGTCTTTCAATCCATGAAAATGCTCCTTGTATGCACCAACAATTCGTAGATGCTAACCTCATTTTTGGTTACCCTTCAGTTCAAGAGGTTAGGGTGCTTAAAACTGTCCTAGAACTTTTTTCGAAAGCCTCCGGGACCTCCTTAAACCTGGAAAATCACAAATTTTCTTCTTCAATACTCCTGCTATAACTCAACGTAATATTGCTAGAGTCTTAGTATTCTCCATCTCCTCCTTGCCTATGAAGTATTTGGGAGCTCCTCTTTTTTACTCAACCAAAAAACATTCCTCTCGGAAATAAATCTTACACAAACTTGAACGAAATCTTACTTCTTGATCTAGATTTATGTGAGAACAAAATGAAAGAGCATATATATATTCACATACACATACATATTTCAGTAAGGACAGTGATACCGTAAACTTAGATATATTAAATGAATCAAACAAAACAAACTATAAAACAAAAACAACTAGAATGGTGGTAGCTGTATCTCTAAGAAGAGATGTGACGGTGACTCTCAATCCTGACAAGCTGAACACAAAATGAGTTCAAAAGGGCCTATTATAATAAGAATGAGGGTGAGAACCCTAAAGGTCCAAAACATAACCCTAGAAGATGAACTGTCATAAAGTTTGTGGCCCCAAGGTGGTTAGTTGAACAATTAACTTCCCAGGGTCATAACGTTTGTATATGATCTCTGATTTGGTCGCTCGATAGCCCATTGAAAATCTATATCCAATATTTACATCTTTCGAATGGGGCCAAATGCATTTCATTGATAATTAATTGGCTTCCTAAATCTCCAAAAAATGTCATTTAGGGCCTCAAAACGACCCTGGAAGTTTGGGACCCAAAAAATCGTAGAAAAATAACTACGAAACTGCCAAAGTGGACAAACATTTTGATCTAGTGGAATAGGTAGGTGGCCATCGATCTCCATCTAGATCAATCCTCCTCCCTTAAGAAGCAATGATCTCCATTGCGTCAAATCCTGTATCATGTATTGAACTATGTGTTGGGTTGATCTCCTGGTGCGACATTTGTTGAAGAGGAGAGGTTACCTTTCTTTGACTTCTTCATAGGGTTGTAATTGCTATGGATGGATGCATTGGAGCTGTTGAAAAATTTTGGTTTTCGTGTTATCTTATGTCTGAACTCAACTGGATGATTTCATCCTAGAGGATCACCTTCAATGCTTGGCCTTGCACTGTAGAGGTACTCGAATGGACGAGGGAACACCAACTTTGTGTTCTTCTTGTTTTTGTTGAGCAAAGGGACCATATGCAGAGGGTGTGGAGGTCTCTGTGATATGATATTCTCCTTCAAAGGAAATTGTGAAAAGGGATAATGTACCGATGTTGGATATTATCTTCTTTCCCTCCGTGACTGTGGCAGGTGCAACTATCTCTAACATTCGATAGAGTTGTCCTCCCAAAGTGACAATGACACTAAGAGGTTGGGATTCATATATAACATGATGCTTCCACATATATGGTTGTCCTAAAAGAACATCATGGACTTTAAGTGGGGCCACATCACATAGTACCTCATATTTGAAAGTTTTGATTCCATATGGTAGGAGGCATTATTGATTAACCCAGATACCTCATACTTGCCTTACCTAACCAATGTTGTATGGTTGTGGGTGTGGTGTTGTCAAAATATCCAAACTCTTGATTATTTCTACCGATATTAGGTTCTTTTGGTTATCGTTGTCAACAACAAAATTTAGTGGGATTCCCTTCACCCACATCTATGAGTGCAAGATGCACTCTTCTACCTCCAACTCTTCAGGTTCCTCTAGTTGGATCTATATGGTCGCAATAGTGAAACCGGGTTCTACATCAATGATCTAATTCCCATAGTCTATGGCTGTGACATTGGGTTCTAAATCAAAATCAAGATTTGATTCTGAAGCTTTGACCTCGACCACCAATGACTTCTTTGAGCGACATTCATCAATGCTGTGTCAAGGGATTTTTTAGAACTCACACCACTTCCCAGTGTCCTTTTTATTTCTATTACCCTTATTTTCTTATGGTGGGGACCGGTTGTCCTTTCCTTGTCCCATGTTGTGTGGGCTGAGTTTTCCCTTGCCTTGCTTTTGTGGTGCATTCGCATGTCCAAAATATCTCTTGTTCTTTTATCGAAATTTCTACTCAATTTTGACAGCATATCGATAGGCAAATCCAAGTGATGAGATGTCTAGGAATTCCATCTCGGTTTGGATGTACAAATTTTGGACACTACGATATTTTAGTACCAGGTGCCACTCAGAGTCCTTAATACCCAACTTTGTGTGCAAGGTATGAAATTTGTTGGTGTACTTCGACATTGTTTGGTCCCTCTCTTGACTTAGAATGGTTCATTTGGTGTATTGGTCATCATAGTTTCCCACAAGGTAATACTGTTCCTTGACGACATCTATGAAAGAGGCCCAAGTGTGATTAACCTCCAACATTTCAGACTCATCCGATGAGTTTTTCTCGCAATAAGTATCCCACCAATTGTTGACATGGGGGAAGACCTCAAGGAGCACAAAGGTGATCTTTTCCCTATCAAAAAATTTGTGGACAGATAAATACCCTTGTAGAACATTCAACCACTTATCTAGGGAATCGACATCGATCTGGAATTCAAATAAAGTAATATCAAACTTAAATTGTACCTTTAATGGAGTTGCATCTCTGAAATGATTGCTTGTTGAAGGCGCATCAGCCACTGCTAGCATTCATAGAAGGATCTAGGTGAAACTATCCATCATCTCCTTCCTCTGTCACGCGAGGGATTCCTCAATCAACAAATTGATAGGATCTCCTGCTCCATCGTGTATTTTTTCTTCCACCATGGGAGGCCTCTTGGGGCGACGAGAGTGGTCTTCCCCAAGTAAAACTAGTTCTAGACCCAACTCTTTATACCTTGACCTCATCGGGGACATGCATCGAGAAAAAATCAAAGAGCGTATTGATCTGATACCACTGATCTAGTTATATGTGAGAACTAAATGAAATATCATATATATATTCACATACACATATATATTTAAATAAAAATAGTGATACAGTAAAATTAGATTCTATTAAATCAATGAAATAGAACAAACTGTAAAACAAAAGCAACTAGAATGGTGGTAGCTCTATCTCTGAGAAGAGATGTGGTGGCTACGCTCACTTGTGACATGTTGAATACAAAATGATGCTGAAAGGGCCTTTTTATAATAGGAATGAGGGTGAGAACCCTAAAGGTCCAAAACATAACCCTATAAGATGAACTATCGTAAAGTTTGATGCCCCAAGGTGGTTAGTTGAACAATGAACTTCTTGGGGTCATAACGTTTGCATACGATATCTGATTTGAGTGCTTGATAGCCCGTTGGAAAGGTATATTCAGGATTTACATCTATTGATAAGGGACAAATCAATGTAATTAGTCAAGATTTAAATCCCCGTATCACCAAAAAATGTCATTTAGGGCCTCAAAACGACCCAAGAAATTTGGGACCCGAAAAACCGTAGAAAAATAACTTGCAAACTCCCAAAATGAACAATTGTTTTGATCCACTGGAATAGGTGTGTGGCCACCGATCTCTATCTTTATCACTTCTTGGACATTTCCACCCCTGAAATTTGCAATTCGTCTTGTTCTTCTAAATTCGATGCTACAATCCATGACTCTTTATCTTTTTCTCTGTCCATGTGGCCCTTAAATGGGTTCTCAAGGCCTTATGTAACTTGCAAGGCACCTTTCTACAGGGAGGAACTAAATAAAAAATAAAGTGGGCTCTAGTGAAGTGGGACACTATCTGCAAACCTAAATATCTGGGAGGCCTATGAATACAAGATCTCGAGGTCAACAATGTTGCTATGTGCGCCAAGATCTAGTGGGTTTGGACTGCCAGAAATAATAGTCCATGGGAACACTTATGGAATAGAAAATATGCCTATGACTGGGTGGTTCAAGAGCTTATTCAATATGACCTCTCCCCTTGGGTATCATATAGGGAAAGATACACATTCTCAATGAAAACTAATTTAGCAACATTTTTTTTGGGAAGTAAGGGATGTCACTCTAGCTAATTTCTGGATGAATTCTTGGCAACAACTTCATAGATTGAATCAATTGTTTCTCTTTCCAGCAGTGAATACAAGCCTTACCAACTCCAACAAAAGAAATATTAATGACTTCTGGTCTCATAGATCAGATTTCATCCTTTAGGATATGGAAGAACCCTGACATATGACATGTTGATTGGGGTGAAGAATCCTGGCATGGGGTGTGGGAGGAATTAAACAAAAAGAAGGATAACTAAGCAGTAGCAGATTGAAATCATCCACTAGGCTCACATGCATAGGGGGACCTTCACGATCAAAGAATCCTACCACCTGTTGACCCAGGATATGGAGGGACGTCGAGAACCTCATTGGAAGAAAATTTGGAAAGCTAATCTTTGTCCTAAGATTGCTTCCTTCATATGGATCTTATACCATCAAAATATCCTAACCTGGGATAATATTAATAAGCGAGGTCTACACGGTCCTACTTGGTGCATTATGTGCCACAAGGAAGAGGAAACCATTTACCATATATTGTAATATTTCTCCTTTGCAGATGAATTGTGGAATAATGTGGCTCTATAGGAAAGATAATAGAGTCAAAGGAAATGCCATCATGACTCTATAGACCTGGGAGAATGATCCCTTCCAAAGCACTATCCTAAACCGACTGTGACAGATAACACCTAGTTTTTTGGTATGGGGAATATGGAAAGAAAGAAACCAAATAATATTTCTTGGGTAATAGGATCTCCTAAATCATATTTTGGACAAATTCAAAAGGAATTGGAATCAAATTGTGCACCTACAATATTGGACCCAACAAGGTCTCCCTATTCTCTAAGAGGAGATCATCATTTTGTATAATTGGGGGATGTATTCTTGGGACTCTATTCCATCTATGCAAAGGAAGCTTCCCTCCCACTCTAGTCCTAAAAATTGGAGTCCTCCCCCAACTGGATCATTCAAACTCAATTTTTATGGGACTTCAAAAGGGAATCCAGGAATGACAGGTTTTGGGGGGGTCATGAGAGACAATGTCGGCGGTATCCTCCAAATGTACTTCAGAACCATTGGATTTAATAATAATAATGCGACAGATCTAGTTGGTCTTTAGGAGGGTCTTCAAATAGCTATAAAAGGGTTGCTCCTCCCAATAATAATTTAGGGAGACTAGCTCCTATTAATCTCCCTATCCTCCAAAATTTAGAATGGATCCACAATTTCTAAGCTAACACCTAGTTGCATTTGGAAAGACACCTGTATCGATTAGCTTCCCTTCTTCCCCAAGCTGACACGATCATCTTTCAACATGCCAAAAGAAAAGAAAATTCCTTAGTACATAGACTAGATAATGAAGGAGTCCAAAGAAACATACATCTAGTTGAATTAGATCGGCACACCCCCACTTCACGGGACTTAATTCAGGAGTGTGAGTCTCTTACTGCCAATGACCTTCAATCGTTGGATGTGGGTGATGAAATGAAAACAGAGGAGGGACACGCGATGATGTGTGAACGAAATTCCAGTGAGGATCACATGGATTGGAAAGTGGTCAAGGACCAACTGGTTAATTAGGCCCTACGAGTTTATGAGAGTTTTAATGAAGGTGTAGATAGTGGCCCCTCATGCGAGAGAAGTGGTGGATCTGCATACCATCAACATTCATGGTGACGATCCAATTGAACCACCTCGCTGGTTGGTTGGGGGTATGTATTTGAATGCGAATTCGATAAAGAAAAAGCAATGGAAGCACCTAGTTCTATGCGTGCATATTTAAGCTTGTTTTGTATGGTTCCCTGTAGGCACCATGGCTACAAGGCAATGCGGTAATCCCAGGTAGGGTAGTAGTGGTCGTGGAGCTGCAAGTGGTAGGAAAGTAAATAAATGTGGGGATGGAGGGCATATAAGATCTATCTCTGAAGATACTAGTTTCCTAATCGACGATTGGGAGGATGGCATTGTTGCACACTAGCTATCTTCGGCTAGCTCGGATGTCAAGGTTAATCATTACCGGGTTATGAAAAATATGTTGGGTTTACTCATGGAGCATGTAAAAAAACAGAGAAGATGTTTGAAGATGGTCGGTCAGAAAATAAGGAGGAATATAGAGCAAATGATTGACAACCTAAGAAATTTGTAAGATAATCTAGATTGGGGACATGCTCTGTTTGAAAAATAGTTTAATGTTGTTAGTTTCCAGAAGACCAGCCTAAATGGCGATAACTTCACGTAAAATGTCTCCCTCAGTGTGTCCAAGGAGCAAAGAAATAACCCAGGTTAATGAAACAAATATTGGGAGAAGGAACCGACACAAAGAACTGATGCATTACTGTTAGTTGGGATTTCCATTGAGCATATTCAGAAAATGACGCGTTTGGAGATGGAGGACCCTACCACTCCTTGCAAGATGGAGCAACTACAAGTGAAACAACCTGTGGAAGACTCTTAGATCTCATATTACAAAGCCTTCCCTATCACAGAAGAGAGCTCTGGTTCTATGCATGGGGAAAGCTTGACTTAATATAGGTCTTCATGGCCCAGATAAAACTCTCTATGTTTTTCATGTTATTTGGATATCTTTGTAAAAAAAGGTTGCTAGTTTGCAGGCCTTTTAGTTTTGTGTCTTTGGTTATGCACTCCAAACATTTTAATATGATTTAGGCCTATTTTCCCTCTATTGGGAGGGAATTTTTTTCTTTTAAAACTAGATACTCGGTTTGCATTTTTTCTTAGATGGGCTCATGGTATCACTTTCTCAAACCATCATGACCTATGGATGTATTTTACTCTGTAATTTGTCCTTTCCTCTGATGATATAATAATTATGTGCAACTTAACAAAAAAAGTTTATAAATTTTTTAATTAAATAATCTAGTTAATTTTATTTATTTTGATTTTTATTGGATATAAGATTTGAATTCTTATTATGATGGCGATGAAGTTCTAGGGAGATGTCAAGGATTAAAATTTCATATTAAATAACATTAATCAATTTTCAAAATGAATGTAATATTTTTACGTCATTAGGCATTTTATATAAGAGGGTGGCTTGAGAAGTACTATTACATATTCGTCGTCACTCAGACGAATCTGTGCATGCCACGAGTCTAGTAACACTTTCATTCTCTTCCAAAAATAATTCAACCACTTTGATGTGTGCTACAAAAGTATTTCTTCACCGGAGGTTTCGTGTTTAGGGATTTCACTACTATTTTTTGTGGTGTGTACATGATTTTTAAGGAAAATTGTCATCAACATCCTCCTCTACCATGTCATCTCCCTACTCGTCACCAAGACTATTATCTTCCCTGTGCTCCACTTGAAAATTCAATTCAGTTTAGCCGAGTTATGCCAAGACTAGATTAACTTTGCTGAAGGTGTGTGGGTGGACCTGTTGGTCTTAGTGGGATTTTGAGTGTTTTTTCATAGACTCATTATGCATTTAGCGCTCCCTTTGGGGGTCCTCACAAAATGGGAGGAAGAAAGGTAGGACGGAGGAGAAGGGAAAGCTAGAGAACCTAACTTTTATTTGATTATGTCCACCAATGGATGACGACTAGAGTGATTGAATCCCCAACTATGAATACTTCAAGTCAAACAAACCAATGCATGGTCTGGATAATGAAATGTTTTCATGCTTCATTCATATGGTTGAGGGGGGGATTTTTAAATTTTCATCTATGTTGGTCAGTTGTGACTCCAACAAATGCACACATAATTTTATCTTCATGTTCTGCTCCATTAGAAGCTTCGGTTTTTTCATCGCTTTCTATTATCGTATCATGTACCATATGCTTATTCAAATTTCAAATTCCTTACTTGATCTCTTACTATATCTCAAGTGCATTCTTGAATCTATGCTTGTTGCTTGCTAGTCCATCTCTAATTGATATCACTTTTCTCATCTTGTGCTTCCTCTCCACTAGAGACCAAGTTGGACACATTATAGAGTGCTTTCCTATACTTCCAAATACTTATTTTTATCCATGTCTTCAGGCCTCGAAACTTGCTCACCTATGCTAGAATCTCTTATTAAATTCTCCACAGCCTTGAGCACAAGATTTACAAGCTTTGGTGCTTCAAGTGGTCCAATTCAATTACATGTAGGGTGGTAGTTAGATCTTGAACCATCCCTACATCAATCATTTTTTTTCCATATTAGGAGTGCAACATGGCACTTGATGATGCATTGTTTGATAGAATGGAGTTTACCAACTCCATAGAATGGCACTACCTTCTTATTAGGAAATTGATCATTCTTGGAATATTCTTTCACAGATTCAGAGGTCATATGGAGGGTTCTCACAATTTAGAGATTACTCCTTGTCTTCCTTCACTATATCAACCAAATACTACCACCAGAAACCAAGAATATTTCTCATATATCTTCTCTCTACACTATGCACTATTGACTTCATATTTTTTGTCCACTGATAGGGCAAAAGTTGATGCAACACATGATTCAAAAGGACACCATGTCTTGAGAACTCAAATCCTTGGTAAGTCCCATGATCTTGACTACTTTATTTATCCCAGTTGCCAACATAACACCGTGTTTGAATGATCTGGGTAAACACTCTCTGCAAGTAATTTAGGACTTGTATTTGAAGAGAGCATGCATGCCAACATCTTCTTGGATCAATATAAATAAAGAATCTACTTAAACGAATGAGGATCCCCTAAATCTTCATTGTTGTAATAGAAAGTACCTTGAACATGGATGCTTGGGATGCCTGAAAAATGAGTGATCACAGTGAAGAAATTGAATCTCAGGAATCTTATTCCTTAGGAAGTCCTTGGGGCTTCTTAGGAAGATTTTACAGATTTAGGGTTTGTGGGTAGGGGCTTAAACCACGTGTTAGTAGCAAGCTTTGTAAAAAGACAAGTGAATGAATTGAAAGGAAAGAGCTTGTACCTTTGATAATGGTATTGCAATGCCAATTTTGTAACGTAGTCAGAGGCAATCACCCCATTTCTAATGCTTCGACTCTACCACCACTTCGTCTCCACCCATGTTTGTAACTGAAGTAATACATCATTCCTCCACACACTCCACTCTGCACTCTGTAGACCATCATACCATAACATTATTTAACATTTAATAATTTAGAGGTGGATATTTAGAACATGACTACCTTCTCTATTGGACTGGTACAATCCTAGCCCTCCACACACCAATCTGTTGAAATGCAATTGCCATGTCAAATTACTCTCGGGGAGAACTGCACCACCCACCATCTTCATTTTGGGAGGGCATAATTGGTATTTGTGATGAAAAAAGAGGTTTTACTGAGTTATAAATGAATGTTGATTTGTATGCACATTCCTATTCCTTTCTACATGAAAATAAACTATTTTATTAATTGACACGGTTCTAAATTTGGCAGGTGACGAATTTTTATTGGATCATTAGATTTGTCTCTGTCTAGTGTTCATTAATGTCATGGACTTGTGATATGGTTTGAAACGGGTTTTACATGCAGGTTTTGCAAGGAGATACCTAGTGTGCTCTCAACATCTCCTTATAACCCCAAGACGCACTGGTTGCAGGAAATTCTTACTTTCAAAGAGCAAATTTCTCTGTCCTCGTGTACTGCTACTAAGGTGAGTGACTCTGTTCGGGTAATAGGTATAGAGTCCTCACCTGCTTCATGTATATAAGGTCATATTAGTATTGCATGAATATTTAGACATCACAATATTTCCATTTCAGTTGAGACTATGGAAAGTGGTGTTGGCGATTAAGATACGATATGGTCCATGTAGTTATTTAATATATAGACATCCCTTCAATTTATTGTATTGTCCATATAGTTTTCTGGGGCAGCAACAAATTTGTTTATTTCTTGTGACTTAGGTCCTTTTATTTGCCACTTTGGGTGTCCTACTGGGGCTTTGAGTTTTAGTTTGATGACTAGCATTTCTTGTCGCCATGAAAATTTTGAATATCGTCTTTTCTACTCATCCAAGCACATTTTCGGGTATTATTATTTATGATGAGTGATTTTTTTATCCAGGAATTTGCTAAGAGCTAAGCAAGTTGATTGTTATTGTTTTCATAATTTTGGTCCCAAAGACATGATTCCTTCTATAGATAGATTGTACTATTTTCCTATAATGTCTTATGTATTATATTCTTTCAATCTGCGAAGAATTTTGTGAAAAAATGTTCAAATATATTTTTAATTTCCACTGATCAATAACATAGTGGGAGTATCACTTGTATTCTTGGAACTGATCTCTTCTACAATATTCATATATAAACAAGTCATGTCAAAGGTAAACATTTTGCTCTTAAATTGTGAGCATATATTGCATTCAGTAATAGCAACGATCTCTCTATTAGTATGTCAATAGATCTGTAGATTTCCGTGTGTCAATTACAGTGGAACTAACTGGAAACATTTTTGTGAAAAAACACATGGGAAATTGAGTTCAAAGTATATAAGGAAATGAGAATTTGAAATTCAAGAACGTGCAAATAAGATTTGAGGAGGAAACTATATGGTTTATATCTTTGAAAATTTAGGAGTTATATGTAAAATTTACATGTTTGTCATGAAATATGTGTTTTTGGCTTAAGAGTTGGATGTGAAATATATAGTGATTGTCATGAAATATTCATTTCATCTTTAAGAGTTATATATGGGATATAAAGTATGATTATCGATGAATAATCATTTCAGTTTAAGAGTTGTATATGGATATATAAGGTGATTGTCATGAAATGTGCAGTGCAACATGGAATTACAATATCTATTCAAGTTAACATCTCAATAGGATCATACATGCTCATACCTAAGTACTTAAGTGAGCGTCTTGCAATTTTACATACTAGCTTCTATCTACAAGATATGGATGTCAGATGTTACAAGAGTCTTGTTGAATTTGAGCTCAAGTCACTTACTTTGTATTTGGATAATGCACTGATAGATGAAATCTAATTCTAATTTTATAAGATGGGATTTGATCTTATGTAGGAAGACATGGCTCATATCCATAGAGTGTCCCTTTAAAATTCCTATCCCTTGGAATCTTTATACCAAGGGCGACTTTCATACTTATATTTGGAAAGCTTGAAATTTTATGCTTAATTGGCTCACCAGTGGCCATTTAGAATGCATATTGTGATGTAAAAATATTCAACATCACCTTTGATAGTGTTTTAAATTACAGAAAATCAAATTTCATGAAGGGTTTTGATGCTCTACTCATTTCTCAATTATAAATTAGTGATGAAAATAAATAAATATAGCTTGTAAATATGAACACATTCTTGTAAGGAACACATAACAAGCAATGTGTTTTTAAACAATATTAAGAATAAGGGGTCAATTTGCATTAGAAAAGGTTGTTTCCAAACCCGGACCTAGAATGCAGACACTCTACCATGCAAACTAGCAAATAGTAAGGAAAAGGGAAAATTACCCTCTGAAGGAAGATATGAACCCCAAAATAATATTGAGTTTAGAATAAATCATAGCCACATTCTCCAATTTTGATTACCTAACATCCTAAGATTGCATCGAAGCATTTATACCATTTACCATTTACCATAGGGCTTGAAGGTGAGTTGTAGTCTCAATCACTCACATTTTGGTCATGCTCTTGTTCCTTAATCAACAAATTGTGCTACCACATTTTGTGTCAGTTCCTCCATTGAATCATGGTATTTGTTACCTCTTATTGAGACTATGTAAATCCCCTTTCACATATTATATCTCTTTTTATTTGTGATATGTCACACATCACACATGTGCAAATTATACATTACACCAAGAATACCCCTTGAGACAAAACACACAAAGAAGTAGTTATATATTAGACCAAGAATACCCCTTGAGACATAACACACAAAGGAGGAGTTGAGAACAGGGATAAGAAAACTCACAACTCTAAAAAAAATCCGACACAGTTGTTAGAGCTCACTCACCAACTTAGTCTTAGAGAGAAAAAATAAAGAGTGAGAAGAAAACCCATATCATGACAATAATAATCCCACACAACAATGGAGATACATGCACCACCTTCCATACATGCCAAATTAACGATGAAAAAGAGCATTAAAATGGGGACAAGTGAATCCATAGATTCATGTCCTCTTTCCCATGCATATGCAAAAGAACATTGAAATGGGGACAAAGGCAGACATATAATCATGTCCTATTGCCCATGCATATGTAACTTAATCCAGTTGGAATCCACTACCATTGTTTATTCAAACCACAATACAATCAAGGAGGGGCATATGAGACAGTGCCCCCACTTTTGCTCGAAGAAATCCTTTTGCCAACTACACACAAGTTTGCAAGATGATCAGCATCAACATTGTATGTCCTCAAAACTTGATAAAAAGAGATGGTCTCAAACATATTTTCTAATTCCAAAGTTCTTTGGATTCATTGACTAAGACTGGTATTTATAGGGGTGGAAAGATTCAGAAAGAATCGAATGATGATAGAGGAATCATGGATCACTGTTGTTTGATTAATATTGCATTCTTGCAACATTTATAGTCCTTGGGACACTCTCAAAACCTCTGCCTCATTATTTATGGTGTTTCCTTAACCCCAAACAAAATTATTTGCTACATTTCCTCTGGGATCAAAAGGATCCCTTCTATTCCCTCCACACCTACAAATAACTCGTAACATTGCGAGAAAAACAATTGAAACAAAAATGGACAAAAGTTATTATTGAAATTCTTAGAGGGGGTTACTACTACTTTCTTGAATTATCATCAATGATGAGAGTATAAATATCATCAAAAGTAGTCAATTTCCATCATTGTATGTAGGCATGAATTGCTACTTATATTTGTAGCGGCCTTAAACAAATGATTAATACTTTAATAAGGCATATATCTATGTGAATTGATTTTTTTATAGACTTGTGATCCATATCAATTGCATGGTTTAAATGTGGTTGATTTTTTGTTTTGTTGGATCAATACAACAAGTTAAAGTGGTACAATAAGAGTACCACTTGTTGTATTGTTAATGTTTTGTGAAGACACTATGGTTGGAATTGATGGTATGATGACACATTATAGCATCCCAAAACCAAAACAAACTCTATCATTTGGATTATTTGATGTCTAAAAAAATCATTTTATTTCCAAAGGATTGAAAATATAAAATTATATATGTATAGTCAAACAACTAAGTGTCATGCATAAGTAAACTACACTTTTCTCCAAGTAATTATAAGCACACAACTAAGTGCCATGCATAAGCAAGCTACACTTTGCTCCTAGTTAGAATTGAACAAGGTAGACTCACTACAAGTAAAATGTGATTATGCATTAACAATTCCACCATCAAGAGAGTATCCTTGGTCCTTTTTACTCTATCAAATCGCCACAATATCACCATATGGAAGTAGATTTTGTCTCTATCCATGATTGGCCTCTTGGTATATTTAATTATGGCAAGGTGGAAGCCTCTTTTTCCTTCATCAAAGAGTGGATTTTCAAAATTGAAACAATGAGCCATAAAATGTGGATCTTAATTTAGAACTTGGTTGAGTTTAATGGTGTTCTTTATTTCTCATTTTTTGAGGCTTTATATTGGAATTATAATACGCATTCCTCCAATGGCTTAGTCGGGGTCTAGTGTGCTAGAATTGGTTACGATTGGTTTGTATTATATAGCAATTGAATTACATAACTATGATGCGTGTGGTGGTTTTTAATAAATAGTGCCGGTTTTTGGACTTATAACAATTACATAAGATCTCTACCAAGGGCTTACCATCAAGTGATGAAGCTAAGAAGACAAATTCCCCTCTAGAGGCAATGGTAGCTACTCTTAATTATGAAACCTATTTCCACACATATTTCATCAACACCTTGGCTATACAATGCCACCAAAAAGTACACATAATGTTCTCAATTCAATGACAAGGAAATTAATATGGTGGTTCACTACCAATATTTTCTAATTTGTGCCTTAGATATAGCTGAGCCATGATGATTAAGGGCCGATTAAATAATTTTTTTGGCATAATTACTAGTATTATATTATTATTTTTAGTCTCTAAAATTTGAAGAACATAGTGGAAAATTGTGACACTTTATTTAGCAAGTTATTTATTGCTAATCACATGGAATTTTGCAAATCAAAATAAATTATTAGTTATGGAATTTTGATATCTATAGAATTTTTATTTATAAAAATGACTTTGGTAAAACCAGCGTAGATCCAAATCTTAGGCTCTATCAAGCGCCGAGAGGGATCAAATCTCTCGAGGTGCAAACCTCTTCTTAGGTATCAATTGATTTGATTCAAACCAAAAGACACTGTCTTTTTATTTAAGGTCCACATATAATATTTTTATTATTAATATTTAATATTATTTATGTTGACATATAATTTTTTTTATTTTTTATTTTGTTAGGAACAAACATTATAACATTTCCTCATACATGGTTTTAAAACCATATGTAAGGCCCTCCTACAACGATGGGTTGTTTAGGAGGCCTTGCACATGGTCTTAAAACCATTTGCAAGGCCCTCCTAAACCATGTACAATAAAACCATGGGTTGTTTAGAGGCCTTGCACATGGTTCATGTGCAAGGCCCTCCTAAACCATGTATAGTAAAACCATGGGTTATTTAGAAGGCCTTGCACATGGTTAAGGCCACATTTTTTTGCGGATAATTCAATTTGTTATTTTTTATTATTTTGTTAGGTAGGAACATTACAACATCTCCCTCATATTGTGTTTTTTTCCTGACCCACATTTTTTTACGGATAATTAAATTTTTACTTTTTTATTGTTTTGTTAGGTAGGAATATTACAACATCTCCCCCATATTAGATTGTTTTTCTGGCCGACATTTATTTTGGCCTATAATTAAAAAATTTATTTTTTATTAATAAAAGTAACATTATGTAACGTTACATAATGTTACGTAACGTTACAAGATCTCTCCCATACTGGGCTGTAGAGCGCCTCTCGGTGCAACAAATTTGTTATTTATAGAAATGACTTTCCTAAAACATAGGAAACTTAACTTTTTCTATATTTGTTCGAGCTCTTCAACACTTTCACTAATACTTTGTACTTTTTATGTAAAGTAGTAGTAATTATGAAATTGTTTATTTAAGTTAATCAACATCTCACTAATACGTTGTATTTAAAGTAGCAATAAGTAATTAGTGCTACTTATATCTATTCACCCCTTGTATAGTAATGATGCTTATTAAGTTTTTCACGAATACTATTATTTTGGTTGAAGTGTTACTATCTTGGTTGAATGTTGTTCATAAGTTGTTGACTTTGACATACGCATGTTTGCTATCATTGTTTTTTATCAATTGAGATTTCCTTCAATTCTACTCTTCTACAAAATCAAACTATCGGATACATAAAGGTAAACCTCATTGTAAATGCTTTGCCCAAATCTTTTCTAGGCATGTAACACATTAGCTTTGCATGGTAAGAATTATTACAAATCAAATTTCCAATATTTATGTTTAAGATGGATTTCTATTCGATGTTGCAAACCATGTTTTTCAAGTTTGTGTTACATTTGTATGCCACAATTGTTGTTCTTCAAGATTGTGTTCCATTAGTTCTTATAAACCACTTGCAAAATGCTAGAAGTGAGAGGTCAAATATTTTGTTATCAATAGTCATCAAGAGTGGTTAGTAGAGCTATCAATAGTGAGTAGAAAAATGTTATACAATTCAAGAGTAAGTTATTGAAACAAAGAAGTATGAGTGGCCTGAGTAAGTGGAGTTGGTAATTGATGTAAGTGCACCCATGCCTATGTAATGCTAACTTAGGTTTAATAAAATTACTTAGTGTTTATGAGGTATTTACAATGATTCATTATTTATTGGTGAATACCTTGATATGTGTTTCTTTCAAACCTTAGTGTTATTTTTAGTGTCGCATTGTGGCTAGTATAGTTTTGTGACGCCCAATGAGAATGATTTTGATGGATTTTATATCCCATACTTATATGTTATGGACCTGGTTGGGTCAATTGACTAGTGAACACTGATATATGTTCATATATTATATGCATGGTTTCATCTTTGCATATATGTGGTTCATGGATGATTTTAGGGCGAAATATAACCCAAGGGAGAAATTAAAGGGGTCTCAAATATATAAGGGGCGAATTTTTAATATGAAATGTGTTTTTTTAAATTTAATACATTATCCCTACATTTATTTGACCCACATTAATGCAAATTTGGATCGCCAAGGCCACAAAGGCCCATGAAAGAGGAAACATTGAATGTCGCCCTATCAAATATGGTTGAAATCGGGGAGTTCGCCCCGTATTTTTGGTAGGAAGGCCAGAAAATATTGAAATTGCCCCGTATTTTGAGTAATGAAGCCATGGAATGTTGAGTTCGCCTTGATTTTTTAGTAATGGTGGGTGATACAACTTGTTTGCTGTTGATATATGGACCCTATAAGTGTTGAGAATATAGTTGTCATTGATGTCAAAGGAGTACAGGAATGACAAAGGAATAACCAATAGACATGATGCTAGGATGACCTCGGTAAAAGAAAAAGGATCCACAAAGTAAATATTAGTGGATTGTCAATTGATGCCAAAGGAGTTCAACAATGATAAAGGAATAACCATAAACATGATGATAGGGATAACTCAGTGTAAGACAAAGGAATTATAAATTTGGATGGTAGATCAATGACAGGGTCGATGACAAGGGGAAAATCTGCAAAGCAGTGGAAGATAACATTCCAAAGCATGGATGTTATTTGGACGGCCCAAATCATTCGAGAGACAGATATCAATGGTCTATAATAAGACCCACAAAATATATATGCGTGGAAAATAACATCCTCAAACACTAGAATGAAGTGAAGAATTGGACGACCCATATCAGTTGAGAGAAATTGCGGAAGCCATTTTTGAGAAGATCGACGGTGGTGAATGATTTTCGCACAAGAAAAAGTGAAGATCTGCATTTGATCAAAGATCGACGGTCATGAGTGAACCTGTAAGGAAATCAACGATCTAGGAAAATGTGGATACAAAGTTGCGAAAGTCCAAAATGGGAAAGCATGGTTCCACAATACGCAATCCACAATCTGAAGATTGACGACTTAGAGAGTTTTGGAAAATGATTTGCGGAAAGAGATTTGCGGAAGCCCACTTCGAAAATATTAGAAGGCACATCCGCAATCCGCAATCCGTAAGATAGACGGTCAGGATAGACTCCACAAGAGATCGACGACGCAGAAGAGAAATTGCAAAAAGGGAACTACGGAAGTAGTTTTGAACAAAATTGGAAAACCCGCAATCCACATCTGATCTCGGATCAACGGTCAGGGAAGAGTCTGCAAGAAATCAATGGTGCAGAAAGGAAATTGCGGAAGGACTTTTTGAGAAAAGTCAAAAAGCATGACCGCAATACACAACCCACAATTGTGGAAAGGTCATTGCAGAAAGGAAAATGTGGAAGGATTTTGTTGCGGAAAAATGAGTGTAGAAAGGTAAATGCAGAAAATATCTGTTGCGGAAAGGAAACCACGGAAGGTCGTGACTTATAAATTAAACAGAGTTGAAAATGTTGAACAGAGAAGTAATTCAGAGTTAGTTTATTTATTTGTGAAGAGTCACGATGAAGATAGGTGACTGTTGAATGAAGACATATGTTTGACGGTATATGAACAAAGTTTTAAACCTTCGAATAAGTGTCTCTAGAAATTCAATTGAAAGATCGATTGAAGAACATTCAGAGATCAAATTATCATATGAGATAGGTTGGGAGGTGCTAGGGCAAGAAACAGATTTTCTAGGGGGTCATAGCCTCCTTCCAATGGTAGTTGTTAAATAGGGTGTCGTAGCATCCTTTCAGTAGCATCTGATAAAACCAGGGGTCGTAGCATCCTTCTAGTAGTTTCTAGTAAATAGGGTCTAGTACCATCCTTGTTTGTAATAGCAGGAAAAAACTATTTGTAAATACAATTTTGCAGTAATAGGAAGTATTGGTGGTTTACCCAATTGGGATTCCACGATAAATTTGTGTTATGTGTGTTCTTGATTATCATGTGTGTTAATGAATAAATTAAAAGTGGTTTAAATTGTTAAAACTTATCAATACTGATTCACCCCCCCTCTTAGTATTGTCCAATATTCCAACAATAAGCTAGTACTCCCTTTATTTGAGGTTGGGCAGTTTCACCAATATGGACCATTGGACCTTATCGGTTACCATACCCTTGATGTGATGTTGGTAATTCTTGCCAATTCCCCAATATGGATCTTCATATTTATCACACCCTCGATTTGAGGTTGGCAATTCTCATTAATATTAACCCTAGCCTTGAATTTGTCCTGGAATTTTTATTTTACCTTCCTTCTTTGGTCGAATCACCCATTGATTTTCGTTTGTGGAGGTTTCTATGAATCTGTAGTGGTTTCAACCCCCAATTCTTTTTGGGTGAAGGTTTTTTAACTCTAAATTGGTCCATATCTTAGTAAAATGTGGATTCATGCACCAAGTTTATCCCTATATAATCTAACAAGAGTCAATAGAAACCCACATGGAGAATCATCATATCTTTCGTATTTGAATGAAGCTTGGTTTCTGAAAATGGTTGTCTATGCATTTCTTCAAAGTTCATTGTGGTTTTAAGTCTTCACAGATGTTATTTTTCATAGAAACCGATAATGTGCAGTGAACATTATCATTATGTGTCTATAATTCAAGAATCAAATTTAATTTTCTCTTGAATTTCAAATTCATGTTAGCCAGTTTGTTGATCATTTTTCGATTCCAATTTCCAATCATGTTTTTTTCTTGTCAAAAGTTTGAATTTGAAAGTATTTATATAAATAGGGTTTATAAACTTATAGCCAGTGAAACTTGGCTATATAACTTCTCCAAGAGTAAAAAAAACTAACGATTAAGGCCAAATGCTAACGCAACTAGGCATAAAATTTTGTAATTGTTCAAACTTAAGTTTGAGCACTTGAGAGTTTTTGTGTCTTGCAAGTTTTTAACATTTTAGCTATGTATTTAGGCCCGAAAATTATTGTATTCTTGACTGATTAGTTAATATGTTAGTGACAGAGTAAATAGATTATACCTTGGACGATATATTTATTTTGTTGTATTTTGTGTACATAATCTATGCCCATGGTGAAATCTCTATGCTAACCAATTAACAAAACTCAACGATAACGGTTTGTTATACTAGTGTTAGGGCATTAACCTGTCAATGTGAACTCCATCCTAATGAAAAATGAACTTGAGATTATTCTAACCTGATCCTAACCAAAATTTTGGGAAAGAAGATGGAACTAAAAGGGAGGAAAAAAAATTTCTTAGATTATTTGAATTTTTTTGTATCCAATTAAATATTTTTGCTTTTAGTATTATATAACTTCACACAAGCAATGTTGTTGTGAGTATATTTTGGTTTTTTCTTTTGCACTTCAGTCTGAAGAGGAAAGGATTCTATGATATGTTCAATATTGTATTATCTTAAGACATATCCTTTCCTTTGTATGTGGCCATGCCATAAATTGAAGTGTATTTTTCGTTTAAGACAACAGAAAATCTATCCCTTTGTGATGGTTTTCTATTTGTATAGTTGCATTAGTCTCATCCATCATGGAAAGGTTCTTAGCAATCTCATTTACTACATTGGTAGTTGGTGCCATATCTGATTCAACTTGTTCTTCCATAGTTGTAGGTAAGTGTGATTATTGTCCGTAAACATATTTACTTGTTGGTTCTTCTACTTTCTTCACTTTATTACTTTTAACTTCCTCCACTTCCCTCTCATATATTCCACTGATAGCTGTAACATCTACACTTCTATTACTCTTTTAAAAGTTGTTATGTCTGAGAATTTATGCAATGCTCCATAAGCTATAGTTAGGTCTGCTTTTGATGCATTGTCATGTGTGTGAATGGTGTTTGAAACTTTTTTTCGTACATTGATATATGGATATGCATGTGGTTCTTCATGTTGTTCTTCTAGAGATGGAGATGAGGTTAAAGGTTGCTCATCTGCACCTGTGGTTTTGGTCTTTTTTGAAATTTTCCCATTGTCCTTTTCATGCTCTACATCCTTGTCCTATGTTATCGTATCAATGAGAAAATAATTGGCCTCTTTTGTTGCAGCATTAGTTGGAGATCTACTGGATTCTTTATCATGTTCTTCCACTACTTCCAAGTTTACTTTATTTCATCGTCTTGTGTTGGGAGGGTATCAACAATTTTGGTTGTTGCAATGCTAGTTGGATGACTGTATGATTCCTTATGCTGTTGTTCTGAACATTGACACAAGATTGTTTGATGTTGGTCAATATACTCAACATGTATGGTTTCTGACTCTTTCACAGTTTCAAAACCATCACTTTCAAGTTCCACATCTTTTGCATTGTCCATTACTTCGTTAGTAGTTGGAATATCTGTCTATGTTATTGCATCTATGCCAGGTGTTATGTTGCATTCTTCATGTGGCTCTTCCAATATCATTGTTTGTCTTTCTACCACTGCATCATCCTCTGTGTAGAAGGTCTCAACAAGTTGTGGTGTTGTGTATATGGCCTGAATTGTGCTTTCTTCATAACAATTTTCTTTCAAAAATAGAGATGAAACACCATCATGTTTCTCAACATATGTTCTTTCGTGATCTCTTTCTTTTCTAACATCCTTGCATTTAAATTCCATAATTTCTGCCACTTATGATACTTTGTTAGTAGTTAGAACATCTTTCTTACTTATTGCATTTATGGATGAAGTTATGCAAGTTTCTACTTGATAGGATTCTGTTGATGTTGATTCCTATGTTCCATTTATAGTGGTGAGTCTCTCAACAATTTTTGCTACCCCATCAATATCAAGAGTTGGATTTGTTTCTTGAGCTTGTTCCTATATAGTTGGAGGAGAGTGTGATTGTTCCTTGCTGACACACAAACATGTTGGTTGTTTATTTTCCACATTGTTACTTTCAAGTTCCGTGGCTTCAACCTTTTCTACTCCACTGATAGCTATAGAAACTTGCCAACTTCTAGTTTTGTTTTATTCACTGGTGTATGTGATTGGTCATGCAGTTCTTCTGAAGGTATCACTGGGTCTGCTTCCCAATCATTTTTTTTCCTGTGAACAGTATCAGGAGTTTCATTTGCTTCATTGATATATGAACATGTTTGTGAATCTTCATGTTCTTCTTCTAAAGTTGGAGACAAGGTTGATTGTAGCTCAACATTTGTGCTTTATTCCCTTTCTGCATTTTCATCCATATTCCTTTCATGTTCAAAACACTTAGCCTCTCTTGCTGCAATAGAGAGTAGAGCATCTTGAATATTCCTTAGTCCTCACATTAGCATCTAGATCTCTACTAGATTCTTCATGTTTTTCATTTTTTGTTACTGTCAATTCTGTTGTCAGCACCTCATTATTTGTTGGAAACATCCCACCAACTTTTGTTAGTAGAACACTAACTAGATTTATGCATGATTCTTATGTTTGATTAGCTAATTATGGGTATGAGATTGCTTCCTATTTGTCAAGGATTCTTCTTTCTAGTTCTTTTCAATCTTGAACATCCATTATATGTGTTCCATTCATAGTGTCAAGGATCTCAACAATTTCAGTTACTCCATCAGTATCTAGAATTGGATGTATTTCATGACATTGTTCCTATATAGCTTGATGAGAGTGTGGATACTCCTTGTTGACACACAGGACTGCTGGTTCTTGTGCATTTTCCACTTAGTTACTTTCAAGTTCTGTGGATCCACCCTTTCTACTCCATTATGATGGAAACAGAGATTGAATATTATTAATTTTGTGAGTATGGAAATGCGACCAAAATGTACATTATGTCCTAGGATTTGAGTGTTCCAAAAGTGGAGAAATTAATCATGGTAGCTTAGTTTTAGGAACTTGTTAAATTAATATCTTTATTGTTTTTCTTTACGTAAAAATTGACCAGACTTACTTCATGTTGTTGGTTGAGGCTAAATCAAGGATGCCACTACAAGGAAGATTCCCACATTATACCTAGGACCGATCTTACTGTTGTTTGGAGGGTTGAGACGTGGTTAAAACATACCCAGAACTATCTAGAATTCCCAGAACTGCTAGGAAACAACCCAACATGGAGTGCTTCTACAAGAATTAAGTCGCTTGCTGCCCAAAATTTGGAATAAAAGGGTTTTACTTATGTTTCCTTCCACAAACTCACAATGTGCCCATATTTATCCAAAGATGCCTCTTAGTGCTGTCCAAGGGACATAACAGAGCTAATTACTTCTAATTGAAGGCTGGAGTATGCTTATAATTTGAGATGAACAAGCCATAAGCAACAAAACTACCTAGATTTAATGAATGTTTCCATTGTTGATCCATTCTACTTCAAACAAGGCCTTAGTTCAAGGTGAAACAATCCACATACTCCATGAAGCATCATCACTAGCGCATCATCATCTAGGTTGTAGCACTTAAGAGCAAATCATTCAATATCCATCACATACACTCCTTTGATGAGATTGAGATTGTGACGATGGTTTTACTAGGTTGAATTAAAAAATTGTAAGGTTACTATTAACTAGTAGCTTGGAGAATGACAAAATTTAGCATTGAGAATGGAATTGTTGGTCTAAATTCTTAGAACTTGTTCTAAATTATCCTTCGATTTTATGAGCACTTAGTGTGTGAGGGGAAATTTACTTAGTGAGAGAATGTTTCATGGAAGAGAGTCTTAATGTTGGGTGTTTTTATCTTGTAGCACTTTTTCATCTACTTTTGACATGTGTACAAGTATGGCACATTTAATTGGAGATGCATTGCTAGGAGGCCATACATGTTGCATGAAAATAGTTTGAGTGGATGATTTTTCACACGTGGGAATGTGCATACCCACCTTGGAACATGTAAGACACTATAATTGGGTTGTTGCTTGGAGAAGTGCACTCAACAAAAATGGTTATGTAACCATTTAATTTCTTAACACTTAGATTCAAAAAGAGAACCACCTAAGTGCGATATTGAGGGATTTTTGTTTGGAGTGGTTAGGGTGGTTGGCACATGTGAATCTGTGCCTTCCTAACCGTGGGTGCACAATTTGAGGAAGGGTTTTATACTCAGGGGTGGAAATACAGTTTGTTCGAAAGAATATTATCTTGGCACATGTGGGATGCCCTACTCAGATTGTTGCTTGGAGAAGTGTTCTTGACAAAAATGGTTATGCATCCATACACTTGCCTAACACTTGGAGAGACCACCGCCTAAGTGCAATACTTAGGGATTTGTGTTTGGAGTGGTTAGGGTGCTTGGAAGAAATAGATTTGTGACTCCCTAACCTTACGTGCATAGTTTGGAATGTGAAGTGTGGATTGTCCTATTACAAGCATTAGAAAATATGATTAAAGATAAATAACTTCACGTGGGTAAAGATTGAATATTTTTATCAATGATATAAAAACACTATGACAAGGATTCATTACATTTTTCAATTATAAAATATCACTAGGTAGTAGGGTAATGGCTGCAACTATTTTTCAATAGGTTATCATACTTCATGTTCTACAATTAATGCTCATCAAATTGCTAGTTACATAATTTTGAGTCAATTTCCTATATCTATTATTGTGGATCATCGAGAGTAGTAATTTCTTTCTATGTTATAGTTCAATGAAAGTTGTAAATACATTATATTTCTTCACTAGTACTACTAAATGTACCATGGTCTAGACTGGATTCAATCATGTGTTTTAGCGACTTATGAGATACTTGGAACAACAATTGCATTAGTTTGATTGATCTTTTTTTTAGTATGGTATGTGTCCTTGTGATCTAAAGAAGAAGAAAAAAATTATGATTATTGGTCCAATGATCTTTACTGTGTTGGATATCTCTTGCCTTGATGGTTGATTCCATACATGATGGCTATAAACAATTTTTCATGTGCTCTGTAAACAATTTTTTCTTCTTGAGAGACTCTAGAACTAGGAGTGTAATCAAAATCATTTTCATGATGACTGAATTTTTCTTTTGTAGAATCAAGAGACCTTAATGGTGCATTGCTTCCAAAATTTGTTTGAGAGTTTTGAGATACTTACCATAATGTTCATTCTCAATTTGTTTCATCCTCTTTTCAAGTTCACTCTAAATATCTTGGGATTACCTCTCATTCCTTTTCGACACATATAAGTTGTTAGATTCAAAATATTTTCTTTAATAACTCTGAAAACCATCCTATTGTCTCCAAGGGAGGTTCAATGGGACACCTCTGCATAAATATTGGTTATGTAATTGCAATTGCATCAATATGCTTAATCTAAGGCGATTTCAAACTTTGAATGCTTCTTGGTGATCCCAATGGTATTTCAATTTTTTCTTCGACGGGATTTGATCTCTCATCACTACATCAAGTTTGGAGATGGTGCTTCTTCCATGCATCCAATAAACTATTTTATTTTTTTGTACCTTGATTAGTAGATTCCATATCCTTGAAATATTGGAAACGTTTCCCTACCTCTAGAAAAAATCTAAAACCATAATTTTCTTCAGATTATGACATATATAATGCTCCAACTCTTTGAGAAGTTGGGGTTGACTGTTCAATTATCCAACATCTCTTATAATCCTATCAGACGAGCAACAACACTTGGAAAACTCTTTCTTTTACTACATTGATGTTCCATTTCTATCAAATATCCATTAGAATGCATGTTCTTGTGCATGATCTTGGGTGTGTCTAGATTGGAGTAATTACTTTTCAACTCAACAAAATTTCTTGAAATTTATAACTTGTCCAAAGATAGTCTTGGAGATTCTCTGAGATGTAATGAATAAGAAGGAGGGATGTCTCTGACATCATATGATAACCTTGGATATTCCTTTGAAAATGAAGATCTTGGGCCTTCTTTCAATTCAAAAGAAGGTCTCGGTGGATCTTTATTTTCTACAAAATTCCCTAGTATCTCTCTTAACATCACAATTACTTTTAGAGACTCATTTAAATCAACTGGTATTGTTGAATTCTTAGTTGCATCTAAGGAAGCTTGACTCACTGATTTCCTATAATTTTCATTGATATCTGATGAAGTTTGAAACTATGACTTTGGATTTTTCCCCTTCCTTGATGAGGAACTGATTGATAATTGTTGTTTCTTTCTTATATCTCTTGCATCGATTTGGAGATCTTGGAGATTCCATTGGATTGAGAACATATTTGTGTTATATTTGCTTTGATATTTCTCATTAAGATTGGTCTCGAGGGATAGATTTGGATACTCTCTATTGAATGAATCCCTCACTACATCTCTGATAGCAAGTAACCTCCTTCACGTTTCCCTTGAATCAAGAGATGGACTTGATAGTGATTTTGACATAAGGGAATCATCTCATATATTATCAATTGATAACCTCAATGACTTTCATGTGCTTATGCTTTTACCAGGTCTATAATCCCAGGATCTCTTTGATGATGCCTCGAGAATCTCCGCTTGTGTTGATTCTTGGAAAATAAGTGTTAAGTATGACATTGGTGTCATTGTGAACATAGGAAACTTGTTGGACTCCTGAGTGCATTTTTGGTAAACTAGGCATGAAAACAACCTCATATCTTCCATGTTTATAATTCTTAGCACACTTAGGTGAAATTTGGGTATCATTTTCTAGGCTCTTGGTATGAACAACCCTCAAAACTGCCTTAAAACAACAATAAATTCATATTTTGGAAGCATGTACGTCTAGGTAAAATTTTAGTGGATCTGGGAATTTTTCACCATGAAAGGAGGTGTATTCAGAATTCAATACTGATTTAAATTCGAAGAATCCATGCAGCGGTAAAATAATGATGGATCAATGGTATGGGCATGATTAAGGTTAAATTAGTAGTAAATAACATATATGGGTAGTTTTCCTTGTAACAACAGTTAGAAAATAGCCCTAATCTCACAAGATATTATTTTTGTGTAGTTCTAAGTTGATTCATTAATTCCTTGCCTCTAGAGAAATTTGAAACCATAATTTTCTTCATATTGTAACATATATCATGCTCTAGTTCTTTGATAAGTTAGGGTTGAATTATCCAACATCTCTTCTAATCCCATCCAACGAACAACAACACTTGGAGAACTCTTTCTTTCACTACATTGATGTTCCATTTCTATCAAATATCCATTAGAATGCTTGTGCTTGTGCATGATCTTGGGTGTGCCCATGTTGGAGTAATTACTTTTCCACTCAACAAATTTTCTTAAAGTTTATATGTTGTCCAGAGATAGTCTTGGAGCTTCTTTGAGCATCTTGAACTACCATATGCCTTGCCGCCATTTCAAATTTTATGAACTGCCATATTCCTTCTACCCAAGATATGACAAGCCTCAAAATGTTCAAAATATATGACCTTGAACTAACCTATGACATAGTATGACAAGCTTCAAAATCTATGACCCTAGTTTTAAGCTTCATTTTCACGTCAGAGGGAATGCATGTCTCAATTTATGGAAGGTTCGAGACCTTTTTCATCTTCACAACAGAGGGAATGTGCCACAACTTATGGAACCTTCTATCCATGTCTAAAACTTTGGGGCAGATACAGATCTGATTTGGTGATATGTGGATACATTCCCTATGGTATAGGGATCTGATAACGCGGCATTTTGCAGGGACCCCTTTTGGTATTCCAAGTCCATAAGGAAGGTAAAATATTTATTTATTATTATTTACAGCATTCATTTTGGGATGTAAGCTAGTGAATGCCAATATTAAGGGATTACCTCTAGGGTCAATTTCACCAAAATCAATCTTATTCCTTTAAAAGGCCACCTATAGTATCAGCTTGTCACTCTGTTTCTACTTTTTCATGGAACCAAATCCAATCCTTAAACATGTAAATATTTGATTTTAGTATGAATCTTAGATGCCTAACATAACCATTAAAAGGAAGGATTTGGAGAATCCTTCTTTCTTGGTTTTCATCTACATTAGTGAAGAATATATTTCGTTTATTAGAATTTACCTCCATAATCATTCATGTGAAGTGTAATTATAGAATTTCCTAATATTTTTCTGCCTTTCTAACAGAACCCAAACCAATTATGATAACATAATTTACAAATAAAAAGTGAGAGAGATATAAATTTGATTATTTGTTTCTTTTTATACCTCTATTCTCTCTTGCAATCTTTTATTGAAATATTTTATTATCCTGCTTAAGTAAGCAGTGACCAATAAGAAGAGAAGAACACTTGGCATAGGGCAGACCCTCTGCTATGGTTTCTTCTTCTTGTTTGGATATGTGATATCATGGGATGATGAATGGTAGTACTTTAACGTGAAAAGTAATGTTTTCCAATTTTGAATTTAATGTCATTGACAAAGAGAAGTGAAAGATGCAATGATTGATTTTCATTTATATGACATATAGTTTTGCAAAGTAAAATTTTTCAAAGCTACCTGAATCATGACAAAGGTTAGAGTGTTAAATTATCATTTATATTTAAGTGGGGTATTGTGGTGGTCTTGTGAGAATTGAACCAATATCCTAATATTATTTGCATTATGCAACAATGGAGAAATATGGATAAACTACATGTATCTCTATTCATTGTTCTGCAGCTGTGTTTTCAGAGAAGAAGGAAATATGCGTTTGTGATTTTTGTTCCTCGACAATTTCAGAACTTAAAGCAGGTATATCATCACGAGAGGCTTCCTTGGGAGTCTTCACGAAGGTAAGCTAAATGTTTTTTTATCTTTATTAATATTTATTAAGTCATTTTTAGAGTTTCAAAGTTGTCGTTTTTTTAATTTATTTAATTAGTAAATTTTACTTTCTTAAGTTTTTTCAATTCAATTTTTTATTATTATTTATTGAAATTTCCTTTAAAAAAATTTAATTTTTTTATTTAATTAGTATTAATTAATTTTTAATACTTGATTTATTATTAAAGATTTCTTAATATATTCCTAATTTATAATTTAATATTGTTTTCAAATTAATTTTTAGAACGAATCTTTTTAATAAGTCTACTTTAATGTTGTTTAAATGTTAATTAGTTTTAAAGTGTTTTTTAATAAAGTCAATATCTTTTATATAAAAGTTTTTATTGTTTTTTATTAATCTCTATGTCAGTATTATTAAGAAATTCATTAATTTTAAATTGTTTTAGTTTAGGAATCCTGATTTGTTTTTGGTATTAAATAAGTCTTTTAAAAGTTTTTTTTGAATGGTTAGGTTAGTTTTTTTTTTTTGGAAATAATGATTTTAGTGTTTTGATTAAAGTTGTGATAAATTTAAAGTATTTTAATTTTTTTAAATTGTTATTTATTAGGTTTGTAAAAGGAGTTTTTTTCGGTGAGATTGGTCTCTTAGTATTTAGAATTTGTTTTAAATGGTTTTTTTTATTAATTTCTCTTAATTATAAGTTTTAAAAATTATTTGAGTTTAAAGTTGAAGGGTTAGTTTTTGTTTTAGGTTTTTTTAAAGTTTTTTTTGTTGTTGTTTTTGTGTTTGTTCTCAAGGATTTTGATGACTGGTTTTCAGGAGTCATTGAGTTTTAGGTTTACATGTATCTTTTTAGAGTTTGAGTCTTAACATCACTTTTATTAGCATGCATGTGAAGTGTTGTTGTATATATTTTCAAGCACTACCTTTTAGATTCATAACATGGATGGACAAGTCAACATTCATTGATGTGTGAAGTTATTGTAGTTGTGAATACTAGTTACTTGGTATAATAATATATATTAAAAGGTAAGGGAGAGCGGGTGGTGCTCATGTTTTGCAGGAAAATACTTGGTATTTTTTGCCATCTTGAAGCTTTTGATGCCTATTGTACTGTCAACAGACATGTTATAGTACAGGGCTTATTCCATGGCGAGAGGGACTACTCAAAGTGTTGGAATCAACAACTTCAACATGAATGGAGACTGATTTCCCCCCGAGTTCTACCTGGAGAGAGGCCAGTAATACATAGGGTTGAAATCTGTGACCATCAAAAGCCTTTAATGTCGTTTGTAACACCCTGGTTTTGACCCTGTTTGCATTAAATGTATATGATGTAATTATTGTAATTAATCATGGTGTGGAGCTAAAGGCAAATGCCCCACCATTGATTTATCATTTTATGTTTCGGGCAATTAAAATCAATGTCGATGGTATTTGTGTCCTACTCGACACATTATAATTTTGGACATCATGTAAATATGCAATTTAATTAAAAACCCACAACCAACTATGTCAATGCAACAAATAATGAGATGGGGGCATGANGGGAGGGGATGTTTAACCTTGAGCCACTAGGGAAAATCCACGTGTCAAGAGGAGAACCCATCAACTACCAACCACCTTTTCTTGTCTTATTCACCGACCACTTAAATTCTCCAAGAGTTAGTTGGGCAGTTATTGCCTTAGATGTTGGGAGTTATGGGCAGCCGTCAAATCTGGCAGGGCCTTTACCCTTGACCACAGGCATGCCCAAAGGCAGAGATCTCATTCAATTTCCCTCACATGGAGCAAACATCCCCATTCGACACTCACGCATGTGTGGATTTTACTCACGAAGGCAGCCGCAATTGCTCACGTGCAGGCATTCCTCACTCACGCTGATTGTTTTTCCCCTCAGTCCTCCAACCTCTATTACCTCCTACCCGATTTTGAAGTTGTTTCCACTCTCCCATGGCTGGGGAATCGTTTTTGTAATGCATAACGGATTGGGAAGGAGACCATGATTTCTGAGTGGGTGCTGAGCCATTTACACCCACGTGAATCCATTGCTTAGTTGGTGAAATCAATTTTGGTCCAGGGGCTCTTTTTCCTCAGTTAATGTTTCTGATTTTGGCCTCTATGATGTTTTCCTTCAATCCCAGAACTATAGTTGTTGTGTATACACCTTTTGTTTGGTCTCTGAACTAGTTTGGGAGTGGAAATGGGGTCTAAACTAGCTTGATAAACCTAATGTGAGAGGTAACCTCATAGATATATCTAGGGGGATGGTTTTCTTCTTTGCACACCCTAAATAGCACTGGAAGGGAAGGAATAGACTGAGGGACTGTGTAGCAGAGAAGGGGATGCTTCCTTTTGTTGGGTGTGTAGATTTTTTAGAAGCTAGGATAGATCTGGTGCAGGTGTCCATGGCTCTGTGGTCGAGCTCACTAGCTTAGCAGTCATCCTTTCCAGCTCTTTTGCGGCCTGATAAACCCAACTGTGTTGTCTTGGATGAGTTTTTGTTGTATCCTTGACTATGTGGGAGTTTGGTAGTGTTCCCTTATTCCTTGTGGGAATCATGCCCAGCTCAAGGGTGGCAGTGATGTTGATAGATTGATGAGCACACTGGCCTATGGTTGGGTGGAACATTGCGGCGACATAGTTGGTTGCATGATGAGCTTCTTTTCAAGATAAGTCTTTCGTTTGCTTAACCTCTGCAACTGCATTTGTTTAATGAATTATGATGAGCATGTTGAATTCTTAAATGTGTTGAATGGAATGTATTTCGCTTCCGTTGTATGTTAATTATTTATGCATCTGTGTATGTATCTTCTATTTCATTGCATTTTTAATTTACGTTATGGAGCTTAGATTTCATGGATTAGATAACATTATAGTCACATCCTCTCTCTGGTAGAGGGGTGGGGATGTGACAGTGTGGTATCAAAGCTCATGTTGCAGCTTTGGGCCTCAAAGGGGCCATGAGAAATCCACCTATGTGTTCAGCACAAAAGCAGCAGACAGGAGAAATTTTTCAAAATTTCTCTAAGTATGAAAAATAGCCTGTCAGCCTAGTTAGATGAAGTCGAGTCGATACATTGGTTGCGTTGGCTAAAGGAAAGCCAACATTTCCGCTGAGGTAAGCGAAGAAGAGCCAATATGTAGGCAAGAAAGGCAGGTTTTTTTCGATGCAGTGGAAGCTTCATTCAGAAGCAATCTTTGAATGTTTGTTGACCCAGCAGAGAGTTCGGCAAGATTTTGTCGATCGAATGCATGCCCAGAAGGTTGTCGTCGGAAGAAAGTGTGGGATTTCTACGACGTGAGGGAAAGGGGAAAATCAAGACGATGGCGTCGACGAAAAAAGATGAAAAATTCGCCAATGTGGAGGAAAGAAAGAAA
Source organism: Pseudotsuga menziesii (assembly GCA_001517045.1). Taxonomy (NCBI): domain Eukaryota; kingdom Viridiplantae; phylum Streptophyta; class Pinopsida; order Pinales; family Pinaceae; genus Pseudotsuga; species Pseudotsuga menziesii. The sequence goes on from LPNX010739289.1 coordinate 433,515, forward strand.
AATTTTGTCAAATTTTTTTCATAAGTATGGAAAATCGAAAGAAAGGCTGAAGGTTTTCCAATGCATGGCAGCGGGTGAAAGTCAAAAATTTTCCCTCAATAGTGGAGGGCTTGGCCAGGAGAAAGAAGGAAATTTTTCCCCAATGGCTAAAGAAACTTGGGAAGTCTTCTACAATAGCGGATGGAAGTCGAAAATTTTTTCGACGTGGCGCAGTAGATGAAAGTTGGGAATTTTTCCGACGCAGCGGATGAAAGTTGGAAATTTTTTCGACGCAGCGGATGAAAGTTGAAAACTTTTTCAACGCAGGGGATAGAAACTCTGGAATTTTTTTGACGTGCAACAGAAACATTCAATCAGAAGAACAGTCGAAATTTCGCTGACATGTCGGAGCAAAGTCAAAAAAAATTCTTATCGGACGAAAAAGGTGAATTTTGTCGACGTGTATCAAGAAAAAATGGGAAATTTCGCCGACACATTAGAAGGAAATCTGATCGAGGGGAAACTGAAAATTTTGCCGAAACAGGGAAATTCAACAGGTTTTTCAGAAAATTGCAGGTGCCAGAGAAATGGAAAATGGCCATGAAGTTATGTGCCAGATTGTGTGAAATCAAAGGATTTACAAAAAAAAAACGAGGGCATTTCCCCCTCAACCCCCGTCGTCCCCTTCAGATAGTCGTTCTTTGTGAAAAGAAAATTATGTGTTTTGGAAAAGTGACGATATGAGGTTTTTCCAAATGCAGGTAAGTAATGTAGGATTCATGTGAATGTTATGCGGCTAACAATTGTGTTTATTAACACAGTTTGCAAAATTATAGACACCTTCAAAGGGAAGTGTTCCACATAGTGTAGTTCGGTAAAGTTGGTTCGGCCATGAGAACCTACAACATTAATGATGCACAAGATCCCTATGAACATGAGGCAGATGTTATGGGAGAAAACATTCATGTGGGAAATGCTGAGACAAATTCAAATGGGAGAAGGTTTCAAGATACTCCCCTAGATTTTGCAATTACCATGAGAAGCCTAAGGGTGGAGATGCAAAGTTACAAGGCGGATAATGAAAGATTGGTTAAGGTTCGGGAGGAGCAAAATCAGTTGAATGCAGGCATGTTGCAAAGTTTGACAGGCATCCAAAGGTGGATGAACTCTAGGGACCGAACAGTAAGACCAGAAGGAAGTAAAAGCATTGCTAGAAGAAAAAAGAGATCTCCTAGTGGATCATCTGGCTCTGAAGGATCCACTAGTGGTTCAAGCTCTTCTTCTCACAAGAATAAGAAAAAGAGGCGCTACCAGAACCGTTCACGTGATGAATTTAAGAAAGCAAGGCTGCCTACCTTTAATGGTGAGATAAAGAATGGTTAAGAAGTTGAAGCTTGGCTTATGGGAATGAGAAAATATTTCCAAGTCCAAGACTACTCCAGAAATATGAAGGCTAGGATAACCATATTCAATTTGAATGGAAGAGCATCCATATGGTGGGTGAACTTCAGGAAAGTAAAGAAGATCAATGAAAGGAAGATTGTATGGAAGCAATTCCAGAAGTATTTCAAGAAGAAGTACCTCTCCGACAGGTACTATGATGATAAGATCAAAGAATTCCATGAGCTGAGATTGGGAGAATAGACCATGGAAGAGTATGCAAACAAGTTCTTGGAGTTGTTGAGGTATGTTAGGTACATCAAATATGAAAAAGTGAAAATTCAGCATTTCATGAGTGAATTTCCTCAGTCTTACAAAGACAGAATTGAGTTTTATGAACCTAGAACTCTGGAAGAAGGAATAAAGAAAGCTAAGTATTGCTATGAAAAAAGCAAAGGAAAACCTCATTATCATAAGACATGGAAGGACAAAAAGAATGAGAATTATAACCAAAGGAAGAAAGGTTTCAAACCTTCTAACTTCAAGAATTAGCAAAAGCATCCATCTCAAGTTGAGAAGCAGCCAACTAGAGTGGTGGGAGAAAATCCCAGAGAATCACAACAGAGCAGAGAACCACTCCAATGTTGGAAATGTGGAAGACCCCACATGCACAGGAATTTTCCACTTGAGAATGAGAATGCAAGGCCAGCTTACAACATTCAAGAAGCAGAAACAGTGGGTCAAGTAGCAAGGGTCATCCCTAGGATCTATGCAGCATCGGAGGACCGCCAGGAAGATCACCAGCTAACTGTGGTTGAAGTTGTAGGTAAGATTGTTGAGCAATCTGTTTCTATTTTGATTGACCTTGGTTCTACTCATAGTTACATTACTCCTAGAGTAGTGGAGATCTATGCTTTTAATAAAGCAAAGCATAGCAAATCTTGGTTAGTTCAACTAGCCATTGGAACTAAGAGAAAGGTTAGTGAAGTGGTAGAGAAATGTCCATTGGTTATGAATGGATTGGTCACTTACATAGATCTGAATGTTCTACCACTTGGTTCTTATGACATTCTGATTGGAATGGATTGGTTAGAAGCTCACAGAGTAAAGCTTGAATGTTATAATAATACTTTTGAATGCATGGATGAAGAAGGGAACCCAAGAGTTGTAAGAGGCATTCCAAAGGTGATTTCTGTGAGGCATATTTCAGCAATGCAGTTGAAGAAGTCTTATAGGAAAGGTTTCTAGTTGTATGCAGCTCATATTTTGTAGGCAACAAAGAGTGAAACTCCTAGGTTGGAGGACTTTCATGTGTTGTAGGAATTCAGGGATGTGTTTCTTGATGAGATTCTAAGGCTTCCTCCAAAGAGAGACATTGATTTCACAATTGAACTTGTGCCAGGAGCATCACCAATGTCTAAAACACCCTACATAATGAGTACACCAGAAATGCTAGAGCTGAAGATGAAACTATAAGAGTTGTTGGAGAAGAAGTATATCAGGTTGAGTGTGTCTCCTTGGGGAAGCATAATTATGTTTGTGAAGAAGAAAGATGGTACACCCGGGTTGTGTATTGATTATAGACAGATGAACAAAGTCACTGTGAAGAACAAATACCCTTTGCCTAGGATTGATGGCCTATTTGTTTAAATGAGAGGAGCAAATGTATTTTCCAAGATTGACTTAAGGTCTGGTTACCATCAAGTGAGAATCAAGGATGAAGAAATTCATAAGACAACCTTCAAAACAAGGTAGGGACATTATGAGTTTGTAGTGGTGCCATTTGGTCTCACAAATGCACCAGCTACATTTATGTGCCTTATGAATAATGTCTTCAGCGGGTATTTGGACAAGTTTGTTCTTGTTTTCCTTGATGGAATTCTTATTTATTCTAAGAATAAGGAAGAGCATGAAGAACATCTAAGATTAGCATTGGAATTGCTCAAGGAGCATAAGTTGTATGCAAAGTTGATCAAGTGTGACTTCTATAGAGACAAGATTCATTATTTGGGTCACATTATCTCATATGAGGGCATATCTATAGACCCTGAGAAGATTGAAGCCATTATGAATTGGCCTACTCCAAGAAATGTGACAGATGTAAGATCTTTTATGTGACTTGCAGGGTACTATAGGATATTCATTGAAGGATTCTCCAAGGTTGCACATCCAGTCACTTCTTTGCAAAAGAAGGGAATAAAGTTTGAATGGACACCAAGGTGTGAATAAAGCTTCCAGCAGTTGAAGAATCTTCTCACAAGTGCACCAGTCTTGAAGATTGCACACCCAGAAAAATATTTTGTGGTGTGTACTAATGCATGCGGTCAAGGGCTTGGAGGAGTCCTTATGCAAGACAACCATGTGATATGTTATGAGTCAAGAAAGTTGTAGGAGCATGAGAAAAAACTATGCCACTCATGATCTAGAACTTGCAACCATAGTACATGCTCTCAAGATGTGGAGCAATTACTTGGTGGGAAGAAGATTTGAGCTAAAAACAGACCATTATGGTCTAAAGTATTTGTTTGATCAGCCCACGTTAACTTCTATGCAAGCGAGATGGCTAGAGTTTTTATGTGAGTTTTATTTTGAAATCAAACACATAAAAGGAAAAGAGAATAAGGTAGCTGATGCACTCAGCAAGAAGGTGCATGAAATGCATGTGGCATTTCTTAGTATTTTCCAATCAAATTTGAGGCAACAGATTGTTAATCATGTTGCTGAAGATGAATTGTATGCGCAGGTCAAGGATAAGTTGCAACAACAAAGTATTTAGAAGAGGTATGAGGGATATAAATTAGAAGAAGATGGGATTCTTACTTATAAGAACAAAATCTATATTTCAAATGTAGCAGATTTGAGGAGAGTTGTTATGGATGAGATCCATCAAGCTCCATATTCTAGTTACCCAGGATATCAGAAGACAATTGCTATAGCCAAAAAGTAGTATTTTTGGCCAGGAATGAAAAAGGACATGGCTGAATATATTTCAAGGTGCATGAAATGTCAGCAGGTGAAGGTTGAGCATCAACGCCCAGCAGGTTTGTTGCAGCCTTTGCCAGTTCGAGAATGGAAATGGGAAGTTATTTCCATGGATTTTACTACAGGATTTCCAATGACTTGGAGACAAAATGATTCCATCATGGTTGTGGTGGACAAATTGAAAAAGGAAGCACATTTTATACTGGTTAAGTCTATGCATAAGACTGATGACATTGCAAAAATCTTCATGAATTGCATGGATTTCCTAAGGCAATAGTCTCTGACAAAGATGTCAAGTTCACTTCCAAGTTTTGGAAAGGGTTGTTTGTAGATTTGGGTACAAATTTGAACTTTAGCACTGCCTACCATCCTCGAACTAATGGGCAGACAGAGAGAGTGAATTAGGTACTTGAAGACATGCTTCTCATGTATGTGATGGACAAACCAACCAAGTGGGAAGATTACTTACACTTGGTAGAATTTGCATATAACAATGGACAACAAGCATCCTTGGGGATGAATCCATATGAAGCTTTGTATGGAATAAGGTGTAGGACACCAGTGAATTGGGATAATCCAGTGAACAGGATTGTGCTTGAGCCAGAATTACTCAAGGAAATGGAGCAAGAGGTTGTAAAGATCAGGCAGAATCTGAAAGCATCTCAGGACAAACAGAAAAGATATGCAAATAAGCACAGGGTGAACAGAGAGTTCATTGTTGGGGATCATGTTTACCTCAGAGTAAGGGCAAGGAAGAGTTCCATGAAGCTTGGAAGTTGTGCCAAGTTGTCACCTAGATATTGTGGGCCATTTGAAGTGCTCGAAAGAATAGGACCAGTTGCATATAGACTTTCATTGTTTGCTAGCACTAGAGCTCATAATGTTTTTCATGTTTCTTTGCTTAATAAATATGTACATGATCCTAACCATGTGATAAACTGGGATGTGATTTAGGTGGAACCCGAGGGAGAGTTCCAAATTGATCCAATGTGCGTCCTCAATAGGAAGGTCACAATGCACCAAAATCGAGCCATAGGGCAGGTAAAGGTGCAATGGGAGAAGTATGGTCCGAAGAGGTTACATGGGAGCTGGAGGATTCCATGTGATTGGCACATCCATTTTTTTTCAATTATGCGTAGCACTGAGGGCGATGCCAGTGTAGCATTTTTCTTCAATTTTGTAAAGCACTAAGGACAGTGTTGTTGAAGGGGGAGGGGAATGTAACACCCCGGTTTTGACCCCGATTGCAATAAATGTATATGATGTAAATATTGTAATTAATCATGGTGTGGAGCTAAAGGCAAAATCCCCACCATTGATTTATTATTTTATGTTTCGGAAATTAAAATCGGTGACAATTGTATTTTTGTGCTATTCGGCACATTATAATTTTGGACATCATGTAAATATGCAATTTAATTAAAAACCCACAACCAGCTATGTCAATGCAATAATTAATGAGATGGGGGCATGATTTCCTAAGGATAAGGGGGGGGTATGTTTAACCTTGAGCCATTGGGGAAAATCCATGTGTTAAGAGGAGAACCCATCAACTACCAACCACCTTTTCTTGTCTTATTAACCAACCAATTAAATTCTCCAGGCCTTAGTTGGGTAGTTATTTCCTTGGATCTTGGGAGGCATGGGAAGCCGTCGAATCTGGAAGGGTCATCAACCTTAACCACACGCATGCCCAAAGGGGGAGATATCATTCAATTTCCTTCACATGGATCAGACAACCCCATTTGACACTCACGCAGGTGTGTATTTTCCTCACGAAGGTAGCCACAGTTGCTCACGCGTAGGCATTCCAAACTCACGCTAATTGTTTTTCCCCTCATTCCTCCAACCTCTGTTACCGCCTGCCCAATTTTGCAATTGTTTCCACTCTCCCATGTCTGGGGAATCATTTTGGTAATGCACAATGGATTGGGAAGGAGACCACGATTTTTGAGTGGGTGCTTAGCCATTTACACCCACATGAACCCATTGCTCAGTTGGTGAAATCAATTTTGGTCCAGGGGCTCTTTTTCCTCAGTTGATGTTTCTGATTTTGGCCTCTATGATGTTTTCCATCAATCCCAGAACTATACTTGTTGTGTATACACCCTTTTTTTGGTCTCTGAACTGGTTTGGGAGTGGAAATGGGGTATGAACTAGCTTGATAAACCTAGTGTGAGAGGTAACCTCACAAATAGATCTAGGGGGTTGGTTTTCTTCTTTGCACACCCTGAATAGCACTGGAAGAGAAGGCATAGACTGAGGGACTGTGTAGCAGAGAAGGGGATGCTTCCTTGTGTTGGGTGTGTAGATGTTTTAGAATCCAGGCTAGATTTGGTGCAGGTGTCCATAGCTCTGTGGTTGAGCTCACTAGCTTAGTAGTTATCCTTTCCAGCTCCTTTGCATCCTGATAAACCCAACTGTGTTGGCTTGGCTGAGTTTTTGTTGTATCCTTGGCTATGTGGGAGTCTGGTAGTGTTCCCTTATTCCTTGTGGGAATCATGCCCAACTCGGGGGTGGCACTGCTGTTGAGATATTGATGAGCACATTGGCCTATGGTTGGGTGGAACGTTGCAGCGACTTAGCTGGTTGCGAAACGAGCTTCTTTTCAAGAAAATTCTCTCTTGTGCTTAACCTCTGCAACTGCATTTGTTTAATGAATTATGATGAACATGTTGAATGCTTAAATGTGTTGAATGGAAATTATTTCGCTTCCGCTGTATGTTAATGATTTATGCATCTGTGTATGTATCTTCTATTTCATTGCATTTTTAATTTACATTATGGAGCTTAGGTTTACCGGATTAGATAGCAATATAGTCGCGTCCTCTCTTTGATAGAGCAGTGGTGACGTGACATCATGGGTAAACATTTGATCTTGGGAGAGACGATAGCTCTCCAGTAGGATAAAGACATGATTTAAGTGTAGGCTCCCTCGTCCAATATGGTACGGCAGATTATTTTCCAAATAGCTTTCATAGATAATTGTAAATCTAATTGATGGGATAGCCTAGACTTAAAGTCGTCCAGTTTGAAGGCGATAATGTTATTGTGTTCAGGATCCAGTGCTCCAAGAAATGATAGCAAGTTCTTTCACTATGTAGGGCATGTTTGGAGTACTTCAAGAATTGACATAGAACATGGTGCTTGAGCCATATCTTTGACTATATTATAGTACTGGGTGTTGCGTGCATTAGGATTAAGTACAAATTTATGAACTTTACTCTTAGGTGGTCGGAGAATTGCATCAAGAACAGGTTTTTTAATTTGAAGACCATTAGTAGGAGGATGGGGGGATGTTGAATTTTTTTTCTAATGGAATATTATCAGTCTTCTTTTATGGTGGAGGGTCATAGGTCTGAGATCGAGTAGTGAGACAAACTGATTCACTTGACATCATTTTAACTTCATCTATGGAAGAAGAAGAAGACCCATGCAAGGATTGATGGTCAATCAATTGTTGTTGGGTAGGGAAAGGATCCATAAAGACTGTCAGGGTGGGGGTATTTTTTATAAATTTATTGACTTCCTCACGATGAGGACACTCTTTGGTGAAATGGTCACCTCCACATATAAGGCAGTGAAATTTTTTTTGGGTTCTATATTTTATTACCTTCCTGTTAGTTCTCATGTTTCTTGGATTTATTCTTTCCTCTCGAATATTTTGAGGATTGAACCACATTGACTTCGGTTGAAGCAACGTGAGGGGAAGTAGTTTTTGGGTTTGAAATAGTTTAACTAGCAGGTGCGGCAAGTTGGTTTTTCTTTTTCAAGGATGTGGTCATCAATTTCGTTTGAACCGAACAAAGAAAGCCATCGTTGGGTGGCTCCATTGAAGGTCTTGAAGGATACGAGGTAGGATGAGGAGCGTGAGGAATTAGGTCATACAAAGTGCCTGACTGGGAATAGACCAAGTCAAGGTACTGAGCACAACTAATAGCTTTCTGCTCAGTAAAAGCACCTCCCATGGAGACATTCCTAGCAATGGGGGGAAGTAAAGACTTAGTAAACCAATCGACAGGTAACTGATTGGGAATGAAAGCCTTGATCAACCTACATCATTGTCTCCACTCATGTATATGATCAGATATATGAGTAGAAGTGGTCTTGCGAAAGTGAGGTCAAAAGTTCTGTACCTGTTTAATATCGGATTGGAAACTGAAAATGTGTTAAGAAAGCCATTGCTAAGTTGTTGAAATCCCAAAAGGAATGCCGAGGTAGCTCAATATACCATTTCACAAGGGCTTATCTAAACTAGTGGGTGTCCATGATGTTGGGCATTTATTTAGGTTCATTGTGGCATGTGCCCATTTTGAATCCTTGTGTGTGAAGCACGCTAGTATACATTGATGGGTTTACTAGGGAATATGCCATCTATATGGCCTCATGGATGGCCTATGTAGAACCCAAAAGCTGCATGTTATATTCTAAAAATCTGGATCTTCACCCTGTAACATCAAATTAGGTCATGAGAACCATCCTTGGTGTACTAAACCCTCAAATGTGATACCACGTCTCAATCACATGCAAAATATTTCCTATGCATGGGATATGTTGTGGGATTTTCAAATTTTATATAATCATCGCCCCCAAAAGTCCAAATTCTCATAACTTTTAAGGGAGTTTTTTTTTAAATCGCCTTAAAAAGGGACCTTTAGGGGGGCTTGAGTCAACCCCCCCAAAAAAAATCATGACAATTGGAATTTTGAGGGCGGATTTATCACAACCGCTCCTACAAGTCCAAATTCCCATAACTTTTGGGGGATACTTTAAAACAACTACTCCCAAAATCCCAATTATCATGCCATTTGGGGGGCCTTTCTAACCCCCCCCCCCAAAAAAAAAGTCCAACGTGATTTTTTTGGGGGGGGCGTATTTTCAACTCCCCGCCCCGCCAAAGTCCAACAAGACTTTTGGGGGGAGTCTTTACACAACACCCCCAAAAATTCATATTGGACTTTTTTTCGGGGGGGGGGTGTTAAAAACCACCCTTAAAAGTTCAATTCTCGAGACTTGGGGGGGGTTAAAAACTGCCCCCAAAAATCCAGTTCTTAGGACTTTTGAGAGGGGTTTTTAAGAACCAACCCCAAAGACCTAAAAAAACTTTTGGGGGGAGGGGGTGTTAGCAAAACCGTTGCAAGCCAAAACCGCCCCCAAAAGGGTATTTTGTTGTAGTGATAATTTGATCCGACTACTCCTTTTTGGGAGAATTATTTAGGTTAGGCCATTTTTGAATATGGAACCACTTGGCCATCTTATGCTACCCCGTTCAAGAAACTCTTACAAGTGAATAATTATTCAGACCAATTCCGAAAACTATCAATCATTTGCGTAACCTAGGAGAGAATATAAAGGAAAGAAGTCTTTCTCCTTTACCCCTCCATTCTGAAATAAGACCACCAAGATACCATGCCCTTTCACCATCACATGTGGCTCTTAACTTGGGGTCACCGGCTCAAAATGTGATCATTCATGATCCAGTTCAACCCTTCATTCTTACCTCGCCCACCCTGAATCCCTCAATGGTTTCTAACTCCCCTGTAGCTTCCATACCTGGTGGAAATCCCCAACCCAAGTTATTTTACCTACCATGGGAACCATTTCTAGCATGGGCAAAAACCTAGCAGTAGCACAATCGACAATTAGTGCTAATCCTACAAACACCAACATGGTATTCCCTCTTTCGGCTCGGGACAACCTACATGGGTTCAACTCGACGTTATTCAACCTTCCTAGGGTTATGCCTACCTAGCAAATCAACCACCTGCAGTCCAATTTATAAACCTGCACCGTCAGCGGTTGTTTGTCCTGGGATTCCCTACCCCAAAAACACTTATACACCATGTGGGAAACTTAATTGGTCAAATTTCCCTATTCCTGGGGTACCATTTATAAACACTGTTGGGAGATTTGGAGGGTGACCTGGAGGACCACCTTTTGGAGGTCCACCTAAAGGATCACCTTTTGGAGGTCCACCTAGAGGACCACCGCCTCGAGGTCCACCACCTAGAGGACCACCACCTAGAGGCTCACCACCTGGAGGACCACCATCTGGAGGCCCACCTCCCCTAGGCAACCCACCGCCAAGTGAACCCTCAAGCGGGTCATTCATAAACCAACCACCTAATCAACCAGTTATGGGAACATCATCGATGCATGTTTAATAATCTATTTATGGCCCTAATGGTCAACAGATTCCTTATCAATATTGTCAGTACCGCCAGCCTAATAAACAATTACCATTTCTGGATACCTTATATTTTCTAGATCTGTCTAGATTGATCAACGACCCCATACATCATGATCTCTCATGGTTAACCATCTCGGTTAAGTTACCCTCTGATATACCAAATTCGATGGCAAAACTGGTGAAGACCCTAAAAACCACGTGATGACATTTCATTTGTGGTGCTCATCTAATTCTCTAATGGATGGTTCAATTTGTGTACATTTTTTTCATAGAACTCTCACCAGAGTAGCTGTGAAATGGTATATTTAGATACCTCAACATTCCTTTTGGGATTTCAACACCTTAGCAATGGCTTTCTTAACACATTTTCAGTTTCCAATCCGATATGAAACAAGTACAGAACTTTTGACCTCACTTCGCCAGACCACTTCTACTCATATATCTGATCATATACATGAGTGGAGATGACGACGTAGGTTGATCAAGGCTCCCATTCCTGATCAATTACTTGTTGATTGGCTTACTAAGTCTTTACTTCCCCCATTGCTAGGGATGTCGCCATGGGAGGTGATTTTAACGAGGAGAAAGATATTAGTCATGCTCAGTACCTTGACTTGGTTTATTCCCAGTCATGCACTTTCTATGACCTAATTCCTCACACTGCTCGTCCTACCTCGTATCATTCAAGACCTTCAACGGAGCCACCCATCGATGGCGTTCTTGGTTCGGTTCAAACAAAATTGATGACCGAATCCTTTAAAAATCAAAACCAACTGGCCGCACCTGCTAGTCTAACTGTTTCAAACCCAAAAATTGCTTCCCCTCATTATGCTTCATCCAAAGTGAATGCAATTCAATCCTCGAAATCTTCTGGATGAAAGAAGAAAGGAAAGAATAAATCCAATAAATCTAAGAACCAGCAGGAAGGTAATAAAACACAGAACCCTGATGTTGACCCTAAAACAAGAGAAAGGAAAATTTTCCCTGCCTTATATGTGGAGGTGACCATTTCACCAAAGAGTGTCCTCGTCATGAGGAAGTCAGTAAATTTCTAAAAATTACCCCCACCCCGACAGTCCTTACGGATCCTTTCCCTACCCAACAATAATTGATTCACCACTAATCCTTGCATGGGCCTTCTTTGTCTTCCATAGATTAAGTTAAAATGATGTCAATTGAATCAGTTAGTCTCACTAATTGATCTCAAACCTATGACCCTCCACCGGAAAAGAAGACTGATAATGTTCCATCAGAATAAAAACATCAGCATCCCCCCTCCTCCTACTAATGGTCTTCAAATTGAAAAACATGTTCTTTATGCAATTCTCCAGCCACCTAAGAGTAAACTTCATAAATTTGTACTTAATCCTAATGCATGTGTCACCCAATACTATAATATAGTAGAAGATCTGGCTCAAGCACTGTGTGCTATCATCGATTCTCAAAGTACTCCAAACATGCCCTACACAGCGAAAGAACTTGCGATCAGTTCTTCTCGCACTGGATCCTGAACACAATAACATTATCACCTTCAAACTAGATGACTTTAAGTCTAGGCTCTCCCATCGATTGGATTTCCAATTATCTATGAAAGCTATTGGGAAAATAATCAGCCGTACCATATTGGACGAGGGAGCCTACACTTCGGTCATGTCTTTATCCTATTGGAGAGCTATCGTCTCTCCCGAGATACACTGTTCACCCACGACATTAAAGGATTTTGATGGTCGCAAATTTCAACCCTATGTATTATTGGCCTCTCTCTAGGTAGAACTAGGGGGGAAATCAGTCTCCATTCATGTTGAAGTTGTCGATGCTCCTTGGTTGGTATGTATCTCAAGGAGAGAGTGAGTAAGGAATGATAAAGTTTTGGGGGGATGTGCTATGTCTTTCTATCTCATTAAGTCAATTTTGATTTATTATATATTTATTCTTACTGTCTATGCCATGTTTATGAAGTGTATGATGAAGTTAATGCATAATTTGTATGAATGGTTTCATATTAGACCCTAGGTAATTAAACAAGAGCATGTTGTAATTAGGGCATTGAATGTATTAGTGAAGGAGGAAATTATTTCATGCTGGCCACATCAAGATTTTTTATCTTCACAATACACACACACAAAAAAAAAATTAAATGAGTATTGTATTATGTTGTGATACTATTCTAGGTTGAGAACTTATCTCCATGGGGAATATGACTTTGGGGAGAAGTTCCCCAAGGGAGGGAGTATGTAACACGCCTAAAGTTAATTAAAAATTAGAATTATTAATCCTACACATGCAAGAGTTTTCATCTTCACAATACACACACACACACACACACACACACACAAACACTAATTAAATGAGTATTGTATTATGTTGTGATACTATTCCATGTTGAGAACCTATCTCTATGGGGAAAATTACTTTGGGTCGAAGTTCCCCGAGGGTGGGAGTATGTAACACCCCTGAATTTAATTAAAAAATAGAATTATCAATCCTATATTAACTACTAAGGAAGTATTACTAATGTGTAAATTATTTAAAAAGAAAAATATTAATGACAAAATGGAGGGGAGCGGGTGGTGCTCATGTTTTGCAGGAAAATACTTGGTAATTGGAACATCTCTTTACAGTATAAGTAAGTATTTGAACAGTGATGGCCAAAAATACCCTGCACGGAGTATATTTTGGGTGATAGTGAATCAATATAGGTGGCCACTGCAAGCTCCACTATGGAAATCATTAAGGACTTCTTCATCTTCTTCGTGTGACAGGTATCGATGGAGAATGGTGTCGACCGCGCAACGATATAAGACATCTCTTAGGAGAAGATATCTAGGAGCTTGATGGTGGATATGCACTAGTCATCAAGGGATAGGTGAGGGGAAAATTTCTAAGTGCATAGGTAAGCCAGGATATTGCAATACCATGGGTCATCACTAGAAATGGTGAAGATATGTTCGTCCAGGAGTTGGTCTTTTACAGGTTCTCCTGAAGTGGTGGTTAGGAGTTATGCAATAAGATCAACAAGGGCCGAGGATTTTTTTTCTTTTGGGGATAACTAACTCAAGATCAAATTCTTAGAGAAAAACAATTCATTGGGAAAACTTATTGTTAATGAGCCGACAATTGAGTATGTATTGCATGGGGTTGGAGTCTACAATTACTGTGGTTTTGGGCAGTAAGATGTAATGGCACAAATTTTGCATGGAAATTATGACGGCTAGTGTGAGTTTCTCATCATGATCATATTTGATTGTTGTTATAGCCAACGTTTTGTTGATATAGTAAATGACGTGTTCATTGTGATCTTCAACTTGTTGGACTAGGACACTAGCAATAGTACAAGAGGATGTTGATATATAAAGTGTAAAATATTTGTCAAAGACTGGTAAGGAGATTAGGGATACAGAAACTAATGCTTGCTTTGGTTCTTTGAAGGAGCTCTTAGCTTGTTCCTCCAATTGGAAGGGGATGTCTATTCAAATCAATCGCGGAAAACCATGTGCCTATGTGGCATAATCAGGAACAAAGAAATGAAGGAAGTTAACTTTCCCTTAGACACTTTGCAAGTGGTGTCATGTTCCTGAGGGTTGTAAGTCTAAGATGGATTAAACTTTTGAGGGATCAATGGTAATGACTTCTTGTGATATGATGAATCCTAAAAAGCATCCTTCAGTGACTCATAACACGCATTTTGGGGGATTTAAGGTAATTTTTAACTTACGATTGCGAGTGAATATAGTTCGTAGGCCAAGAGATGGTCCAAGTGTTTCTTATACTTGATCGTCAGATCATCTAGAAATATAAGAATGATATGATCCAGGTCATTGAAAACATATGCCATGGATTTTTAAAAGGTGGCCTCAAAAAATTTTAACCTAAAAGACATGACCTCATAAGCAAAGGTCCCCCATGGTGTGTTAAAATTTGTTTTCTACTACTCTTGCAAGCATAACCGTATTTGGATATAACCAGAAATCCCTTCCATAAAAGACAACATATCATTTCTCGTTCATGATTCGACAGTCTGGTAGATAAATGGGGTGGAGAAATTGTCTCTAGGGCATTCTAGGTTGAGATATCATAATTCAATACAGACGTGGTTGGAAACTTTCTTTTTGTTTACTGGTACAGGGTTTGATACCCATGATGTATAAGCAATGGAGAAGATAAAGTTTGCTTGAAGTAATTTTTCGATCATAGCCTTGATAGTTGGAGCATTGGAATGGTAAACTAGTTGTTGCTTATGTCTAATTAGGACAACATTTGGTTAATTGCCAATGTGGTGTTCGACAATTTAAGGGTCTAAGACAAGAATTTCCTCATATGACCATGCAAATACATCACCAAATTCTTTGAAGAGGGCTGTAAAATTGAGGATTTATGTGGTGAACATGATTCCCCAATGGAGATGTTTTCGACCATGCCAGGTGTGACTGAAAAATTAATCTAGATCGTGGGAAAAATATTAACTAGGTTTCCTTCTTCAAAGGTGTCAGGGCCCAGGATGGTTTTTTTGAACCAATCGACATGCTTATGAGGTAAGAAGTCTTTGGATTCAATGGTATATTGTTGATAAATTTTATCGATTGAGTGGACATTTGTAGGGGAAAAGGAAGACCTATGATGGAGGTAATCCCATGGGGACTCATCTAAGTGCATGTCCTCAATTATGGGTTTGTCTGTGGAGAAGAAGAACTCCTCTAACATGTCTTCATATGAAGAGAAGGATTCTTTGGATTAGATATTTGTCAATTGATTGTTGTTAGTAGGAGGGATGGAAGTTCCATTTTGGTTGGGCTCAACATATGGAGGGATGGAAGTTCCATTTTGGTTGGGCTCAACATATGGAGGGTTGGTATTCAGTTGGAGGGGTAACTAATTGATGTAAAGGATATCGATATAGTTGTTAGCACTCGGTGGAGGTGCAAGAATATCCTCTTGCAGAGAGTTGAGAATTGTGTGTTTACATTATTGTCGTCATTGGTGATGTTTCTCTTGTCTTCGAAAATCATGGGAAGGGTGATTCCCATGGGGAATATGTTATCCGGTAGACCTTTTTGTTGTGAATAAAGGGTTTGGAATATGCACACCAACAAGCATTGGAATGAATGGTGAGAAATTAATCGGCATGATCAACACATGGGAGTAGCATAGGCCTGATTGAGGGTGTGTGTTGGGATCAGGGTATGCCTGAAGGGATTCGGTTGATCAAGGATGTGAAAGTGTGACCTGGGGGGGATCTCAGTTGTGTGGCTTCTAGAGATGGTCATTGCTCGTGTAGGTATCATAGGCATTTTTACTAATGTAGTAACAACATTGATAGAAGTAGTTTATTTTTGTTGAAGTGGCATACTCTCAACCAAAAGGTGGGTGAGATGAACGGTCGCCGAGGAGTCTCAAAATCAAGGGAGATAAAGACAGTGGTGTATGTAATGTCTAAACTGAAATCAAATCAAACGAGTGTGACTGGTGCATAATGATTTGTACTTAGCGGTGTTGGTCGGAAAAGATGCAGTAGATGTGCCCCTATGTCATCTTGGGATGCATGTGTCACACTAAAGGGGGGGGTTAAGTAAATTATTTAGCTCCATCAATGTGGGACATAAGTTTTTCACGTGGACTTGTTGACCATATAGAGCACATTGTGGGGTGACCCTCATTGTGGGTGTATCAGTCATGATGGGAGCTTTCAATGTTTGTTGAGTTATGCCCCATGCTTTAAGATTAGGAACCCCCAATGATGGCCTGAGAAGATGGTTTTTTGTGGCGAGGGATTTCAACTTAGGTTGACTTATGCACCCATTGGTGGTCTTAGTGACGAACATTGTTGGTTTGGTCACGGGTGTCATTGTCTTGGTGTGTGATCCTGATGATGTAATGGATCGTACTAGAACAAACTCATAGTGTGCTACGGGTTTTGACTCCATCTCAAGTTAAGGTAGCATTAGGTACCAAATATGAATTCCTAAAGTGATCCTAGGGAGAGTTAACTAATCCATGACCGACGTCCCTTGCACTCTTGTCGGAGGGTACAAGAATGGTATTTGGAAGATGGGTGGCATTGATGGACTTAATGTCTATTTAATTCTTTAACTTGTCAAAGGTGTGGATGTTCATGCCGATAGGTTGGAAGAATCATTTTTGGAGGTTAAAATGGTGCACATGAGTCCATTCGTAGAGGTGGGGATTTCGGGTGGAGGACCTGAATATTCCCCTTGGAGGTCAGAATCTTTATAGACACATGGGCATAAATCAACATAAGGTGGTTGAGTCACTCCTCCTACCATGGGAAATACATTTTTTGGATTGGTGTTGGAATGAGGGTCATAATAGTTGAGTTGGTCAAGGGTGACAATCTTCCCATTAAAGGAAAACATCATTATGCAGAAGACTGAAAGAAGAGGCAATTGCCTTCATGGATTAAATGTAGCTACGACCCAAAAGGATATTGTAATCAAGTTGTGCATCAACTACTTCAAAATCAATCATTACCATTTTTCCCCCTAGATCAATGGGAACATATTGGTATAATCCTTATGGTTGAGATGGTTTCCCATCATATGCATGGAGGGAAATAGAGGATGGGACTAACTCGAGTGAGCCCAAAGTTTTCCAAACATTTGAGGACATGACACAAGTGGATGTTCCTTCATCAGTGACACATCGATGAATCATAATGTTTGTACGGTGACTAAGACTTGGATTGTGTCTGAAAAGGGTAGTTGTAGTTCACCTTTGTCAAGTTTGAAATCAATGAGGCACAATTCGAAAGGGTCAATAGCATCAAGTGCAATGAGTAATTCCTTTTATTAGGTTGGACATGATTGAAGGACTTCTAGCGTGGACATGGTTTCTAAAGACTAAACCAAGTCATCCACAATAATGTAATTGTGGGCGTATTTCATGTAGGGGTTATGGGGGGTTCTCCTGAGTGACACCTTTGGAATCCTTGCTATTTTTCCCATTATTGGGCATGAAATTTGAAAAGGGCCTCCTGAAGGAGTAGGAATTTCTTCTCCTTGAGGAGGGTCAGGTCCACCATAACCTTTATCTTGAGTCTGGAGGTCAACGTAAACTGTGTTCATGTAGATATTTTGGTAAGAACCGTCATTTTTGGGTCATGGTTCCTATTGTTTGGTAACAACTCCTTGATTGGAAAATGGTTGTTGCAAGACAGCTTGTTGGGGTTGTGGTGCATTAGGCACCTGAAAGGGGTTTGTTATTATTTTTTTCTTTTCTTCCACCAATTGTTGGCAGTTGGGGATAAGAGGACTATGGTGAGTATAATGACCATACTCTCCACAGATCGAGCAAGAATAATTGGTCCTCAGGCTGGCATTTTTTCCTTGTTTGGGGGGATTGTTAGTTCCCGCATTTTAGTTACCTATGTTCTGGTTCTGCTGGGGAGGGGAAATTCCCCTTGCCCTAGCTATGGGTTTTGCTTGTTCATACCTTTTCTTGCCCTAATTATGAGGTTTTTAGGGATTGGCAGTGTTCAACTGCTCAAATTGTTGAGTTGCTTGTTGGAAATAAGGTTGAACTAAATTAACCCCCATATGAGGCATGGGGGATGAACCAAGAGGACACAAGAATGAGTATTAAGGTTATATCTTGGTGGTGGGATGGAGGGTTATTACGCTCCATATGATGTGGGTGTAGGAGCAGATTGAACTATTTGGGGTGGAGATACCTTTGGTGTTTGGCTTGTGATAGGGTAAATAGGACTTTAGGGTCCATATTGTGGCTGTCCAAATGGAGGATTTGAAATAGTAGTGGGGAGAGATGACATAGTGGGGATGGGTGGATGCACCACCATAGTGGTGGTACAAAATCTAGTTGTGGGGGATGCTTTTCCTATAGGAAAATGGATCTAGTAAGCCCATATTCTAAATGTGACGTCCCTGCATGGAGGGATCCAAAGAAAAATGCCGAGGGGAATTGGGAAGGATGGTGTATAAGTACTTGTATTGTGCATAAATAAGATCAAAGTGTTGGGCCTTCCAGATGGCTTCTTCCTCATATTGTGGCATGGAGGTTGCCACGTCCTTTACAGTAGAAGGTTGGAGTGATTTAAGGAACCAATACAAAAGGAATTGAGGTATAATTTATATTTTGCACAAAGTATGACACCTAGACCACTCATGGATTTGGTCCATTATGTGGGTAGAAGTGTTATGTCGAAATTCTGTGAAAATTTTGAGATCGAGATCTTGGCGTATTGGTAATTGAAATTAGGTGAGAAATGTGGTAGTTATCGTCCCTAAAGTGACATGGAAATCCCTTAGTAGGTTCACGTACCATTTCACAGTTGTACTAGTGGCAGTCGTTGAAAAAGGAGAAGCCTCACAAAATCCTCCACTATGTTGTTGGAGGAACACCATAGATGAAAAGACATGACATGGTTGGTGATATCATCTCATTTTTCCCCTTCAAACCTAGGGATTTCCGAGCATATCTTATCGAGAATATCGAACCATTTTGCATCATGAGCGATGGGATCATTGATTAACTTTCCTAAATCAGGGAGATACAAGCTAGCCATAAACTGTAGGTTTGGAGTGGGTATTGCCATCGTACTTTGTGTGTTGTTTCATCAAGAGGAAGAACATTGAGTATGTGGCAGTGTCCTCAGTGTGAACAAGAGGATGTTGTGTGACCTCCTCCCAAAGAGTGAGAAGAAGGAGGGGTATTTCCTCCACAGGGTGGAAATAATGAGGTGCCTCTTTCGCAAGAGGATGAAACTAAATGAGTATCCAATGAATGTGGCCTCTCCTAGAGGATCCAATAAATGTGGATTGGGAATGGACACAGCTAGAGTATCTCCCTCGTGAACCACAAGGGGGAGAGTGGAAAAATAGTCCTTGAGAGATGGGACATGCCTTGCAGTCAACGGGACTACCTTAGGGGTTTTTGTTCCTCTATGGTGGAAGTCTAGTTTAAATAGTGAGAGTGATGTTGGGAATAGACAAAATTGAACAAATACAAAATATGCCAACCACAATAAATGCAAAATGTTGCAAACATGAGTGATATGTGCAACGATGGTTTAGTGCAAATGTTTCCACATGTAGGTTCTTTTTAATTACGAGTTATGTGAGCTTGTATTTAGAAAGAAAATAAATGTAAATTCCCTAAAGTCCTAATGTCCTTCATTTCAAATGTAATTGGTCCTTCCGAAAGCACAATCATTGGTGACAATCGGGTCCACACAATGACTGGCTAGTGAAGGTAACAAAGATTCAATTCTACTGGTGATGGGGGCAATGTTCAAATAGATATAACTTGGCTACACTTCCCAACAACAATAGTTGACTTCAAGAGTCACTTGCACCCACAAATACTCCTTGACAATATCCTAAGTTTGGCCACTAAGATACCTTGTATTAAGTCTAGATCAGTGGTTCGACCTGTGTGGTATAGTGTTGGCCCCTTAATAAGACGAATGATTTGTAGGGAGTGCAAGGAAGCTATACTTCGTCTTTCACCTCCTTGGTCACAACGCATTTCTGATTCGAGTTTTCTTTTAACATTGACTGATAGTAGGATTTAATAGTACCCTATAAGTCAACAATGTTATGTTTCAAAAATTTCTAATGAAACTAGATTGGTGGGCATTGTTTTGATTGCTAACCCACACAATCCTACCAAACTAAAATATTGTTTTGTGACCTCCTATGGAGGATTTTAGTTGGTTATCAATTACAAGGGTTGATTTTAAAGGTTCAAAAATGGTTAAGGTGTGTAAGGGAGGTATTTCACAATTCCCCTTTATGATTCATCAAGGTCATAAGTAATGCGAGGTAAAGAGCATACTCAGTTTGGAACAATTTTTAGGCCCCTTAGTGTGTGCTAATGATGCAAACACATGTGAGATAAGCAAATTGATTGTTGCAACTAACTAAAGAGCTCAAAACAAATGCAGATGAATATTGTAACTTGAACTCTAAAGATATGAATGGTGCTTGCACAACCAAAATACTAATGATTTAAAAGTGTGCAATGGAGGTATTTCACACTTCTCCACTTTTTCTGATTGACCAAATTCACAAAAAATGAGAAGTGAAGAACATACTTCAAGAGAGTAGAGTCTCTAGGTCCTCACTTGTGTGCGGAAGTGGATTTACACTACTTTAACTAAAGATGTAAAGTAAGAAAAGAAAATAATATCTCTTGAATACTAGTAACAACAATGAGGTCCGTTGAAAGCCTCAAGGTTGGTTACCTAGGTAGATTTCGAAGGAAGGCCCATTTATTCGCTAATATTTAGGATAGGTGAGCACTCCCTAATTACTATAGAAAAATTAAATTATTGCAAGTTAATTAATTCTCGTTCATTAATGAGCAGCCATTAAGGCTACAAGATGGTGAGAAATAGGTAAAAACAAAAAACAAAACAAAAAAAACAAATGAAATGAGACAATTGTTTGCACAACACAGAGACAGGAGTGCAATAGTGTGGTAAAAACACTCATTGGTGGGTGGTAGTGCGATTACAACATGAAAACGTCGTGCATATAGTAAGGGCTAAATCGCATGGGTAGAATTCTACTAAAATGCATAGACAATGTGATTGTCAAAGGTTTTTCTGTGTAGACTGCCCACCCGCGGCACCGAGATCTGCACGTCTGTTAAAACAGCGAAAAGGTCCAAGAGGAGGCTGAATTTAGGGGATGGAGAGTATGGACCTCTTCACTTGCTAAGTACAATAAACCAAAAATGATATATCTAACAAATATCAACCTAGTTAAGAAGAAAATGGACAAAAATAAGTGGAGTTACCATATTGTTGGAAATTATGCACAAAGGTATGCAACCTCTTCCACGTTGGGTGAAATCCCTTGAGGTTGTTCATCGGGTCCAGTATTTAGAAACATAAATCAAATGTGATAACCCCCAGAAGATCCTGCAAGCTCTTGTTAGCAATAAAACAAGGTAGAAAGCAAATAAAATGAAATACAAAACAAAAGAGATAGGGGGTACAAACCATAACAAAGATACAATGCAAGAACCACTTTATATTTCCCAATGGTTAAGAAAATACATGTAGTGTCACCTAGGAGGTGAAAGATTCAAAGGGAATCCAAAGGGAGGCTTATTTTGTCCACACTAGATGCTAGAAAGCTTGGAGAACAAATGGGAAAAGCACTTACCCCTTGGAAGAAAGAGTCAAGGGAGCTTGGAGAATGCTAATAGGTGTGGAAGAGATGGGCTATGAAGAAGCTACAATACAATTCCAACAGCATAACCTTGCTCTAGATTTCTCTTATAATATGCATGCCCATGTCTTCTATTTATATGCCAAGATGTGATTTAAGACACAACTAGATCCAAGTGTGAACCCCATCACCTCATGAAATAGCTTCAAGATACACAATGGAGATTATTGAATCCCCGTCCATCATGTTGAGAAGACAAGCTCTAATTTGTGTTGCTAAGGGGCCTTCATGAGCCTTAAATGCACAACTGGTGGTTGAGATGGGAAGGGAGATCCGTGCAGGTCCTGTGCAGGCACAAAACTGGTAATATGTGCAATAGTTCACCTTAATAGAGGTTTGGTCATGTAGTATTGTATTTTGATTGTTCTTTGACATTTCTGGACTCATACCACTTCTTGGATTTTGATGAAAATCTTACTGTGTGAATTGAAAAAATGTCACATGTGTAGGAAATTTAAGCATTAACTGGCTCGATTTTGAAATCAGACCAATCCATCATGTGAGTCGTTTCCTCTTTTATTAGCTCCATTCACATTCTTCTCCCAATGGGTCTTATATTCAATAATAATGAATGGAGATTAGATATAAAATTATTTTTCGAAGTTGAAAAACAATACTTGTGGTATTAGCCATTGAAGATTCAATCAAACAATTTTGTCATCATTTGCATGGTTTTATTTCTGATAGTGTTTTTTGTGAAGAAGACGATAAGCATGGGTTATGTACTAAGCAACATGATGTAAAGATCATGGAAATAAGATAATATAATACCAATCGATTTATTGAATGGAGAAACAAACACTAAGTAGTTATCACATTGCCTGGGGATATGGAAAATTGTTCAAACAATTTGCTTATGACATTAGAGCATTGAGAAGGTGTTCAAGAAGGGCAACAAGGTAAGTGTGGTGAGATCGCAAGGATTGACACACTTTTGAAAACAAATGGGAAAGAGATTAGATTGGAAATGTTTGGTGGATGCGCTAGTTCTTTTTAATTCGAACTATGGCCTATTGTAAGTGTCAGTCGGGAAGGAAATTGACTAGACAAAGTTAAATAAGATCGAATAGAGGAGAACAACGTTGACAAGAAAAAGGAGGAATTGGTTGCATGTTCATGTAGCTCTATCAATGGGTAGTCAATTTATGAAGGAGCATGGTTACCAAGATGCAAACAGTTTTGTTACTACAAAAAATTGAACCATTTTGGATACTAAAGAAAATTAGATTTGAACAAACTATAAATGATTCTTGGAGAAAACCTATTTGAAGGAAAATTGTTTCAGGGATTTTAAATGCAACTCTTTGGAATTGTAATCATTTTATAATCAATAAATTCATTCTAAAATCAATCCTAGAGTTTCTTACCAAAGAGGGTTCTCTTGTAAAAATATTGTGTACTGTGTGAATGTTATTGTGTCTCCCCTATTTTATTTGTATTGCTATTGTTAAATATTTGCAGAGACTTAGAAATTTTAAATTTTAAATAGATTCTAAATTCTGTTTTTAAGAATCCATTTCAACGTCATTAGGAAATCAAAACATAACATTTTAGAGCTCCTCCAAAACTACATCAAGCTTTCTAGTAAGAATAAAAGAAATTAATGAAATACCTGGCAGCGAAGGCTAATTAATCATCTCAACGAAATTATCAACATGGAGGACGATGATTTCAAAACAGATTTCCAAAAGGGTAGCTGTACATTGGAAGCAGGAATAAAATTTTACTCATATAGGGTTGATTATGTTCATTCTTAGTCATAAAAGGAGTATTATGGAACCAATCTAACCTCAAATTACATAATTCAAGGTTCTATTTAAAGCTTGATGTATAATGAATATATCAGAGTGGGTAATTTTGGCAGTATATGCAGTGATGGATCATTGCATGATGGAGAGGAATGCATAATCACTCGGAGAGAGGCTATCAAGTGGCCAAAGTCTACCCTTTATAGACAGGGCAGAACACATCGGATGTTTCAAAATGTAAAGAAATCAATGGTGAGAGGAATTTCTAGCCACCTTCGGAAATTTTTTTTTTTCAGATGGAAAGATCCACAGGAAACCCAGCAATACTTCCCCATATTCGTGGATGATAGAGGTGGTAAACCGTCGGCCATCCTAAAAGAAGGCCTAACCCCAAAGGACTCAAGGCTCGAACCCGTGACCTCCCCCGAACCGAGAGAGTGTGCGCACGTCGTACCAATTGAGCTAACCCTTGGAGCTTTTTTTTTCAGATGGAAAGATCCACGGGAAACCCAACAATACTTCCCCACATTCGTGGATGGTAGAGGTGGTAAACCCCCGGCCATCCTACCAGAAGGCCTGACCCCAGAGGACTCAAGGCTCGAACCCGTGACCTCCCCCGAACCAAGAGAATGTACACACATCTTACCAATTGAGTTAACCCTTGGCGCTAGCCTTTGGATTTTTTGCTTGTTTGTAGTGCTCATTTCAACGATTCGGAATTTGCAAAATCTTTCAAGGACACTAACGTGGGTTCTCTCGTTCTCTCGTTAAATTTAATGGGTTTGAAATGTCTCTCTACCTATCCGAGTAGCTGGATAAAGGGGATTCACCTAAGCCCCGTGGCAAGCATAAGTGGATGGAGTTTGTGCCTATCACTCCATCCATAGGTGGTCGTGAAGCATATGTGTTGTTGCTTCATTACTCATATAATGGATATTGTCTCGTTTTATACGTGTAAATAGAATCAACTCCATAGTGTAGAGCAAGGGAGGGCCTAGCCTATTGGTTAAGTTAGGTTAAATCAGACTGGGAAATCGACCATGATTGGATTCCCCCCCACCAACTGGTTTAATGGGAAGCATTTGGTTCATTTTTTTACCTATTTGATTAAGGTGATAACCATCGTCATCTAATAACAAGAGCCATGAGGTGGCAATGTCATCGCAATTGCGAATAGCTCTTAGTTATTTCTATAACACAAAAACTACATAAATATGACGTTTTTGCTACAAAATTGTAACACAAAAAAACAAATTTCGCCACAGAATTTTTTAGCCTTCAAAACCAAGTTTCATACCATCAATAAGACAATGAAACTTAAAATTTTATTATAACTTGATGTATTATATAATTTTTTGTTTCTTTTAAATCAATTTGTTATACCACACTCTTGTAAGACTTTCGTAAATAATTATTTTATACAATATGTAATTAAATCAAAACTATTTTTTATGCAAATAAATTCTTTCATAATCAAGAAAACAAGATCTAAACTATATAATTACCTTCTAGTCATAAGAAGAACAAACTTGAAAAAAACATGTTAATAAATAAGTTCAATCATGAAATATATAATAATTTATTATTCGATTTGAAAAATAAATCTTAATAATTGAATGATTGATTGAGGGGATAAATCTTAAATTTAATATCTAATCATTTTTATTTAATTTGAAAAAATAAATCTTAACAATTTAATGTTTGATTAAGAGAATAAATCTTAAATTCAAGATTACATAATAAATTAAGGATACCGAATATTGACTTATGGCATTTCAAATGAAAATACTTACAAGCTATATTCTTTTTTTTACAAAAACGGTTAAAATTTTAAATTAAAGACTAGCAAAGAGGCTGCCAGGGCCCTTACAAATCAAATTCAGAGCTGCTATCCTGAGCTTCATCTCTAATTCACACATGGCTAATACTATGCTGATCAAATCTTTCTAGATTCTGCATTTGCTGAAGAGGTGCAAACTAGAGCCTCCTTAGTGTTAGGGAATCGAGTGATTTGAAATTTCTCCATTGACAATTAACTGGCTCTTACTCAAGAAAATGCACCGGTTGGCCTCAGCATCCGCTAGATTGTTGAGATTCCTTAGCATGTGATAAGTCTTGTAAGTGCTGAAGTGCGTCAGGAGGAGGAGGACTTTCCTGTACGTTTGGCTAAGGTTAATATCCGTTGGCCTTGTCTAGGTGTGTAACGCTTTGACAATTAGCTTGGAGTCGCCAAAGATATTAATCTTCTGGATGTTCAGCTTCCTGGCTTGGTTTAGCCCTTGCCACAGCGCCAGAAACTCAGCTTGATTGTTGGAGGCGTGTCCTAGTCCCCATGCGTAGGACAAAAAAAGATTTCCAGAGGGCTCAATGATGATGCCTCCTCCTCCAGCTTGACCCGAATTCCCTTTCGAGGCCCCGTCAAAGAAAATGCTCCATTCATCAAGGGCTGACCTCACTTACAAGCTATATTCTTAACAAAGTTTATTCCCCCTATTTCATGAAAAATCTAATAACATAACATGATATAAAGTCTCAAGGCTCAAGCCAGGTTTGCATAAATATGTCATGTGTCTTTGTTAAATATGTTGGGTATTGACTATAATGTCATTTTCAAAATATAAATGATAACTTAAAAATATTATTACTTCAAAGTTTAAAGCAAAGCTATGGTGTGCTGAAAATTTAGAAGATAAATGAAAATTAAGATATTACAAGGGGAGTCATTAACCCTAATCTTGAAGAACAAAATGATCTCTCTCTACCTAAAGAGGAAGATCCACATAGCTAAAATAAGAACCAATAGTGAAAGAAGGCATTGGACCTTTCTAAATCTATATCTTTGTGAGCTGAGAGTGTTAAATAAACTCTCTCTCTCTCTCTCTCTATATATATATATATATGAATTTTAAATTAAACAATTTTTATCTACTAAAAAAACTTCGAAAAGATAGAATAACATATAAGAAACACTTTGTATTTTATTATTAAAGAGAATAATAAGATATAGTTTCACAATACTCCATTTCTTTTTATGGTGTCCACCACATCTTTGGAGTGCATCCAAATGTTTTGTTGACTTGATATAATAAAATTTTAGATTAGACACCAACAAATGAACTTAAGTATATACATATATTTGTACTTAAATAATGAGTTAAAGCTCGCCAATTTTAAAATTTACTAAGTAATTAGACATTGGGACTGCTCGATAATTCAATTCTACTTATGGGGTAATTTTGGGATAATTCTCTGTGTGTACCAAATAAACAAGATATAACTAAATACTTTCTCGTTACTGCAACTCAAATCTATATTTATAACCTCACATGGCTATTCGCATGAAAACCACCAAGACTCGTTCACAAACATCAGTATACCGAAAGAAAATTTTACAGTCAGATAATACCCATCAAATGTATCTTTTGTTAGACTATTGAATCACCCATTTCTCCTCTTCGAAACGGAACAATAAGAATAACCGCATACAGACAGATTTAACGGCTCGCAACCCTATTTTTGTGGAAAAAATTACCTCTATCGGAGACATAAAATGCATGCCATCCAAAAATTCTAGAAAGCCTCCAATATTGAAGAGACACCTACAATCGAATGAGAATGGTTAGCCTTTCTTTTTTTCATTATGTATGCATATAAATGAAATGAGTCACAATTCTGACATTCTGCTTTACAAACATTATATTAATCGATTGAAGTAAATCAATAAATAAACAAATATATCCTCCTCTCCCAGGTTGTATGATACCCAAATCTATAAATAAATGTGAGGACAGATCTACAAATCCAAGGGGTTCAGAGCACAAATGACTAACTCCAAAGTTCATTTCAAATGGCCATTCTCCAATTTATTTGATTTTGAAATTATCCAACAAATTCTTTAATCCTTGGATCCTAAAACATCTCAAGAACTCTTCAAACTTATAGCCTCGGTACAGAGCTAGATGTTGTTCATTAACCATGGACGCTGCAAGAGCAATGAAGGCGTCCACTACTAGGCTAAAGAACGTAGGAATTGATATACGTGCAGTGGACAAGTTCGTTAGCACTCGATGCAGAACGCTCTTGAATCTCCCGTTTGTCACGGCCTATTTATATTCGAATCACACAAGCAATTTCTATTATTATGAAGTCTTACAAGACAAAATAGAAACTGATGTATATTAGATAGGATCTGGGTAGTCTTTTCTAACCTGTAGTAATTGTTCACTCTAGTATGAAGAAATCTACATATATTTGTCATAATTGCTCACTCCAGTATGAAGAATGTTGCAAAGACAGTAATATTCATTATTTAGTGAAGAAATCATTTATTTGGATCGGAAATCTCTGTTGTGCAAAAATTAACGATAAGTTATTACAATTTAGTTCATCGGGTTTACAAAATTTACCTATTTAGTGCAAAACACCAGCAAACATTGTCTTCAATTTCTTCTTCATACCAAAATCCAAAAGCAACGATGTCGTCAGTCTCCAAAAGCGGGGTTTCAAACCCTGACACTCCATTGGAAACAACGACTGTGATTCCATTAATTTGATGAACTGCATGCCCATTAGCAGTTCTATTGCTGTTAACATATGCATCACTGTATGAATGTCCATTTCCATTGATGGAAAATCCATTTGTTGTTGCTTCCCCCATTTTATATGTTGTGAAGCGGGGAGAAGTCAAAAGGAAGCAAGCAAATGCTAAAGATGTTGGAAGCACAAAGGGTGAGTTTGAAGATGAAAAAGTATTCCTAAAGAATCAAGAAAAGCTCACAAACACCAACAGTGTCTTATTTCTATATTATTTCACCATATTTCCATTTCTTACTTTCATACTGTTTTTTCATGATTCATTTTTCTATCTATTTTAAGATGGTTTTCTCTGGCCTTGTCACTGTCACTTGCATGTTGCAACAGTCACTATTGATCTTCTGCAGTTTTATATAATTCTAAGTGGTTGAAAGATAAGAGAATTTTGATTTTTTATTATTATTAATGACAAAATCAAATTATTTAGAATTTTTTTATTTAAAAATTATTTTTATGAAATAAAGATTCAACTTAACAAAATAACTCATTTACATGTATAGATTATGTAATTAATGGAGATGTAGATTATTGCATTGAGAGACGCGCTCTCCAGCCCAGTACGAATGAGATCTTGTAACGTTACATTCTGCTATAAATATTTATTTTTACTTCTATTTACTTTAGTTTTTGTTTGCCATTAAAGTAAATATTTTTGCTCCATTAAAATAAAAACAAAATGTGTATATAAGTAATTTATTAATATTATAATTTTACTATGTGATTGACCCCTCATCCTTGCTCTCTAAGTGAGCTCCTGCCTCCCAGCCTTTAATATTTGCCAAAATGGACGCTTTTTGCCCAATAATGTCGAGTATGAGCTCCTCCCCTCGGACTACTCGCCAGACTCGATCCGACGTCTTCCACTAGGCTGTTGGAGTCTGTTTCTCTGTGTAAAAGGTCTCGAATTCCACTCCTATGTGTAACTTCTCCGGGTCTTTGATTTTACCCCCTGTTGTCCTCTCTGTGCAACACATGCCAAAGGAAATCATGTGCATTCTAAGCCCCAATCTTTCACTGCCCATTGATTGTTAGCAGGTTCACACTTCTAGACTTCTGTATGTCCAGTCTACTCTCTTCGCTTGATGAGTGAGGCTATCGCTGTATAATAATCCTGTTGATCTCCTCTACACCATTCAAGATGTATGGAGAGTAATTTTTTGTGAGCGCATCTAATGTGACCTCCTATCTTCAACAAATCTGCGACCAGTGTGAGGATTATTACCGGGCTTTCAAACGTTGTGTGACCAAGCACTGAGATTTCTACCGAGAGTCTCCATCAAAGCAGCACACGCGCAGGACATTCACCGCCATTAAAATATTCGTCTTTCTATATATATATAAAATCTATATTGTAATCTATATCATTTTCTGAAAAACATTTTACCACCATTAAAACAATCGTTTTTATATTTGATTTCTGAGAAAATGGCACCACCATTGAGAAAGTGTCTTTAAATTTATTTTCTATACTATTCCATTCCATACTTAATTTCTTCTTTTCAACGAGTTCCCGAAACGAAATCTTCAGTTAGACACAAAATGTTTTTAGAGATCTTGCAGAATGAACTCGGCAGATGCACTACAAAATTTTTACCGAGCACCTTTGGTCTTAAATCCAAAATATTAAGAAATCAAGAAAAGTTGGAAGCCGTCCATAAGAATTCCAAGTGCACTAATTTTGCAAAATATAAACAACTTTGCATTAGTTTTGGTTTTTAGAGAGGTTAACGTGAATTATTTTTGCTAGGAAGCAACAACTTCAACGTAGCAGGCTAATTGTGAAAGATTTGAATCAAAGGACCTCTGTTGACTCGTGTTGCAGTTCAACCACAGCCAGGCCAATTGGACTGAACAGATAGGAATGTAGCATTGGTTAATTTTTAATTTATATTTTTACATTGATTTTGATTTAATACATTTTTTTTAATATTTATTAAAGTTTAAATTTATAATTTACTTATTATATTTTTTTAATAATTATTAAAATTTATTTATCTAAGTTTACACTCCTTAATTACTTAGCCTTTTGTGTACAATGAAAATGTGAGGTGTGAACTCATTTACTTATAAATTATAAATAGTTATTTATTTAATAATTATATTAGGTAATTTTTAAATTAATTATTTAGTTAAAGAAATTGTTTTTTGTTTTTAAT
Organism: Pseudotsuga menziesii; assembly: GCA_001517045.1. Taxonomy (NCBI): domain Eukaryota; kingdom Viridiplantae; phylum Streptophyta; class Pinopsida; order Pinales; family Pinaceae; genus Pseudotsuga; species Pseudotsuga menziesii. The sequence goes on from LPNX010739289.1 coordinate 463,753, forward strand.
ATTAGTTTTTTGTTTTTTGGGATCTAATTTATCGAGGTGTAAACCTATTCTCATGTAAAGGAGGTTTGCACCTAGGGAGATTGGATCCCTCTCGATGCTTGATAGAGCCTAATATTTGGATATACGCTGATGTACTTAATGGAGATGGGTGGTTAAACCTTATGGATGTCACACATCATTGCTTTCTTGACGTTCTTGTGTCGTAATACCTCCCTGACTGTGGAGCCTTGTCGCCTCCCATGATGAAAACCCTTTTGAGGCTGAAATCATACATCATGACTACAAATTAGAATCATGAGAACCAAGTCTTTGACAACATTTAAAGGGATACAGCTAAGGGATATTAGGAGATGCAAATTACTTAATTACTTACTTTTGGTGGCAGACGAGCGCCGAATGTACTAGTAGTTTGTGATAGATAAATTCGTCCACTTCAGGGATGTGCAACTTTCTGTCTATAACAAGCGCATGTCTGCAAGAGAAAGCAAGCCTTATTGAGTCGCGTTATGTCCTGGTAATTGCTCACTCGAGTATGAAGAATGTTGGGAAGACGGTAATATTTATTATTTAGTAATATCCATTATTTAGTGAACAAAGCATTTGTTTATATATATATATCAACATTCAAGCTCAGAAATCTCTGCGGTACGAAAACCATACTCAAAAATCTTAATGCAATCTGTCACTGGAAACTTGCAAACGTTAAGCTTGGTAACCCTAAGCTAACACGGAGATTAAAAAAACTTAACACTTTGTACAATTTGATATGCTTTGTCAAAATGTCTTATGCACTCCAACAACTAATCCTTCAAATCCAGTGCACATTCAAATCACAAATTTTCTCTGGAATACGTATTGCAGTTATATCTATACTTTAACTTTTCATTTTCAGTAGCAGGGAAATCCCCAAATCTAAGCCATGGCAAGCGTTGCCAGAGCTTCATTATATTTTATTATCTCTGATTTTTTGAATCTTTGTCCAGGTTACCTCGCCAACTTTTTCTTTCACGAGGTAACAAAGCACCCCTTAAATCTCAAAGATTTTTTGAATCTGTGTATAGGTTACCTCGTGATATTATGATGCTTTTGCTTTCATGTCCAACGCATGCATTATACACGTCGTAAATTTATGCAATGAATACCCAAGGAATCCGAAAAATTAAAGAATGGGGTAACTCTGCTCTTATCTTTACAGATATGAGGGCGAGAATAATAGTGAGGTAGATTTGTCTCTCTAGGTTACCTCGCCAGACTTTGCTTTCATGTCAAACGCTTCCATTATATTCGCCATAAATTTCAGCAATGAATGCCCAAGGAATCTCGTTGGAAAATTAATGAACGATGAAACTCTTCTCTTATCTTTACAGATTTGAGGGCGAGAATAATAACGAGGTAAATCTGTAAATGTTTACAGATTTGACGGCAAAAATATAAAATGTTTATAGATTATCTAATTCTCTGTCTAGGTTACCTCGCCAGATTTTGCTTTCACGTCAAACGCTTCCATTATACTCACCATAAATTTCAGCAATGAATGCTCAAGGGATTTCGTTGGAAAATTAAAGAACCAGATAACTCTGCTCTTACCTTTACAGATTTGACAGCGACAATATAAAATGTTTACAAATTATCTGATTCTCTGTCTAAGTTACCTCACATATCATATTATTAATTGCCATCACTGTCGCTGTGATCTGAATCATTGTTGACAGATTTACTTTTCAGGAGGGCGCATTTTTTAACTCACGAGATCGTGGAAACCTGGAATATTAATTGTCATCTCTGCCCCATGTTATTTGAATTATGGATGACAAATAAAAAAGGTATTGTTTACAATGAGCCAAAACCAGAAAATGTTGGGGATAATTATACAATTGTTGATATCATCTTCAGCGCTGGGTCTTGGGACACACAAACCAAGAGCAACGTCATATCCCAAACCAATAGCAATCTAAAAATATAGATAATAAAAAATAAAAATAATAATTAAATGTTTTAAATATTACCAAACCTTAATCTAAATTCCATTATATTTAATAAAAACTATTACAAACTTTAGAAGATTGAAAATTTTTACCCATATCTAAATAAATTAAATACTAATTAAAAATTCATATATATTGCTGAAGGTGTAAGCTAGCTGTGGAGCAATCCTTCCTCATTGGACGAAGGAGGAGCAAAGTTAGCGTTGACTTTGCTCCTCCTCCGTCCCATGGAGGGAGTTTTGCTCCACAGCTAGCTCACTCCCAAACTTTAAACATCTTTGTACTTTAAACAACTTTGGAAGTACAATATACCATGCCCCAATTTGTCGTACCCTCCCATCATTTCGGTGCACCTCTTCCCGCCTTTAAGATCGAACATCGTGCGACGTGCAACATCATCAATGTGTAAAGGCTCACCAAAACCCATCGTGTAGTGGCTGGCACAAGTGTTCTACTCAACAGCTAAACAATTGTGATAGGGAACTCTGGGTTAAAACTGCTACCAAAAAGTGTCCAAATCCTCAACGCTATATATTTCAATTCATGTGTTGTATCCATTATTTCATTTTATATTTTAAGTGCATTGCACATGCTCGACCTCTATCTGGCATATCGTTGATTGGGGGAGGAAAAGCCATCAATATCGAACCAACTGGGTTAGTGTAAACCTCCGTCAGTGTATCATTCACTTTGCCTCTGATATCTGTATACCAGGTACATGACAATGACACATTTCTACATTAAGGGTAGGACACAATGTCTCGAGTTTTAATGGTGATGTATCACGTGTGGTAGCAAGGTATTTTTTTCTGTTAAGGTAATTATGCTTGTCGAGCTAAATAGAAGAGGGAAAAAGGCTCATTAATTTCAATGGAGTCATCCAAGAATTCTCACTTCGAGGGAGCTCGCATTGATAGGTTGAATCTTGTTGTTGTAGGGTGTATGGATACTCTCCTAGTGACTTGTGTTGTAGATTATAAATAATGGACTCCTTCCAACAATTGCGTTGTGGTTTTGGCTTTTCGATTAGAGTGTTGGATTCTAGTCCGCATGGCTCTATTATTCTTTTGGAGTTGATTTGGCATCACACCAGGGTTTCCCCATTGATGGCGTTAATTGTTGGCAGTTGCAACAACAATTCAATTTATTTGCATTCTCACTTCTACTATGCTGTTGATGATGCAATTGGATTTTGAAAGAAATTTGTTTTTTTGAGATCAATAACTTTCATTGTGGACAATTTGATTAACAATTATCCAACTAGGAATAAACGACCTGAGAGATAGGGCTCTATTATATCAGGAGAATGGACAAATTTAACAAATCAACCCAGTTACAGTCTATTGTTAACCTCTGGATGTGATAACTACATGGAGATAAATTTAGTGACCGACTTATAGTATATAAGCACTGCGATGATAGTTTTTCTTTTGGGGGGCATAAGCACGATCCACCAAAATTAATAAAGGTTGTTATGATTTGATGTTTCTCTCAACCCCTAGACTTACCCGTGGTGTCCATGCTGCTTACCCAAATGATTATGGCTTTCCCTAATGCTGGCACTGTGTTTTATACAGAATAACAAAGTGGGGCATCGTCGATTCAGTACCACATTGAATGATACAAGTGCATGTCAGGTTTACAAGGGGTTGGCCCAGATTAGTTACACTAATCTAACTAATCTCTTGGGCTCCTCAAATCATTGTTTAGTTTAAGCAATCTTTCTATATAATAATTTATAAACTCACTTGCTCAGATTTCTCTTTACATAAGGTAAGAATGCTTTGTAAGGTATGAACTCGTCCAACAATGAAGTATAAATTTCAGTGTATCAGCAACAAGCTCTTCCAAGAATGGTTGGAAGCAAGTGCCTAAATGGTTACTTCACAGGATTAATGCAGGCTTGAATGCAGTGGTCAAAAGTTCTCTTTGTTAGTCACTGGACCAAACTAAAATTTATGTATACAGATGGCCCATAGGCCTCGAGCCAACGCTACGATACCAAATGTAGGGTCCAAAGTTGTTGATATAATCCTAATCTCCACCTAAAAAACTAAATTTTAATTAAAGGTATAATAATAAACCATTCAATTTATTTCAGAACTCATATCCATGGTGACATTTCTCTCAAACTCTGTAAATTTGATTATAAACAGTAAAAGAAATTAATTAATAGAATTTTTCTTACTCAAATATTTACCAAGATAATACAACTAAATTTTCTTACTCAAATATTTACCAAGATAATACAACTAAATTTTCAAGTAATAATAACCCAAAACATAAATATAACTTTATTATACTCAATAAGACGAGGAAAAAGACGTTAGTATCACCTGAGATAGAATTTGAATTTACAAAGGTAGGGTAGAAGCTTTCCAAACTGAGGTGTCAGCTACTGGAAATAACTTGTGGGGGACCACTCTCCTCCCAACCAACCCCTCAGTTATGGACTAAGAACCCCCGAGTCCACGCTCAGACGCTCAGCAATACCAAGCCAATCGAACATCATCATCAAATCCTATTATACCGTTGGTCTCCAAACCTCCATCTCCACCTAGCTCCTCGAACTCTTCCCCGAATCCAAAACCTCCCCAAAACAAAGATCATAAAACTCCCAAAAAAAAAATTTAAAATCAGCATCCAATTCCTCTATTTATGCAAATTTTTCCAATTTTAGTTTAATTGTAGTGAATTAGAACACCTAAATGGGCCTACTGGTTAAGAACATGTGTTATCTCCGTGGAGGTCACATGTTCAAAACTGATGTAGGGTAGGGTTGCTCATTGGCCCGTTGTGACAAGCCTCGAAGGAGAGGCAACCCCTGGGATAAAGGCTCACCCTAGTGGACTTTGAGACGTTCTGGCCACTAGTGAGTCGCAAGTTACTGATATTTTAGGCTTGCTGGCTCTTGGATCCTACGAGGTTGTTGACAGTTTTATTAGAGTGATTTAGAGCATCTGATTGGCCCTAATGTTGAAAAACATGTGTAATCTCCGTGGAGGTCACAAGTTCAAAATTGACAGAGGGTAGGGCTGCTCATTGACCCGTTCTGACAAGGCTCCAAGGGTAGGTAACCCGTGGGATAGAGGCTCACCCCCAATGAGCTTCGAGATGTCTTGGCCTCTAATAAATCACGAATACTGATATTTTTGGCTGTTCAATCCTATGAGGTTGTTATTCCCATGGTCCAAAAGAAAAAGTTTAATTAAAATGAAATATGCATGAAGGCTACCTGACCTTTATGCACCCAACAATATTTAATCAAGATTAATCATTTTAATTTAGATTATTGTTAATATACTTTATTAATATTAACTTACTTTTTAATATTTTTTTAAATAATGTATACATTATTAATACTTCTTTAGCAATTAATACTATAAGATTAATAATAATTCTAATTTTTAATTAACTTGAGGGTGTTACAAGAGGTGAGGAACAAGTTCGTAAATGTTTCTTTCCACCATAGAGACTCCACTTCTACAAGGGTTCACTGTATGAAACTGAATGAAATGATGGAGGACCTCATCCAGAAAAGGTTCAGACCCTGTATCGATTGTCAGCTGAAGTGAGAAAAATCATGCATGTATGAAGTGACCCTGTATCGATTGTCAGCTGAAATGAGAAAAATCATGCATGTATGAAGTTATGAATTCTGAAGCTGGTTTAGGCTGGTATAATTCTCTTCGTTTGCTTTTGCCTAGCACTTTAAACCATGAGGCACTGGATGACTTGATTATTCGGTGAAATGAGGAAAATCATGCATGTATGATGAAGTTACGAATTCTGAAGCTGGTTTAGGCTATACAGTTCTCTTCGTTGTTTTCAGCTTGGCACTTTAAAAAACTGAGCCACTGGATGACTGTAATATCAAACGTATACAACCTGTCTTTTGTTAGTTTTTCAATTTTGTTGAAGTTGAAGAGACAGCGACTAGTTCTCTGGTAGTTTCATGGTTTTTTATTTTATTTTTGTTGATGTTGAAGAGACAGCAACTAATTCTCTGGTGGTGTCAAGACATACACCTATTTACGTATATTCCGATTTCTCCCCGATATATTAAACATAACATAAGCTTTTTTTCTTGGTAAAGAAATCTGAAAATATGATTTTCATCCTAATTTATAGTTTCCTACATTCTAGCTATAGATTATCTATCGCTATTTCTGAGTACTTTGAACTTAATAGCGCAAAATGTAATTGTAAGTATGTTCCTAACCACTAGTCAGCTAAATAAGGAACTGCCCGCTAAACTAATTGATTAGAGCAGCTAGATGATTAAACAATCTAAACTCCAACAATATTCTTGAGTGAGAGCAATCAAGAACGTAAGAGTAGATTGTAATGGTAATTTCCCAGTAATTTTGAACTTAATGGCGCAGACCACTAAACTAATTGATTAGCACTCAAGAACTTCTACAATATTCTTAAGTGAGACAATATTCTTGAGTGAGAGCAATCAAGAGTTAAAACTTAAAATTGATCCGTAATTGGAATCATAACCAGACCATCACAACTGCCAAGATATTCAGAGGAAAATATACTGGCTAAGATATCCCTGGCATAGATTCATCCTAACCTTAGATTTAAGAAAGCATGGAGATGGCCTACAAAAATCCATGTGCAAACTTCTCACCACCCAGCAAATCTGCCGTTAAGATGGATCTATACTAGTTCCTTTTACTAAATATGCACAACATGACAAATATATTCGTCCCCAGGCTGTAAGAACACCAGAGCACCTCGCTTCTCTCATTGCAACCAAATAAAATAATCTGTTCACAAGCCTTAGACAAAAATGAAATCACTATAGCAGTAAATTGGTTGAGAAATTACATATTATTCCAAAATGAAGGGGAAATGCATCTTCATTTTACATAGGAATTAGTCTTGCATGAATCAGATCTGGCTAAATCAGTTACAGAGAGAGAGACCTGCAATTCATTGTAACTCATGATCTGAAGATCTGCAAGACAAAGGATTTGATGCTTGTTTCGTTGAGTCTTGTGATCCACAGGATAAAGAATTCACTACTTCTTGTCTTAGTTCGAGTGGACACAGAGCATCAACTCCACTGTAATGTGAGCAGCGGTATAGTTGTGCCACTTAAAAATTCAGTGGTTATTAATTCTGACAGTAATACCACTGCACAACAATTTGCAGTACACCTGTTTTTCATGTCACATAGCAGTGCACAGGCAAGCATACAAGTGGCAAAGAGGGATACATGATCTGAACAATGAGCATATCAAAGACTGGCTGTGCATGAATTTGCAGAAGGACCTCCCCTGGTCTGCCGTGTGTTATAGGAATTGCAACTTCGACACTTGTGAGCAACAATGTGAAAATTTACTTCAGAGGTTACCCCACAGTCATTGCATAGGATCCAAACCTGCTCAAAGAACCAATGAGAAATGATGAGACGTTTTCTATCACATTGCTAAACGGCTTTAAAATCTGCTTACAAATCATCACATGAACACCAGGCATCTTACCATTTTGTTCTGGTAAGCTTCAGGCATTTTAATCTCAGCAATCTACATGATGAAAGAAAATTATCAGAATCCACTCAAGAAACTTTAAAAAGCAATTGCCATTAGACAAAAGCAAGTTTCACAAAATTAACAAAAGACATGATAAGCTATTTTTTATATAGAATCCATTGCAAGATGACTCAAAGATGTTCATCTTGTTATCGACCGCAACGCTATAACAAGAAAATAGCTACCTGTTGGTCAAGTTTCTCCCACACTTTCGACATATCACAGACAGATTTGGAACACATCGGGCAAGCAAATCTGCAATAGACAAACAAACATGTTAGAATGACAAGAATTTAAAATAAAATGAAAGCTGTGACACAGATAGCCAGAGAAGATACTATCAATTATCAATATGGGCACGTCAGTGCAAGCATGTGTACCGTTGTGCTATAGTATAGATAGACAGACTGGAAACAAGTACAATTTGAAATTATCAAATACTGGAAAATATGAAGAGGTTGTGAGCCATGGTACAAAACACGCCACATATGAAACTCACCGACGATGTTCGTGCATCTCTGTTAAGCAATGCATGTGAATAGTGTGACCACAAGGCATTACACTGATGTTCTTTGTAGAGTCGAACAAATACTGCAGAAAAGTCAATAGATGAAAATTCAGATATCGAAAAGATTCGAAATAGCTTCATCTTTAAACTGCAAACTACAATTACTACACTATATAGATAAGTGTGGCCTACCTCAAAGCACACAGGGCAGTTGTGGTGCATTGCTTTTTCCACACAAGGGTGGGAATCCTTCATGAGGATAGAGTAGCAACATCCTAGAAAATTGGACATGGGCAAATAAATTATTTTCGGACTACAATGAATTAGAGGGGGAAAGTGGTGATAATTTGAGCAGTCATAAAGAACATACCACATTTATAACAGTGGAAGAAATTATCCTTGCCACCAGTTCTGAAAACCAGCAAAACAAACTAAAGTCAACAGCCTGAAATACATCTAAATAAATTTCACAGTAGTATGAAGATTACTTTTCAGGAAAGCAAGGGGCATAAATGCAAAAGAGAAACACATACCTGCAAATACCACATCCATCACAATGGTATTGCTGTTTTGAATCCTGGAAAACAAAAGTGGCAAGTGCAATAAGCACCAAAAGCATATATATATCCAATTGCATCTTTTCGTAATTTTGTTGAGAATTTCAATTCAGACAAAAGTGATTATTTCCTTTCTCTTGCATTCGGCACTCTTATGTGGAAACGTTTTGGTTGAACATGCTATGAGCTAGTACACTCTTGTTTCTATGAACCATAACTATTAAAACTGAAAAGGCATTAAGAACGTACATCATCATCAAAGAAATTGCATTTTTCACAAAAGTACTTTCCCATACAAACACCGCAACTAATGCAGGTTTGCTGTACCTGCACAGCCACAAATGCTTAATCATTTGTAAAATAACCCAAATAAATATTGGAGTGATTTTTGCCTCCAATAAACTTTTATGCACATAACCAAAGTAAACAAAGTTTAGTTCTTACATCTTGTTCAGTGCTACAAAGTGAACAAATAACCTGCAACCACAAAAGTATAACTATAAATAACAAAAGCAATGTACTAATTCAGCAAGTTAGCTGGGACTTGCTTGATACTTGTTCATTTTATTTTTGAGAAGCATAGAAATTAAATCTATGCATCTTGCAAATCTACTACATTCAATGTGACACCCTCTAAAACCTTTGCTAATAACAGGCAATATATATGGTTACTGAGCATTAAGAAAAACATCATAATGAATAACATCTGACTGGCAAACAAGATAGAACATTACCTTTCGAACCTCATGGCGAGGTACATCATGCCTGTCAAGCGGATCGATGTCCATTGAATTCTGTCCAGATAAGTTTAGTCCATACTGTAGCCTCAGAAATAAACTTAGAAGCGGAGACAGATGTTTTCTATTTCTATTTTGACAAGACATAAAACAGAGGTCAACTGTAGAGCTCGAAATAGCTAATAAATGAAGCAAAGAAAAGAAGCATACTTTGGCCTCATTATGGCAATGCCTACAGTTAAAAACTTCATTACAACAAGGAGCCCTTATTTCGCATCGCCGGCGGTAGTGAGAACATCTGCCATCAATTTATCAATATCAAGAAAAAAACACGTCAGTAAAATCATCCTGCACAGCATACTTCTTGCCACCTTATGTATGGAGATACCAACAAGAATATATACTTTCCACCTTGCAAGATACTTGGAGATACCTACAAGAATGTATCAAGATTATATACAATTCAAAGGTATAAATGCTACATCAAAAAGCATTGTACCGAAAATCCCCATTTATCTTGAGGAAGAAATGTCAAATTTGAAATGAAAACAGTATGGGTATGTGTGTATAAATAGTAAATACATAAAACCAGAATCAAACAATCTAGAAACTCGCCACCTCCAAAATTTCTGTTAGAAACAACAAATGACCAAGATGAATTCCATAACAGTAACATACAAATAAATGTTGGATGCCTTAGCTCCACATAAACGAAAGTCATTTTTGCACAAATTTCAATTCCATGAGATTCATTGTCAGAGTAGAAAGTGAATTGAACTGAAGTCAATAAAAAGACACCGACACAAAATAGTTTTCTTATGGTTATAATACAAAGAGGCCACTAAATCTTTTACTGAATTTGGAGAAGGAACAACCCTTTTTCTTGCTCAACCGGGAAGTTAAAACAGATTTTTTTGTCTCCAAAATTTGAGATAGATAGAAAAAACAATTGGAATACCACAGCCACACATAACTTGTAATGGTTTTTCAGTTCCATAAAAGATCAGGTTTAGAATTGAAATTAGTTCCACTTAAGGACACATGCACCAGCGATAGGTTTCCTCCAGATAGCAATATGAAGAAGCCGCTCCCTGTTTTTTCTACCATATAAGGAGAATGCCCAGAGTTTCTTCTTCTTTAATCGGGAATTACACTTGGTATAAGGAAAAATACAAATCACGAAAAATGGTAGTGGATGGCCAGGACAGCTTCTCAGATAATAAGATTTGACATAAGCATAAACAAAATGTTGATACCATGGTCCAAACAATCATATGAAGTGGTGTTCTATATACCTCAGTGTCAGATAGAAATTTGAATTTTGAAATGACATCAACTACACTAAAGGACGCCAACAGAACGTTTATTGCTGGGTCAAAGAGGCTGCCTCATGAACTCTACTGGATTACGGGAGTACACAGTTCTTCGTTAATCACAGGAAGTTCCGTTAGTAAGCTAGTTCAAAGGTGCTATAAATAGGTTCCATGGAGATATCGGGTTTCAATTTATTTCATCCAACTTATATTTTCATGATATTGGCATAATGACTTCCATATGTTTAGGTCAATGGCAACTAAACAATAAAATGTAAACAGGTCCCATTTCTTAGTACAGGAAATGGGATCTATGCATATTCCTACATATTTTTAGGAATAAACGAATAATGTGCAGGCATGGACTCGTAGGGAAAACTGTTCAAATTGCCAATTGTATGCTCAAGTGCCATGTTCACACCGATGCTGGTGAGGGCAGTAACTGAAACCAGGCTAGCTGCCATTAGAATCAGGCATGCACTCGTAGGGCAAACTGTTCAAATTGCCAATTGTATACTCAAGTGCCATGTTCACAGTGCACACCGATGCTGGTGAGGGCAGTAGCTGAGACCAGGCTAGCCGCCATTAGAATCCAAGAGTTTCCCGGATTCTTCTCTTCTCTACCATCCTGCCATACAAGCAAGCAAATACTCTGCCACTATATCGTTTGCCCGATGTCATTACACCACTCAGTGGTTCCCAGTGAGAGGATATCCCCAAAGTAGAAAAAATGCGTTCAGCCTGGTGAACCCCAAAAATAAAAGAGCTCCATGAGTAAAGATATAAAAGAAGAGAAAGAGTCATAAAAAGCTTATGTTGAAATCTAAAATATAACAACAGCACAGAACCTCACTAGGAGGCTTCAGAATATTGGAAACTTCCCAGAAATTTAAAATTTAACGAAGGCGCAAGGCGTAAAGAGATAGACAAGAGCATTCATTTCAAATACAAAGGATTTTACTCTGAGACTCCATATGTCCCAGAAAACCCAAAAAATGAATAATAAAAAACAAGAAGAAAATATTTCGAAGAAAAAAATCAATGTGTATGAGCACTGCATCTAATTTAACGAATTGATTTGAAATTAATTACTGACCCAATTTGCATGAATCCTTGATCAAGCGTATCCTCCACCATCGTTGGCTTCATGTCAACATTACACTCCTCAGCGAAAGATTGGGAGCTGGAACAGGCAAGTTCCATGATTCAAATTAAAATCCTCTTCAAATCTCTGCCTTCTCACAATGAACCTGGAAAGAACATCCACAATCAAACCCTAATGACCATTTTGCCAAAACTCATGACACTCGCTTTACCCCAATTAAAAACCACCAGATCCAGGCCTTGTAAACCCACTACTCAAATCAAAACCGGCAAGAGCAGCCCATCGAAGCCGCTACCCCAAGAACAATAAAAATATAAACATAACAATCAACAAATAATCCACTGCTGCAACATAGAACAAAAGCGGTTTCACGTACTCGCCTGAAGTCCGGTTTCTCTCAAGCAGTTTACTAAACTGCTGTAACACATGGTGAACGGAGGCCCTCGACTAGTTTCTCTAAATATAACCGAAATATCTCAGAAACCCTCGGCGCCTTCAAAACAGGTGGCCGTTTCCCTTAGATTCCACGTCATTGTTTTGTCACGACCTCTGTGAAAAGTTGGCCACCGACCAATCCTGACTGTTTCGTCGCTAAAAAGGTAGAGCGGACCACCACCCACGGTGTTTGCCGTTATCTGCTGACTGTGCATGGCCCCACACGCGTTTTCTTGACCTTCCAACCTTTTTTTAATTATGGGATTAAAAACCTTCCAAAAGAATATCGAATGGCTTGTAAGTTAGTATATTGTAAGTTAGATATACTAATAGGAGCATTTTAGTGTACCTAATGGTTAATAACATGTGTTATCTTTTTGGAGGTTACAAGTTCAAAACCGGCACGGTAGGGTTGCTTATTTGACCAAGGCTTGAAGGGTAGATGACCCCACTGGGACGTCTCGGCCCCTACTAAGTCACAAGTTATTGATATATCTTTCTTGCAAGCTGTAGGATATACTCTTGGGAGATTGTTGTTTCCATGGTTAAAAAAAAAGTTAGATATATCAATAACTTGTGACTTAACAGGGGTCGAGACGTCTCGAAGCCCATCGAGGTGAGCCTCTATCTTAGGGATCGTCTACCCTTTGAGCCCTTTGAGCCTTGTCACAATAAGCTAATGAGCAACCCTACTCTCCGTCGATTTTGAATTTATGACCTCCAAAAAAATAACACATATTCTTAACCATTAAACCTATTCAAATACTCTACTCAACAAATCTAAACTAATAAAATATCTCAAAAATTAGCTAAAACCCTTTCTTGTAACCTTAATGCGAACTTCTAAGCACATTGCCCCTTCAAATTTGAGGTATTTTCTTAGTGGTTTCGTCTCTTTGTCTTATGGTTTGTTTTTATCAATCAAATTTAATTTGTATGTAAGTTGGCATTTCATTATTTTCCCACAATTCAAACAATCTTAGTCACCAATTAGATATTGGTGACTTACTAAAAGTTTGAAACTCACCAATCATTGACATGCCATCCTACACATGTACCATGTGTTGCTACAGTCAAAAATGACAGCTGAAGCAATTGAATCCTTTTAGAATGAGGGTTAGTTCTATCCTGATCCATGGTCCCTACACGTGTTGTCATAAATATCTAAACATTATCCCTAGGGCCTTTTGGGTGACATGAAGGGTATAGTCCAGAAGGACCAAAACATTTAAATTCCCCATATATCATGTGTTATACTCTACATGAGATTCTTTCTAATATTGGGATTATATCATGTGTTCACTCTACATGATATTCTTTCTAATATTGGGATTATATATGATATCCCAATCTCCCTATTATGACAACGATGAGAGTAGATTTCCAATCAAGGAATCTATGAGATGTTTTGTATGTGATCGTATTCTTATCTTCAAAATCTTTTGCTCATGACCATAAGTGATCTTATCACATAAGCCTATACAACAATGATTGTTGAACTTATCATAAGATGAATCTCTACAACAATCAAATATTAAAAGCATCATAAGATCAATCTTTACAATAATCAAATATTGAACTTATCATAAAAACCTTCACTAAGATCATTATTTATTATAATTATTGAATTTATCATATAATAATAATAATAATTTATTTTTATAATCAAAACAAACATCAATTTGGTGTATGAAACCTATTTGTTTGTGGGACAAGGACCTCTTTATATAGCGATGTAATTGCTAAAAAATCTATAAAGGTGTTTTTTATAAGAAAATAGCAGTTCCTTGATATTCATTAGAATCAAAGGTAACGAGATACACATCTATGATACTAGTTATCATATCCAGTCAAAACCCACAAACAGTGTTCAAAACCCACAAACAGTACCCAATACCCACAAACAGTGCTCAACAACCTGAGCAACCAGGGCCAGGCTCCTAGCCAAAGTAAAACAAATACCACAAACAGTGCTCAACAACCTAAGCACCCACCCAAAACCAAACTCCCAACCAAAGAAAGTGTTGGGGGCATGTACAAACTACTCCAAAAGAGCCAAAGAAAATATGCAATCACATGGACAAAACCCCATCATCCCTTAGCCAAAACCAAGGCCACTCATAGAATGAACTGGTGAAAGTCCACCACCGGTAAGCAACCGATGTCGCCACGCCATACCAAAAACCATCTCGTCATCACTGTTGTCACCGCCATTGGCAGAGTAGATCCTCCACAAACAAGTGGATGGTGGATGGCGACTAGGGTTCAAATCCTAGCCATATGGTACATGAGTGAAGCAACCGACTGTGAGAAGGAAGCCACTCCACAGTTACAGCCCTCTATAGTTTGAAACTTCACCAACATTGCTTCTCGCACGTTGGCAACATTGCCTCTCTGTCGATGACGGAGCACCTGTAACTCACAGACCTCTGTTGCAATCCCATGCGTTCTGCAGTGCTCGCACCGACTCTCACTCTCGTTCCTTCTCCACCACAACGACCTCAATCCCAAAGGAAAAAGGGTACACAACCACGCAGAGGAAAAAGGGTAGCGGCTAGGGTTAGAACCCCAACCGCCTAAACAGTACAGCGGCTTCGACTCTCAAAACCATTCAGCGGCTTTGGCTCTCTATAAAGGTGTACATACCCTACATTGCTCCAAATTTGAACCTATAACCTTTTAGGAGGAAACACATGTTTTTAACCATTAGGCTCACTTAAGATGTACAACAAATTATTAAACTTATCATAAAAACTTTCATTGAGATCAATCTCTTTAGGATTTATTGACCTTATCACAAAAGAATCTTAAAGAATAATCTTTACATAGATTGTGGCATAGGTGATGATTCTCTCTTTGTCCAAGTGAATGTATAAGTGATTATTCTCTCGTTATCTAGGTGATGATTTCCTCATTGCCTTAATATTGATCACTATTAATGTTGAGAATTTTCATAACCCAAAGGTATATGCATAAATGTGACAATCTCACTTAAATTGAGGTTGTTGAGATATACATCATAGTCGGGTTAAACTTCATGAACCATGGGTTGAAGAAGAGACTACGGTCCTTCTTTCTGCATGAGCTTGTCACACTTTTCTAGATTGGGAAAAGTGACAATAAATAAACCTCTAAAAAAATTTATTGCGTCGAGAGGCGCTCTACAGCCCAGTATGGGGAGATCTTGTAATGTTACGTAACGTTATGTAACGTTACATAACGTTATTTTTATTAATAAAAAATATTTTTGTAATTATAGGCCAAAATAAATGTCGGCCAAAAATAACAATCTAATATGGGGGAGATGTTGTAATCGTCCTACCTAACAAAACAATAAAAAAATATGGGTTAGGAAAAAAACACAATATGGGGGGGATGTTGTAATGTTTCTACCTAACAAAATAATAAAAAATAACAAATTGAATTATCCTCAAAAAAATGTTGGCTTTGCACATGGTTTTAAAACTATGTGCAACCCATGGTTTTATTGTACATGGTTTAGGAGGCCTTGAACATGGTTTTAACCCATGGTTTTATTGTACATGGTTTAGGAGGGCCTTGCAAATGGTTTTAAGACCATGTGCAAGGCCTCCTAAACAACCCATGGTTGTAGGAGGGATTTTCATGTGGTTTTAAAACTGTGTATGGAGAAATGTTGTAATGTTTGTTCCAAACAAAATAAAAAATATTATATGTCGGCCATAAATAATATTAAATATTAATAATAAAAATATTATATGTGGACGTTAAATAAAAAGATGTGTCTTTTGGTTTGAATCAAATCAATGGACACCTCGAAGGTTTGATCCCTCTGGCGCTTGATAGAACCTAGGATTTGGATCTATGCTGGTCATATATGATATGGCTCAGCGGTAAGTGATTCGTTCAATAAGTGTTGTAATTGCGCCGAGAGGCGCTCTACAGCCCAGTATGGGGGAGATCTTGTAACGTTACGTAACGTTATTTTTATTAATACTTTTTTTTTTAATTATAGGCTAAAATAAATGTCGGCTAAAAAAACAACCTAATATGGGGGAGATGTTGTAATCTTCCTACCTAACAAAACAATAAAAAAGTAAAAATTTAATTATCCGTAAAAAAAAATGTGGGTCATAAAAAAAGCACAATATGGGGGATATGTTGTAATGTTCCTACCTAACAAAATAATAAAAAATAAAAATTTGAATTATCCTCAAAAAAATGTTGGCCTTGCACATGGTTTTAAAACCATCAGCATGGTTTTAAACCTATGTGCACATGGTTTTAAAACCATGTGCAAGACCTTCTAAACAACCCATGGTTTTATTGTACATGGTTTAGGAGGGCCTTGCACATGGTTTTAAAACCAACCATGTGCAAGGCCTCCTAAATAACTCATGGTTTTATTCTACATGGTTTAGGAGGGCCTTGCAAATGGTTTTAAGTCCATGTGCAAGGCCTCCTAAACAACCCATGGTTGTAGGAGGGCCTTGCATGTGGTTTTAAAACCATGTATGGGGAAATGTTGTAATGTTCGTTCCTAATAAAATTAAAAATAATAATAAATATTATATGTCAACCATAAATAATATTAAATATTAATAATAAAAATATTATATGTGGACCTTAAATAAAAAGATGTGTCTTTTGGTTTGAATCAAATCAATGGATACCTAAGAAGAGATTTGATCCCTCTCGGCGCTTGATAGAGCCTAGGATTTGGATCTACGCTGGTGATAGCCACAACCGAGTGAATCCATGTATCAAATATTTACCTTTATTGCACTGAGAGGCGCTCTACATCCCAGTATGGGGGAGACCTTGTAACGTTACTCATGTAAATGTCGGCCATAAAAAATGAAATTTTTAACTATCCTCCAAAATAAATGTCGGCCACAAAAACAACCTAATATGGGGTAGATGTTGTAATGTTCCTACCTTAAAAAACAATAAAAAATAAAAATAAAATTTAATTATCGGTTATAAAAAAATGTGGGTGAGAAAAATAACACAATATGGGGAAGATGTTCTAATGTTCCTACTTAACAAAATAATAAAAAATAAAAAATTGAATTCTCCCCGAAAAAGATGTTGGTCATGCACATGGTTTTAAAAGCATGTGGAAGGCCTCCTAGATAACCCATGGTTTTATTGTACATGGTTTAGGAGGGCCTTGCAAATGGTTTTAAAACCATGTGCAAGGCCTACTAAACAACCCATGGTTTTATTGTACATGGTTTAGGAGGTCATTACAAATGGTTTTAAGACCATGCGCAAGGCCTCCTAAGCAACCCATTGTTTTAGGAGGGCCTTGAACATGGTTTTAAAACCATATATGGGGAGATGTTGTAATGTTCTTTCATAACAAAATAAAAAATAATATAAAATATTAGATGTCTTCCATAAATAGTATTAAATATTAATAATAAAAATATTATATGTGGAACTTAAATAAAAAGATGTGTCTTTTGGTATGAATCACACCAAAGCTAATAGTTGAGTGCAATACTTAAGAAGAGGTTTGCACTTCCAAATATTTGATCCATCTCTACGCTTGATAGAGCTTAGGATTTGGATCTATGCTGGTAATAAGTGATTTTCTCTCTAATTGTTGGTAGCTGAAGCTCTAACTTTGGATTGTCATTTGATTTTTTATAATTGTTATAAACAAAATATTTAATTTAGACCATACATAATAGATATTAATAATAAGAAATAACACAAAATATATTCATTAAGCTCCATGAAACATCTATTTTTATGGGATGAATCAACTTTGTTCACTTACTTCTTTGAGGGGCTTGCCTCTTAATGAATTAAGCTTAACATACAATATTATTCTCCATGCCTCATAAGAAGGATTCCATCCTTATTTATAGAATCACAATACACTCCTCTAAGCTACCTAGAGGACCTTCTTTAATGAGGTTCCTTTACACTTATTTACTAACATAGTGGATCTTATTTAACAATAACAATATAGTGGACCTAGTCCACTTTACATTGAATAGCCTCCACTAGTACTCTAATGGACTATATGGGCCCCCATTACACCCCTAGCCATTACATTTATTCACTAACATAGTGGGTCTTATTTAATAACCAACATAAATCCATCTTAAACTTGGATATACCAAGCACCGAGAGGGATCCAATCTCTTGGGGTGTATTTTTTTTTTAACTTTTTAACATTTTAGAAAAAATCACATGTAAGTTTGGGTGGATTTATGTTGGTTTTATTTTTTATTTTATAAGCTAACATGGATTTTTAATTTTTTTTCATTTGGTTTTAATTTTTTATTTTATGAGCTGAAATGATTTTTTTTTAACTACTTTTTTAATTTTGTAGTGTTACGTTACTTGCGTGACAACATCTCCCCCATACTGGGTTTTAGAGCACCTCGTTACTCTCGGTGCAATAACAATATAGTGGACCTAGTCTACTTTACATTGAATGACATCCACTAATACTCTAATGGGCCCTTTGGGCCCCCCATTACACACCTAGGCAGGGTCATAAGAACAATCAACATTCCTCACTAATGAGTCTTGAGATCCCAAAGGGAGCGTATTGTTAAGTTTTCTATGCGGCCATAGCTTAAGTTCTAACTTGATTAGCATTTAATACATTTTCATAATAACAGCATAAAGAGGATCACTAAAAGAAACACAATCACAAGGTACACAACAATTTATCCTGGAAAAGCCCTAAAGGGAAAAACCCATCAAAACTTTCTCAATATAGATTACCAGTATGCAATGACCAAAGAACAAGGTCTCATCAAGTGAGAGACCAAACCCCAAGCATAAGAGCCAAAACACCAAAGACACTGGTCCTCCTCCTTCTATGTCTCTCCTTCTTTCTCTCTCTTGCGCAATACAAGTGTGAGTGAGTGTGTACAAATGAGGGAGGGTGCCTCCCTATTTATACTAAAATTCCCAACTGAATTTTACTCTAATTGGGCCGAACTATCTAACTGGAAGGGCCGACCTACCTAGGTAAACTTCACAATAATAATTATATTCATCTTTCTAGGTGTTATTGACCCAAATTACAATTGCGGGTTTACCTCATGACCTTTTACATCAGTAACAACTCCCAAAGGAGGAATAATAATAATGTGAAGTACAAGTAGAATATTCTTCAAAGTTACATTATTTCAACACTCCCCCTTAACAAGAATGGTATTCTATTGACAACAACAACAACTGGTGTGGCTCAACACAACATCATTGGAAGGAGAGAGAGGAGGCATCATCAACATCATATTTTAGAACTTCGTCTGGTACATCTATAGATCATCGGAAGCTTTGAACAACATCATCATCTTCAACACGGAGTTGGAATATCAACATCTTCAATACAAAGTTGAAGTATCATCATCAACATCTTTAGTATAGAGTTGAAGTATCATCATCTGCAGCATGGAACTGGGGCATCATCATCTACAGCATGGAACTAGAACATCATCAACAACATGGAGTTGGAGCATCATCATCCGCATCGTGGAACTGGAGCGTCATTTGCAGCATGGAGTGTTATAGCCTAAAATGACACATCTCTTCCTGTGGTCACTTTCCCATGATTCCGTCGCATGTTGACACTTCCATGACGACACTTCATGAAAGTCACTGAAAAAAACACCTATATTAGAGGTGCCATATATGGAGTTTGGTAACTTTGTTTATCCTCTTCTCTAGACCGTTGGAAAGGTATCTGAGTCAAGAACAACTTTGTAGAAGACTCCAAATCCTGAAAATGCCCAAAAGCACCCTAAAAATGATCTTTTTTTTATGTAACTGCGACTTTGCTTAAGCAAACCTGCGTTTCCACTATGCATTCGCGACTTTGCCTTCATAGTACTCGCGGTTTCTTCCTATAGTGGTAAAAAATAATAAAAATATCAAAAATATATAATTAGGGGTGGCTTGGGAGGTTGTGGAACTAAATTGGGAAGTTGTAACTGACCCCCATTCAACCCTATCTCTTGAGAAATGTAT
Source organism: Pseudotsuga menziesii (assembly GCA_001517045.1). Classification (NCBI taxonomy): domain Eukaryota; kingdom Viridiplantae; phylum Streptophyta; class Pinopsida; order Pinales; family Pinaceae; genus Pseudotsuga; species Pseudotsuga menziesii. The sequence goes on from LPNX010739289.1 coordinate 483,919, forward strand.
AAAGAGAGGGAGAGAGGTCCAAGAGAGGGGACTTGAACCTTTGCATTGTTATGCTGGAGGAATTGGGACTTGAACCTTTGCATTGTTATGTTGGAGGAATTGAGACTCTCATTCCCCCCTACCTTTTCCCTAGATTGTCATCCTTGTGTTGCAGAGATTGGAGGCTGAGTTCCTTGGAGAATAGAAGTAGAAGAACCAGATCAAGGTTTCGTGAGGTGCCTAGCTTGAGGAGAAGGTAATCTTTGTACTTCTTCAATGATAATAAATATGTGATGCTCTTCCTCTTCCCAAATCAATGTGTATTATGTATTGAATCTATGTTTATGATTATATGATTTTGTCTATCATATTAGGGTTTCATGTTTCATTGAACATAATCTCTTTTCATATAGTCAAATTGGTTTGAGGAAGGTTAAGTTTGTTTTGCAGGTTTCTTGGAGCAAGAGGAGCAAGAGGACGATTGAAGGGTTGCTTGGATCAAACTTCATTTGACTAAGGTATTAACCTATCTGATCTCTGAATCTTTTTTACATTTACTTGCAGAACTGTATGCATCTATCTTTCAACCCTAGTATGTTAATGGCCTCTTAACACCCAACCATAGGAACACTTTTCTCTACAACAGAGATGGCGACTGCATTGGGGAGAGCCTTGTTTGTTTGGGGTTTCTTTGTATTTCTTCCAGTGTTTTTGAAGTTTCCAAGTCCTTCTTGCAAGTTAGGAATAGCCTTTTCCTTTTTAGGCTGTTTTTAGACCTTTTGGGATTTTTCCCACCCATTCACAGGTACCAGGCTCAACAGTCATGACTTTAGGAATTAACCGCGACCCTGTACACTGTCAACCTGCAAGCCATTCGCGGCCCATCAATAGAGAAACTCTCAAATGCCCCTAAAACAATGTTTTTTCATCATTTTAGTGGTTTTTTTTGTTGTTTGAGGGTTGTTTGGAAGGTTTTTTAGGGTCCTCTGCATGTCCATGACACTAGGGAGTGTGTGTTATCCCTCTTAGGTGCTCTTTATTTTTTTCTAACTCTCTTTCAAGTGTTTGAACTTGTTTTGTCACCTTCCCCCCACCTCCTTCTTTGGCTTGACCTTGTTGGACAAGGTGATGAGCAGCCTCTGTTTGCAGGTTTAGATTGATTCTTGGGATTTCTTGGCCCTCTTTTGTTTCAATTTTATTGCTTGGCCTCTTCATTCCAAAGTTGTTGGCTTGTTTACCTTTGTAATCCTTCCTTCCAAGAGAGGTTATATCCAGCCTTGGGGAAACCTAGGGTTTGTTAGTGGGGTATAGAGTAGTTGTCTATTTACTTTGCTTACATTACTTGCTTGCATTAGTTGATAGGTTGTTTTTCTTTTGCATTCATAAAAGAAAAGTGAAAAATAACATATAGTTACTTTATATGCACATAGATTAGGGTTTTAGTCTAAATTTCATTGCATGTCTTTGTTCTTGAAAAAATAAAAATAAAATTTTCTTTCGTGGCTTTCAATTTTCAGTTTGAAAAGAAAGAGAAGTAGGTTTGCTTTTGCATTTCATGTTCTCTTTTTCTTAGTCATCTTGTTTCTATTGTTGAGTCACACATCATTGGTTTCACATCCGCCGCCCTTTGAGTAACAAACAACCCTTTAAAATGAACGTTTAATATCTAAAATCTATTAGCAATTGTTTGTTTCTAGGGACAATGCACAATAGTCTAGGCTATTGTTTTGGGTTAGGGATGTCTTAACTGCCCAAAACTTTAAACTCAAACATAGTGGCATATCTTTAGGAAATCCAACTTCGCAAAGAAATATACCGGAAAGCTCCTCTCACACAGGAGCCAAGCACAAGGTCGTGTGATATTGAGCATTCATAGATACCCCTCCTCTACTAAGTAGAGCATACACCAGAGTTATTGCATGTTTGGGGACTCACCCAGTACCTCCTCCTGGCCCCGTGTGGTTCTTGGTACTGCTTGGGTTTCAGGCTTAACTACCTTTCCCATGTGCATTGGTTGGACCTGTGACTGTTCTGTTGACCTTTCTTTGAGATTTTGGTAGCCTTAGAATCTTGACATATAGGACTCTTACACGGGTGGCAGTGGAATGTTATTTCCACTACTCTTAGGGTAGACTTGGAAGGTAACCCCAGTTGACAATTTGGGAGGGAGGTTGGGTGATTCCATCACTTGCACCCATAAAACTCATCACGAGATTCCATGTAACTACTCTCTGACCTTCACTAGTATGTTATGGGCCCTAATCATCCTAGACTCTCCTTTGGAAGGCATCCTTTGTTTTCTTGGTATTGATACTTAGGACTTTTTTCTAGCAGTGTGTTATTTGTACTGTTGGTTACCAATTGACCTCAATTATTGGTTAAGTCAGAAACTATGGATAACACCCCTACAGACACCAACTAGGAGATCCCCATGCTGGGAGCTCCTTGTACTTTTCCTCTTACCAGGAATGTTGGTGTTCCTTTGATGGCCACTTTGAATCTACCTGGATTCACCTTAGGGCTACCGGTTTGGTTATTTTCCACTCCAACTATCCTGAATGCTCATGATGCTTCTCAAGTAACCTCCTTATATCAAAGGAATCAAAATAATGTCCCCCCTTCACCTATAGCAAATTCTCCTCCTCCTTCTACCTCATGCGGTGAAAGTACCGATGCTAATAACCGACGGTCTAAAAGGAGTAAAAGAAGGAAGAATAGGAAGAAGACTTGAAAGCAAGGGGGAACTCGTTCAACCTCTATAGGTCAAGTTGAACCTCACCACCCAGCCTCTAGTGGTCATGCTAGGGGCACCTATCCAACCTCTACAGGTCATGTTGGATCTAAGCACTCAACCTCTGCAAGTCAAGTTGATCTTCACCATCCAGCCTCTACAGGTCATGCTGGTGGAACCCTTCCAACCTCTGTAGTTCATGTTGGATCCAATCACTCAGCCTCTGCATTTCTGTTGGGCAATGGGGCAGACCTGAGTTAATTCTTATGCGTCGCACCAACAAAAGACCCACCGTGTTGGCCCTTTCAGCAACAACCTGCGCGCAGGTTGCAGTCTCACCCGAAACAGCAATGGGGTGCCGCAGAATCAGGTTTCTGCATGCAGAGAAGGGGATTAGTGTACCTTGGCCTTTAAAAGCAATTAGTAATCAACACTTGTCAATTTATCATTCATTCACATATAACTTCGCAGCACAATAAACAAACTAAACTTGCATAACCCACTACGGGGAATTCACAGCGAAGCTTATTACCAACAGTGATCTAATGTTATCAGATGTATTCAGTTTAATGCATGAAAATAACAGAAACAGAAACAACACAATAAAACCACGACACCAAATATAACGTGGTTCACCCCCAGTGTAGGGGCTACGTCCACAAACTGCGTTTTATTCCTCTTCCTCAAAACCACAGTTGATCTGGGCACTCAGCTGCAGATCCCTTCAGTCCTCAACAGCCGCGAACACAGCAGCAGGCTTCTGCGCACACAGCTGCAGACCTTTCTTTCCTTTCTTACCAAAAACCCTCTGCGCACACAACTGCAGAGGTCGTCCACGCACACAGCTGGGACTTATCCTTTCCTTACAAAAACCAATCTAACTTCGCCTTATCTTTCTTTACATCAAAAAGCCTAACCTATCCTTTTTACGCAAGCACTTATTTATACTGCGCAGTTTTACAAAACCATGGTCTTAAACCATGGGCACCCAAAAACCCTAAACCCTGGATTTAAACCACGGGTTTATTACAAAAAAAGGGTTTTGACTTACCTTGACACCCCTAAGACTGTTTTGGCCCATAGCTCCGCTTACAAATTTTCTAATTAACCGCGAAGTTACCCAATCATGGAGTATGCGCCCCAACAATTTCATGTTGAGGGCACTCGTTCAACATCTGTAGGTCAAGTTGATCCTCCCCATCCAACCTCTGCAGGTCATGTTGGATCTAGTTACCCAACTTCTGTAGGTCATGCTGGGAAACTTTCTCGAACCTCTGAAGGGCATGTTGGATCCATCCACCCAGCCTCTGGAGGTCATGCTGGGGGCACACACTCAACCTTTGCAAAGCATGTTGATCCTAATCACTCAGCCTTTGGTGGTCATGCTGGGGGAAAGCAATCAACCAGTGCAAGTCACGATGACACCGTTGAGAAAATCAGTCGTTCAAAACGCAATCTCAAGTTCCCTTGTAGGATTTGTGAGGGAGACTACCTTACTCATCAGTGCCCCGATATCGCATAGGGTTGGAGAGTTTGGTTCTAGGGACATCCCGTTCTTGAACAGTATGGAGTTTCTCAATAACCTATTCAACCTTCGGCTGATCAAGTGGTTGAGCCCATGTCATCTTTGGTCGATCCCACTCTCCCTTTAGAGAGTGACATTTACCAAGTGATTGAATTGATGCAATCTTCAGTCAATCCCACTCTCCCTTTAGAGAGTGATTTTCATCAAGAGATTGAGTCAATGCCATCTTCGATCAATCCCACTCTTCCTTTGGAGAGTAAATATTTCGCTAGTCATGTTTTCTTCATTGCCAGTTCAGAACCTTCTAGACAAGGGGGCACTGACCTCGCTTCGAAAGAACCCCCACCAAGCTCTTAGATTGCTTCCTTTGATTGGGACAGCCTAGCTGAGTCGCGCCTCCCTTCTAATGCACCTTTCCATATAAAGGTCAAAGTTGGACATTACACGATTTCTCGTTGTATTGTTGATAAAGGAGCCTCAATTAGTATTTTATCTACATGCGCTTGGCGAGGCATGGGATCTCCCAGCCTTATTTTGACTGATAGTCAGTTATAGGCTTTCGATAGAAGAAGTAGTACAACTTTGGGAATTCTTTCTCAAACACTTGTTACTTGGGCGTGATATGCCATGCAAGCTATGGTGTTAACGTTATTTTGTGTGATGTACTTTAATCATAATGGAGACATTGTCACTATCGATCAATTGGATTTTCTTGATCCCTCTCCCGACCCAACTAGAACGAAATCTTTCCCTTATTGATTCCCAGTGTCTCGGTATACACTACCTCGCCCCGAGTGAGCTATGTGGCCTCATGTCCCTCGTTTTCAAATTCTACAGAGAATAATCCTATGTGTTCATGCTAACCTTCTTGGGACTTGGTCCCAGCAATTGAATAGGTCATCCATCCTATGCAGACTATGGAGCTTGCTCTCCACTCTGTTGATCCATTTGAATGTCTAGACATGTGTCATATCTGGGATGGTCTACTTCCTTCTGACGAAATATTCCTAGAGTCTTTGATACAGTATAACCTTCTTATGGATGTCAGTTCAGTTGTGATTAAGTCTAACCCTAATTTTCTTGATAATCCTGATATTTCCATTGATCGAACTTCTTATGTTGGTCTTGTTGATTCATTGGACTCTCCCTTCGAACAACAAGTCAATAATCCATATGAGTTTGAGTTTTCTTCTAGATTTTTCAACTCCTATGATACTGAGTTTGTTTCTGTAGACTCTATCTTCCCTGTTGATTTTTGCTTTCCTTTTGAGGTTGATCCTATTGATTATAAACCCTCAGGCCTTGGCACTATAGAATCTTCTTTTGGAACATCGTCTGGTACATCTATGAATCATTGGAAGTTTTGAACAACATCATCATCTTCAGCATGAAGCTGGAGTATCAACATCTTCAGTACAAAGTTGAAGTATCATCATCAACATCTTTTGTATAAATCTAAAGTATCATCATTTGCAGCATGGAACTGGGGCATCATCATCTATAGCATGGAACTGGAACATCATCAACAACATGGAGTTGGAGCATCATCATCTGCAGTGTGGAACTGGAGCATCATCTGCAGCATGGAGTTATATCATCATCATCATCTGTTGGAACATCATCATATGCAACATGGAACTAAATCATCATCTACAGCATGGGATTAGGGCATTATCATCTATAGTATGGAACATCATCATCTTCATAAAAACTGATACATCACTAACATCGACATCATGAGACTGGCTCATTAGCATAAGGCTAGAATATTAACAACAATGACAACACAAGGCTGGCTCATCAACATAAAGCTGGAGTCACAATAACAATGACATCATGAGGCTGGCTCATTAGCATAAAGCTGGAATAACAACAACTACATGTGATAGGCATAATAAATAACCAACATGATCCTTCCTTTCGGAATTACGGGATCATGGAAAACACATCTGTGGCACTCAACAATCCTTCCTTACATAATTACTGGATCAAGTCTTTGTGGAGCTACCAATACTAATCACAACTAACACATACATACACAGAACGATCCTTCCTTTTGGAACTACGGGATCAAGTCCACTACTGACATCCTGGATGATCCTTCCTTTCAGAATTATGGGATCAAGTCCACTTACTAATATTCTAGATCATCTTTCCTTTCAGAATTATGGGATTAAGTCCACTACTAACATTATGGACGATCCTTCCTTTCGGAATTACGGGATCAAGTCCACTACTCATCAGTATTTAAGATGATCCTTCCTTTCGAAATTACAGGATCAAGTCTAAGGATGATTAGTCCTTCCACATCAACATTTAATACAATCCTTCCTTTCAGAATTACAGGATCAAGTCTAAGGATGATTAGTCCTTCTGCATCAACATTTAATACAATCCTTCCTTTCGGAATTACAGGATCAAGTCTAAGGATGATTAGTCCTTCTACATCAACATTTAAGACAATCCTTCCTTTCAGAATTACAGGATCAAGTCTAAGGATGGTTAGTACTTACACATCAACATTTAAGACAATCCTTCCTTTCAGAATTATGAGATCAAGTCTAAGGATGGTTAGTCCTTCCACATCAACATTTAAGACGATCTTTCCTTTTGGAATTACGGGATCAAGTCTAAGGATGATTAGTCCTTCCACATCAACATTTAAGATGATCCTTCCTTTCGGAACTACAGGATCAAGTCTAAGGATAATTAGTCCTTCCACATCAACATTTAAGACTATCCTTCCTTTTGAAATTACGAGATCAAGTCTAAGGATGGTTAGTCCTTCCACATCAACATTTAAGATGATCCTTCCTTTTGAAATTACAGGATCAAGTCTAAGGATGCATAGTCCTTCCACATCAACCTTTAAGACGGTCCTTCCTTTCAAAATTACGGGATCAAGTCTAAGGATGGTTAGTCCTTCCACATCAACATTTAAGAAGATCCTTCCTTTCAGAATTACGGGATCAAGTCTAAGGATGATTAGTTTTTCCACATCAACATTTAAGATGATCCTTCCTTTCATAATTACAGGATCAAGTCTAAGGATTATTAGTTCCAACATATACATCTTGGACGATCCTTCCTTTCGGAATTACGGGATCAAGTCCAATAAGAGCTACCTATTGTGATTAGGATTCCATAGTATCAATACTACTCCCCATTTCGAGGGAAGTCCTTACAAACAACACCAAGTTTGTCTCGGAAGTGTTCAAACTTCACACGAGACAGAGGCTTAGTCAACACATATGCAACCTACTCATTTGTGCTCACATATTGCAGCTTTATAGCTCCCTTCTGCACCATGTCACGAATGTAGAAGTACTGGATTTCTATGCACTTTGTCTTATCATGGAATATGGGGTTCTCTGTCATCTCACGTAGATTTGGTTATCACATATAATCATGGTAGCATCCATATCTAGATCAAACAGATTTGATAACAACTTTTGAAGCCATATGGCTTCACAACTGGCAGAACAAACTGCAATATATTCTACTTCTGCGGTGTAGAGAGAAACACTGGACTGCTTCCTTCTTAGCCATGAGATCATGGCTGACCCTAGACTGAAACATCCTCTTGAAGTGATTTTTCTATCTAAGACACTTCCTACCCAATCTGATTCTGTATAACCATACAGTCTGAAGTCATGATCTCTAGTATAACTGAGACCGTAATCTATTGTAGCTTTTAGGTACCTCATCACAAGCTTTGCAGCTACCAAGTGAACATGTCTAGGATCAAACAAATATTGACTCAAAGTGTTCACAACAAAGCATATATATGGTTGGGTATTCGTCAGATACATCAGTGAACCAATGATCTTTATGTATAGTGTCACATCCACTAATTCTGACGAAGCATCAACCAACAACTTCAACTGTGTATCCATGGGTGTGGCCATGGCTTTACATTCCAACATGTCAAACCTTTTCAGGATTTTCCACTGCATACTTCCCTTGGTTAAGGAAGATTCCTTCTGGGATCTACCATACTTCAAGACCTATAAAATAATGCATCAAGCCAAGGTATTCCATCTTGAATTTTGCAGCGATCTTCTTCTTACACTATGAGATTTGCTTCTCATCACCTGTCAGGAATAAGTCATCCACATACAACAAAAATATGACAAGTTCATTATCCATAACCTTGAAGTGAAGGTTAGGATCATCCTTAATTTTGGTAAATTCCAAGCTCGTTATAAAACTATCGATTCTTCCATACCAAGCTTTTGGAGCTTGTTTCAGTCTGTACAAAGCCTTCTTCAATTTACAGACATGTGTTCTTCTGTCTTCGACTTCAAAACCGTGTGGTTGTTCTATGTACACTTCTTCTTCAATAACACCATTTAGAAAGGTTTTTTTCACATCCATATGGTGTAAGTTCCATTATGGCTTGGTTGTTAATTCCATGATGGTTCTGATAGAAGTGTACCTTGCTGCAAGAGCAAATGTCTCTTCATAATCGATTCCTACCTAACTAGCCAAAGAGCATAGGTGAGCAATTGAAGATGAATTTCGACTCTGTATTTTATCAGACATGCAACTATTGATTATTAGAGGTTTATAAGTCATATATTAAGCAAAATCAAACTTAGATATGCTTATCATGTCCATTACATCACTATTAGTGCATTAACTTACAAAGGCTCATTAAATGAGCATGGGAAGACCTTTCTCATGAAAATTTGGCGTTATGACTTTCTTGAGGAAAAATATTAGTGTATATCAGATATGATAATATTATAACGAGATGTATAAGCTCATAAAGATATCATAGGAGTTGATCTCCCTCGATCATTCCCAAGATTGAAGAATGGAGTCTTGAAACTAACACCCGAGACTCATCTGAGAGCATAAATGAAGTCTCCTTCATTGGAGCTCTCTCCTTCACTAAAGCTCGAATTCCAAGGTTGAATGGCTGAAATTTGAGCTTGAAATTGGTCTTCAATGGATGATCCTTATCTCTCTATGGTTGAACTGAAGAATGGAAGAGAAGATGGAAGAGAACGGGAAGCTTGGGGTGCATCACCCAAGGTGGTTGAGGCACATCACTCGAACAAGAAGCTTAGCTTCACTCAACATCAAAAAATTAATGATCAAAACTATGAAATGGAGTTGGAGTCATTCTTTTATAGACTTTGAGTGACTTGTTGAGCAAGTTATCCACTTGTAAACCCTAACCCTAAGTCATGAGTGCGCCCTCCTTGAGGAAAATAACAAGTTCATGCTTAAGATTATGTTTCCCTACTTGCATGACTCAACCAAAGTGGGAACTGCGCCCCCCTTGAGCAAAGTTGCCTTCTTTTTTACTGATGATGTTTCGTTGCTAGCATCCTTTCACCAAATTGGAAACTGCACCCTCCTTGACCAAAATTTTCATGCTTTAGGACTTATTGCTTTTCCTACACTTTCTTCTTTTAAAACTGCCTTGTTTTTCCTTGCTTTTGACAGATGCCATCTTTTTCGAATAGATTGTTTTAGCCAATTTTTGTACAATTCATATTTTTTCATCTTAGGAAAGTTGGCTTGCCTAATGCGCCCTCTTGACTTGACAACTCAATCCCACATGTCATTATTTATCATATTAATTAAATAATTACATAAATAACCAGAATTTAGAAATTAACCTAGTACATGCCTCCAAAATATTATATAATCAAAATTCCCTAGGAAGACTTCATTTAATTCATTTTAAACCCCCCCTAGGCACTTGACATGGTTAACACTTAATGTCCTTTAAGGGAGGGACATGACATAATATGTGTTTATTATATGAATATATATGAGATCCATGATTGATGAATACAAAGAACATGTATATAAATCCATGTAGAATGTGTCAATTGTGTTTAGTCCAAGTGGTTGTGGGATGGAGTATTAACCTCCCCACCTAAGTTTTATTCTTGTAAGTGATGTGTTGATCTCATAACGAGTATATTGATGTAATGGCCTTGTTCCCTAAAGAATCTATGGTTTACCTTGGGTACAATCCTTGAAATGAGGGAAGTGCCTAGGGGTTTGCCTTGGGATAATTCACCATGAAAAATACATGTAGAATGTCACAAGTCACGTCACTTAAAAAATTCATGACTATCATTATCATAATATAATAAATATATAATATTGACCTTTATAGCTACTTTTACAATATAAATGATTATACATTATTACATATTAGTAATATAACCTAGGTATATACAAGTCTCCCCTCCTTAAAAATGCTTTGTCCTCAAAGCATGGGTAAGGAAATATTATTTTGATAGAATGACCCATATTCTTGCTACTTTCGCTTAGTTGGTAAGGCTAAGGACATGAGTCAATATCATGTTCGAATACTATAACGATATTGTTGCACTGAAAAAAGATCAATCCATCCTAGGTGGATTCTTTTTTGAACTCTTTGATGATAATATTTTGGATTTGATATTCTTTGTTGTTAACATCAAGTTGTATTGATATTTAGATGCCTAATAAGTTGATCCTTGTTACAATATTATGTGTCATTTATTTCAAGTTTATGTCTCGAAAAATCACAATAACCTTGTTTTGTAATTGACATTTTAAGTCCAGAACAAGACTCGTCATGAGTCTTGTTCTGGACTCAAAACGTCGATGACAAAACATGGCTATTGTGGATTTTCTTAGACATAAACCTGAAGTTGATCCTTCTTATTCTTTTCATGTTTTACTTGTGTCAACATGTTAATATGTTATATTTTGATATTCACTACTGCATCATTTGCTTCATCAATGATTGATGGAACGAGAATCATCATTTAACCATTAGATGTTGACTTGTTATTTAATTGTTTCTTCAACTCATTTCCTGGATGCTCTTTCACTGATAATGCTACACCAATAATCATTCTATTTTTCAGTTTTAATCAATTCCATGAAGGACCCTTTATCTACATATAGACTTCTAAAAACATCCTTTATTCACTTGCATTCATGGATGTCACTTTGTCTACTTTCAAGATTGATATACCCCTATGTTTTATTTTTTATACTTTTATTAGAAGGATTTAGCTATGATTCTTAAATGGTTAATTTCCTTATTTTTATCTAACAATATTTTGTTAAATTTTCTCTTGGAATCTTGCTTCTCCTAGTATTCTCAACCACACTAAATTGCGACATCTTGTTGGATCGATGCTTGATCCTTTTCTTGTAAGTCACAATTCCTTTTCTTTGGTCCTCATGTTGTTTATTAAGCTCTTTTGTGTTCTTAATTGTAGTGTCCTTGACCCTAAGATAAGGTCAAAGGAAATAGAGACTTAGGAAAAAGGATAAACTAACTATTACACATCTAAATATAGAGTCCTAAGGTTAGGCCATCAGGTCATTCAACCCGAACTTAGCCTCATCAAAATTAAACAAGACAATTCCCAAAGTACATACTTAAAAGACATAATGATAATGTATTTCATAAAATGAATGCATGATATTTAGAATCTTTCGTATGATGAAATTAACTCAAGTAATTGAGAGTAAGTATCACTTTGTAAACCTAGAATGAACTTGAGTGGTAAATATTGTAATTAACATTTGCACACATAACAATTATCTTCTGTATGAGAGTTACTCTTCAGTTCCATGATGTGTGTACTAATAGCAGTGGTTAAGAAATAAATAAAAATAACATCAAATCATAGCCACAAACATGTAATCAAATCAATGCAAGGAACAGGATGCCAACTACAGCCTCTGAAATCAATCATGTGGCTATCCCTTACAACTAACTTTCACTAGTATAACTTAGATTAAATGGATTCCTTCCCTCCAACCATCAATCACTATTACATGTCACATTTACCATAGCATAAGCAGATCTTCAACAACATGATCATATATGCAGCATTACAATCAGATTGGCAATAAGAGTGCTCCCAATCAGAAGATAGGGTGTGTTCCCTTCAGTGCCAGAAACACTGCCGACCAAAATAGTCATATCTTGGTCATCCATAAAGCTTTTCCAATGAAAATAAAGGTGTTTCTTACTGTAATTGTCACTCCATATGAAATGGAATAGGTTTCAAAACCCATAAATGAACAAAAATGGGAGAACCAAAACCTATGGTTGTGCTCCTCTCACCACCGTGAGAGTTGCATTCGTAAACCATGAAGGAGGAGAGAAATAATAGAAAGTTGAGGAGTTCCATAGCAATAAAAAGTATCAAGAGCCATCCATATTGCAAATAAATATTGGCAAATCATCCATAAATAATTCCAGAATTCATTTCTTCCCTCCATGGCACATAAACATAATAAAATAACTTAAATAAGTATATGAACAGATACTTATCTTTAATGAAAACTGGTTGTAGTAGGACAACTTCTGTCCCAGTCGTAGGCATAGTCAAGCCTTCCTCACTTGAACAGGTCACCCCCAAGATGAGAACATAGATCCACAAGTAGAGGCTCACTTAGTGTATATACTCTTGGAACTACCTCTTCTGAGAACCACAATGCTTCCCACTACTAATTTCATATCCATCTACATCTCCATTGCCTATGGGATGTGACTCCCTTCACCTAACTTGACCCTTAGGTTATTGCCATTTTGTTTCCTAGCTTGATGTGAGAGAAATTGGACTAGTAGAGTGATATAATGGAAGAAAAGGGAAACAACTAGACTAACTCTAAGTCTCAACACACTCTTAATACTATCAAAATTTCCAATAGAGTTAGATATCACAAGTCAAGTGATCCAAAGCTCAAGATTAGCTTCAACAAGGAGAGGGCATATGAATGTATAGGACAAGGAGGCCAACTCTAACCCCATGGGATCAACTAGAATTAGAGAGAGGTAATTTTAAGATTCATCATGGAGACTTAACTCGAATTAGTGGAGTGGTGGCTTAGTTAGGAGAATCCCTTTCCTGGATTAGCACCTTGAGGAAGAGTTACCAAAATCCAAGGAGTGGAGCCATGAAGAGCACAAGGAGGCACAAAAATGCATAAGTGGGGTTACAAAAATGAAGGAGAGTGAATTAGGTGAGATAAAAGATATAATAGGGTCATAAATATCCTAGAATCAAAAAAAATGGAGCATTAATTCATTGCGTAAGAGTGGAAGCTAGAAAATAGTTTACAACCCCTAAAAACTAGGAAAGGGGCTCATAAATGACCAAAAACACATAAATGTGAGGGAATCTCTCCCAAGAAGGGAACACTAGGAAAGAGGGGGCCACTAAGGTGTGCATAAGATGCAATAGTAACTCCATAGTCCATAAAATAAAAAAAATAGGGTATGTTGTACAATGTTTGGGTGACCATCATTATTAATGTCACTAAGGTGCAACTATGAACTAGGACGAACAAACTCAAGCCAACAACAAGTTCTAAGGTGCTAGGGATGTCCCCATTCCCCCTCACTTTGTGGAATCCATGGTATCCCATACTCTTTTAGTTTCCTTTGTTGAGCCAGTTGTTTATTTAATCAATAGTAACAACATTCAAAGATAGTAATAATGCTAGTAATAAAATTCGCATTAATAATAGTGGCGAATTCCAAAGTCACATTATCAAACAATGCTCATAAGCCCTTAATGTAAAAGAACATAAGCCACATGTAAGACAATAAGTTCAGGGCTTAACAATACGGGTATTACCTTAATTTGCACTTCTAATTTAGATTTTAAGATATGCACTTCATTTGTGAGATATTGGTTTTACTCACATAATATATTTACTTCAAAGTCACTCTTCTTTAAGATTAAAGATTGAAGTGAACTAGACATTTCATTTCATTGGAAAATTACACATTCTTATCCCCATCATAAGTTCTAATAACATGGATCCCATAAAAATATTGTTCAATTCCTGAAAATCTGAATTTACTTTTTTTTATAACAACAAATAGCCCCAAAGTAACTTGGAAGACCTTGTTTTGATTTGCATGTCCTCTCCAACTCCTCTAATTGCCATTTTGTTGTTTTAAGCGATGTAATGAATTTTCCAGTTTGGTTATGATGGTTATGGACCCAAGATTTATAATCTAAGTACATTTGATCTATAAAGCACTGTACATATCCATTTGTCAAGTCCATTTCCTTAATTGATCTGGACACCCAGGCGCACGTTGGAGGACAACGGTTCAACTAAATGAAATGGGCACTGTTATGGTGGAAGCATATAAAGAACAAGTAAAGCAGGAAATACTCTACATAGATAGAAAGTATGCGCACAGACAAAATACAATAATTTGAACCAATCTATGTTATTTGATTACTACTGTATGATGTACAATAATCTCTTATACATTGATTGCTTGTATATTACAATACAGTACATGCTTATATATAACGTTGAGACTCTTGGGTGACTACCTGTTACATTCAGTTACAAAAGAAGTTAGAATGGTTTGGAAGTTCAACTGTTATAGATGACTAGAATATAGAGAGACATTATGTAGTAGTTGTATCGAGATGTTGAATTCAACGTTGCATGTCGAGATGCGAAACCTATCGAGGTTGTGTCGAGGTTTGGACTTGTTGAAGTCGATGTTGAACCTATAGAAGCCAAAAAACATGCCAACTGCTGAGTGGATCATTCCTCCTTCCTTAAGAAACAATGGTATCCATTGTGTGCTCATTCCGGTGAGGAAACTTGTTGGTGAGTTCAGTAACAGAGTATCACTTTCCTTGGGCTGGATTTGTCAAGATTTAGCCACTTGAAACAAGGGAATGGAGTCTGACCATGTATGGTGTATGCATTGTCTCATGACGGTGTCGCAAGAAAGAGGCTCCTGAACATCTGGATGTATGTCTTTGGGTTCTGTTATTTGCAGCTCGTTTTGTTCCAACAACAGTGCATGGTATGGTCGAAGAAGATCCACATTGAACACTAGATGCAGACCCAAGCATGAAGGAATGTCGAGTTGGAAAGAATTTTATCCAATTTGCTTAAGGATACTGTATGGACCATATCACAAAGGTTTCAACTTTCTATATGGCCCAATGAAGCACTCCTTCTTTAGATGTAACCAGACTTGATCCCCAATTTGGAATGAATGAGAAGTACAATGTTGATCGTGTTAGACCTTAGATTTTGCATTAGCTCGTTGCAACATTTCATGTTCTTGCTTTTGGATGTTGTAGATTTTGTCTCGAAACTTCAATTTTTTTTCAACTTCTCATCCGTCGAAGTCAATGTCATTCAACTGTGTCAATGAACTGATTAAGTCGATGGGCGCTGAGGGTTGAAATCCATAACAGATCTCGAATGGAATCTTTCCCATAGAGTTGTGTTGAACATGATTATTGCTATGTTGTATGTATGGAAGAATTTCATCCCATGTCCGATGATGCTTGTGGTTGTACATGCGAAGCAGTTGTACTACTAAGTGATTCACAAGTTTTGTATGTTCGTCCATCTAAGGATGGAAAGCTGTCAACAAAGAGAGTCTCATGTCGAGTTTTTTCCAGAGAGTCTTCCAAAAGAAGCTGACAAATATGGCATCTCTATCGAAAATCATGGTAGTCGGAAGGCCATAGTGTTTCCAAACATGTTTGAAGAAGACTTGAGCAGTATGCTGTGTTGTCGTAGTCTTCTTGCATGGAATGAGGAAAGACATCTTCGAAAATCTGTCGACTACTACTAATATCGCATCATGCTAATGTTTGGTAGTAGGATATCCCTTCAGGTAGTCCACAGAAATAGATTCCCATGGTCGACTAGGAACCAAAAAAGGTATATAGAGTCCTTGTTGTCGATTCGACAATTTATCAATGTTACAAACCATGCATGATCGCATGTACCTGTTGACATCAGCTTTAAGTGAAGGCTAATAATAAAAATAATTTTGGAGGATAACAAGAGTCTTTGCTACTCCAAAATGTCATGGAATACTGTTGTAGTGCGTGTCGCAAATGAGTTGTTGCTAATGCTCACTGGTCGATACACAAAGCTGTCCAAGCTTGCATAGCAAGGTGTCTTTCAAGAAGTAGTCGGTAGTAGACAGCATGTTGGTTTGAAGTTGTCGATAAATTGCAGAGAAGTCACAGTCTACCGAATACAATTATAGCCAAGTGGTGGTGATGTAATCCTGCATACTCATCACTGTAGAAAGTAGAGTAATGGGTGGTCGGTTGAGACAATCGACAACGACATTGGATTTACCTTTCAGATACTTAATTATCAACTAAAATAGTTACAGGTAATTAATCAACTTGATTTGTTGAGTTGTTTGTAATTTTGACTGGGACATGGTGAACTATAAGGGCTTGTGGTTAGTATGGATGATTGTTTCCTTCCCATGGATGTATTGTCTCCGTTGCTTAAGAGCTTGCACAATGGCATATAGTTCCTTTTCATACATCGAATACCTTCTAACAGTGTCGTTGAAAGTCCAGGAATGAAAAGTGACTAGGTGACCAAACTGAGTCATCATTGCTCCTAAAGCATAGTCTGATGCGTCCATCTCAATCTCAAAGGGATTATGGAAATCAGGTAACACAAGTACTGGTTTAGTACAAAGCTTGTTTTTGAGTTGCTCAAAAGCTTGTTGTTTTGTCGGTGTCCATTTGAAGACAATTTTCCCATTTCCCTTAGTCAACTGATTCAAGGGCCAGGCTATGTGACTGAAGCTAAGTATGAACCTTCGATAGAAATTTGCCAAACCAATAAAACTTATTAGTTCATGAATGTTTTGGGGAATCGGCCAATATTTAAGGATATGTACTTTTTTTGGGTCAACGTGAATTCCTGCAGAGTCAATTACATACCCCAAATATTTGATGTTGTTCATCACAAATGAGAATTTGTCCATGTTCAAATATATTTGATGTTGTTGGAGAGTGTTTAAGACTTGTCAAAGCTGTCTCACATGTTCATCCCATGACTGAAAATCAATATACTGTTAATATAGACAATGACACACTTATCGATGAAAGGTCGTAGAAGGTCATCCATATATTGCATGAAGGTCGTAAGTGCATTTGTTAATCCAAAAGGCATGCCTAACCATTCAAAAAATCCTTCCTTGGTTTTGAAAGCTATTTTCCATAAATCGGTGGACTTGATAGAAATCTAATGGTATCCCGACTTGAGGTCGAGCTTAGTAAATAATTTAACACCTTTCAAACAATCGATGAGTTCATCCATCCTCAGAAGAGGGTATCTATTCTTTACCGAAATTTTGTTGAGAGTCCGATAGTTGATGCACATGCGCCAAGTCCTGTCTTTCTTTGGAACGAGGATGACTGGACTTCCACAAGGAGAGGAGTTGTGTTGGATGTGACCTTTGTTGATAAAATCTTGGATTTCTTTGTAGATCTCTTCGTTCTCGAGAATGGATCTTTTGTAAACATATGCATTAGGTAATGGAGAACTAGGAACAAGTTCGATGGAGTGTTTTACCTAGCAATGTAGAGGTACTCCATTTGGTTCTTGAAATACGTTCTGACAATCATCAAGAATTGGTCGATCTATTGCTGTTGTCAGGAGCTGCACTGGTCGGTGAGTCGACTTGTTACTGTAGTCTTCGTGGAATGTTGAGCCTTTTTCATAATCAATGCAAATTTCTGAGCATGGTTGATAAGCTTGTTTGTTTGTTTGGCAGATGTCATAGAAACCATTGATGTAGGTTGTCGCTCTGGTATGTCGTACCATTAGTTCCAAATTTTGACGATCACCTTCTGAGGCCGTGACTGGTAACTTCCATGTCAATCTCATAGGTAAGGTTTCCCAAATAGGGTGTTAGCTATGGAAAGCAGTGCCACATCACAAAGTACTTCATCTTCAAAAGGCTTAATGCAGTAGGTGAACCTACATTGTCAAGTGGTCCTTATTTCTTGTCCATCCTTCATCCAACCCATATTGTAAGGCTGAGGATGTCGAGTGGTGACAAGACCAAGTATCTTCACGAGATCTTTAGAAATGAAGTTCTTCTGGCTACCATTATCCACAATCAAATGTAATGCATTTTTTTGAACCCATATTTGTGTATAGAACATGCATTCTCATTCCTCCTCATCGACGAAAGTTGAGGCTATCAGAGTGGTCGATGTCAAAGTTAGATGTCGACAATTTTGCCAAACTTGTCTTCCGAGCTTTGCATTCTGACGTATCATGCCATGTTGAGTTGTGATGATCACACCATTTCCTGACAGGAGGCTGTTTGTTATGCTCCCTTTTGTCTTTCTGAGAGTGCTTCTTGTGATAGTCAGGTTTTGGTAGATTTAGCAGGGAAGGTTGTCTTGACTTGTCGGAGTCGGATGTTCGACCTGTTGGCTTGGTCGCAAAACATGCTTTTCCTTTTTGTTTTGCTTCAATCCTGTTAGCGTAGAAGAATGCATCTGCAAGTGCACTGATAGTCAGGAACTCCATTTCTTGTTGAATGTACATAGATAATCCACTGACGTAGTTTAGACCAAGCAATTTCTCTTCTTCTTGTACGCCAAGTCTAGCCATGAGTTGATAAAAATCGTTGGTGTAACTTTGCATGGGTTGGTCTTTCCATTTCCTTAGCTGCTTCCACTTCTTATATTGTTGATCAATGTAATTAGGCGGGTATAACTCCTTTCAGACGCATGCGAAAAATTTCTCCCATGTATCCATGGGGTCTCCTTCTTGTTCCTTATTTGTTGATAGATTCTCCCACTAGAAGTGCACAGAGGTTGACATCTTTAAGGATGCAATGGTGATCTTTTTCGCTTCATAGAGTTGATTCATAGAGTAGTAGGATTCAAGCTGTTGCACCCAATTGTTGACGGATTCCGTGTCAATCTTGCCTTCAATATTCGGTATGTCCAGATTCATTTTCACTTTAAAGGGGATGATTTTATCTGAGTGAGGTCTCGTCGAGTATTCTCCGGATGTCGAAGCAAATCGCATGAGAATCTCGTTGAACTAGATGAACATTTTGGTTTGCTGGTGAGCTAGTTCTCTTTTTATGAGTTGCTCTATCTCGTTAGTTGCATGTCTATTGTCTATTTCTTCAACCATTTTCTCTGAAGTTGAAAGTACTGTCTTTTAGTATTGCGAGCATGTTTGAACATGCATAAGTCGGGTAACTTCAATAGAAGTGTGTACACAACTTAAGCTTTGAATCTACTTTGATACCAATGTTTCTCATGCCTAGGCGCACATCGGAGGATAAAATTTCGACTAAATGAATCGAGAACTATTATGGCAGAAGCATATAAAGAATAAGTAAGGCAGGAAATACACTACATAGACAAAAAGTATGCGCATAGACAGAATGCAAGAATTCGAACCAATATTTGTTATTTGATTACTATTGTTTGATGCACAACACTCTCTTATACATTGATTGATTGTATATTACAATAGTGTACATGCTTATATAGAATACTGAGACGCTTGGGTGACTAACCGTTACGTTCATTTACAAAAGAAGTTATAACGGTTCTAAAGTTAAACCGTTACAGATGACTAGAAGGCAGAGATACAATATGTCATAGTCGTGCCAAGATGATGAAGTCGATACTGCATGTCGAGATGCGAAACCAGTCGAGGTTGTGTCAAGGTTCAGACTTGTCGAAGTCAATGATGAAACTTTAGAATTCGACAAACATGCCAACTGCTGAGTGGATCATTAACCCTTATATGTGTGTGTGTGTGTGTGTGTGGTGGTGAATAGGATTTGGAGATTTTTCATTCTAGCCCAAAGCTAGGGTTCCCTTATCCCTGCCATATTTGTCTTTTACCTTTTCCCTTAGATCCATCGCGTCTATATATTCTTTAACCCTAATTTTATCACCATATATGTCCTCACCATCAAGCCTTACGTGACGGGACGTATGAAGAATTAATGGCTTATGAAGACAGTCCAGTCATTGACCAAATTTTCTACGATATCCTCGAGGTCAAGAGCAGGTACATAGACGATTTAATGGAGAGGTCGACAGGAATTGAAGGCACAAATGAGACATACTGCAGCCCAAATCCCCAAGGTTAATCCACTCAAAGTAATGAAGTTGGACTATTAAAAGATGATGAGCTGGGTCGGAAGCAATTCCATCCAAGATGAAATAAAGGTGTCAGAGCCAAGAAAACACAGGCCTCTCTCTTTGTAGGAAAATAAATAGGGATAGAGGAAATTCCATCATATTTAAAAACATCTCTATTTGAAAGGTTCCGTGGAAAATTTGTCGAGAAGATAGCACTGGATAATTGGATGGAGACAAACTGGAAACCCCTAATCAGTTATAATATTGAATTCCACATCCTGTCAAGAGTCTAGATGTTATTCAAGGTCAGATCAGATATGGACATGAGTAAGTTGTTGGAGCGTAGCTGGATTTGGGGTCCCTCAGGTTTGATATTGGAAAAATGAAACCCAAATTTCGATGCTAATAGGGAACCACATAACGTCCAACATTTGTGGGTAATTTTGTCAAGATTGCCTCTGGTATTTTGGTAATATGTTATCTTCGAGGCAATAGGTAATAAGCATGGAAAGTTCATCAAGTTGGAATAAAATTGGGAAATGAAGATAAACAAACTATGCCAAAATACTGGTGGAATTTGATCTAAGAGATGGTCTTTACGAAGGTATGAAGATTGAAATTCATGGGAGCGTATGGACACAAAATCTAGACTACTAGAAAATATTGTTATGGTGTTTTCATGCAGAGAGGTTGGTCACTTCTGGAAGAATTTTTCAACAATGGGTAAAGCGTTTAAAAAGCATAAGAAAGTTTAGGTTAGAAAAGAAAATCCCATTAATGGACCTTAAGAAGTTGTGCCACCATACAGTGTGGAAGATAACCAATAGATTGCAAGATTGGACTTGAAGAGGGACTTAGAGTCGAATATAGAGACGCATCTAGATATGGAAAAATGTGACAACATGGGGACTTCAATTGAGGACGTCATTAAGAATACAAAGAAGGATGGCAACTCAACTTTTACAACTAGTAAGTCCGTACCCCTCCTATCAATTTACCTATTTCATTTAATCATGTTCCAAAACATAATATGTTCTTTTTTCTTTGTTGTTTAAATTTATTTTTCTCTTTGATTTGATTTTAGTGTATTTCTATTGTTATTTCATTAATCGATATTACCTAATTCAAACTGAGCTTCAAACAAAACAAAGATCCCAAATTAAAAAACTCATACCATTTTTTCTTCTAAGTGTATTGTTCTGATTTCTGATTTTCGAATGCAGAAATAGAAAAATTCTTTGTCTCAATTTTTTTAATCTTATTTCTCGATTTTCAATAATTTATTTTTATTCCATTGTTTTTTTTGTTCATTTAACCACGTTCCAGAACATAATATGTTCTTTTTTCTTTGTTGTTTAAATTTATTGTCCGCATTGATTTGATTTAAGTGTATTTTCTATTGTTATTTCATTAATCGACATTACCTAATTCAAACTGAGCTTCAAACAAAACAAAGATCCGAAATTGAAAAAATCGTACCATTTTTTCTCCCAAGTGTATTGTTCTGATTTCCGATTTCCGAATGCAGAAATGGAAAATTCTTTGTCTCATTTTTTTTTTATCTTATTTCCAGATTTTCACATTGCGGAATGCGGAAATGGGAACTTTGATTTTTTTTTCATCCACTTTCCGTAAATACATTTGAATAAATAACATTTGAACTAAAATACATTTTTAAATAAAGTTCTTAATTAAAATGTATTTTAATATTATTTGTTTAGCTATCATGCATTTTTAATCAATTCGTGCTTTATACTTGATTACTATGTAGATATTTACAAGTTAAATGGTTTGGAAAAGTGCATGATATATTAATGTTGACCAATTAAATAGTTTACTTGTACCACCCATTAAATTGATTTATTAAATACGCGTACATATTACTATAATTTTTTTTTTTTTTTTTAACAAGAGCGGTTATATTATAATGAAGAACTCAGTAAGGGAGATACTGAACGGAGGAACACATTACAACCAACATCCAATGCTCAGCTTGTACCAGGAAAATAGCCTGTAGCAGATCTAGGGATGGATATCAATGGATACAACATAATTTACATTTAGCTCGTTAAGACCAATAGCTATGGACTTATTGGCTGCTGAATCCGCCAGAACATTAAGATTTCTAAGAATATGGAAATATTTAATCTTCCTAAACGAGTTGGCCTTGTATCTGATTCTCCTAATCAGTCTTGCAATTCGCTCTTTCTTGCCCCTACTACCTCCGTTCAGCTCCTGTATAATTAATCTGGAATCCCCAAAAACCCTAACTTCATCCACTCCTTTATCCTTTAACTATTTAAGACCCTGCCAAAGCCCATATGCCTCAGCCATATTATTGGAATCATATCCGATATTCCAGAAGTATTCTAACACCTTGTTTCCTCCAGGATCAAAGATGACGCCACCTCCTCCCACTCTTCCAGGATTCCCTTTGGAAGATCCGTCGAAGAAAAGTTTAAAGATTTTCCTCTCTCTAAGCCAATTCTCAAACTGTGAATTGTCTAACCTGATCTCCCAATTCTCCACCTTATTAACAGCCATATTANATCCGATATTCCAGAAGTATTCTAACACCTTGTTTCCTTAAGGATCAAAGATGACGCCACCTCCTCCCGCTCTTCTAGGATTCCCTTTGGAGGATCCGTCGAAGAAAAGTTTAAAGATTTTCCTCTCTCTAAGCCAATTCTCAAACTGTGAATTGTCTAACCTGATCTCCCAATTCTCCACCTTATTAACAGCCATATTATTAACCGTCTTGATGTCAAGACTATGCATCCAATTTTTTTCATTGACAATCAGATTTACTTTATTTTTTTGGATTTTTGAAATTCTAACAATCTCCTTAAACAGAGCAGTTATTTTTGTGGCTGTCTTCCATGCTGGTTGGATTTTGTCTTTAAAAATTCTGTGGTTTCTTTCAATCCAAAGACCCCAGCAGATTATTTTGGGGAGTTTCATCCAGCAGGCCTTCAAACCTTTTTTATTGTCCAGCTCTCCCTGATAAAATTTATCCCAGCTTAGAAAACAAACCTGAATGTTATCCGGTAATTGAATTCCATCTCCCCAGCACTTCATCACATCCTTCCAAACTGATATGGCATATGGACATTTTAAAAAAAGATGGTTAATATTCTCGGTATCTTCAGCGCATAAGGGGCAACGAAACGGCCCAACAAGCCCCTTTTTCTCCAAATTCTCCCCCGTGAGAATTCTCTCATGCAGCAATGTCCAAGTAAACAGCTCAATCTTTGGTAACGTGCTGCATTTCCACAAATTGTTCCACTTCTTTGGATTTCCCGGCACATTGTAATTAGCTGCAAATCGTCAGTACCCTTCAGATGCTGTATAGTTGCCAGACCCCCATCCATGTCTGTCCTTCCTGAATTTAGAAAGAGGAACAAGCCCTGCCAAATGCTGTAGCAACCGATTTTTATCTTCCTTCATCTCCTCAGGGCACGCTGGAACAGCCCAACCACTCCATCGATTTGGCTCAGCGATCTCCCATGAGGAAATATCCCAGAGTGAAGAGAGGCCCAGCGACTCCATCCAATGTTGAAGGCATGGAAGCTGAGGTGGATTTTTATGAAGGATCGCATCTTTCCAAACGTTAATGGACTGTCCATTTCCCGGTATCCAATGCAACTCCTCCCTGAATTGAGGCAGCGCTTTCTTACAAAGATTGAAGATGGCTGAACCATTACTAACGTGGCTGTCCTCATCAAGACATCTCAGTCGCTGGCCTGGAAAATATTTGCATCTCAACATAGTGCTGCACTAGGACGGATTGGTATCTAGCATGCTCCAGAGCAGCTTGGATCCCATGGTTAGATTTTGAATTCTCAAATCTCTGTTATGGAGACCGCCCTCCTGTTTAGGCATTTTGATAGTTTTCCAATTTATCATAGCAAGTTTTTTGCTGCCATTAGCTCCACCTTGCCACAGAAAAGATCTCATCAGTCCCTCAATTTGAGAAATAATTTTGACCGGAGCGAGAATCAATGAGCATTGGTATAGCAAGTAGCTATTCAACACCGCCTTAATTAGAATTACCTTCCCAGCCAAATTTAACCAGGCTGTCCCCCATCCCGTGATTTTTCTTTTAATTTTTTCCACAATTGGCTGCTAGGCTAAGCTATTGGACTTAGTTTTGAAGATAGGCACCCCTAAGTATTTGAAGGACTCCCAGGAGACAACTCCTTCCATGTTAAGAACCCGGGAGATCTCTAGTATTTCCCTGGGATTTATATTCCAGCCATAGATGTGGCTCTTCCTTAGATTGATTTTGCTGCCAGAGGCTTGACAGTAACGGGTCAATTCACTCTTGAAATGGCGAGCAATGATTGGACTAGCTCCTCCGAGTAGAATGGTATCGTCCGCGAATTGCGCGTGATTAATATCTTTAACACCTCTGGCCATTCTAATGCCCAGTAGGTCTTGCTCTAGCCTGGCATTTTCCAACTGATAGCTAAGGACAGAAGCCTGAATGGCATAAAGCAGGGGGGAGAGTGGGCACCTTTGCCTCAGTCCTCTCGAAGCTTGAAAGAAAGGGGTTGCTCTTCCGTTGACTAGAGGGGCTATCCACGGCTTACTAATACAGGCCGTGACCCAGCTGATAAATTCTGAAGCGAATCCATATCTCTGCATTACCTGGCATAAAAATGTGTGGTTGACCCTGTTGAAAGCATTGGATAGATCGAGCTTGACCACGATTCATTTATCCCCATTCTGCAGACTAGAGCGAATAGCCTCTTGGACTAATATGACATTATCCCAGATCTTTCTACCTTTAACGAATCCTCCTTGGTTCTCCGGAACAAGATAAGGTAGAATATTTTTTAATCTGTTGGCCATGATCTTTTTAATAATTTTATACCCTATGTTACACAAGGATATTGGCCTGAATCTATCAAAGGACTTTGCATCCTTCTCTTTTGGGATGAGGGCCAAAAATGCAGAGTTTGTACTACCTCCAATTTTGTAGCACCTCTGAGATTTAGAAATCATTTTAAAGAGTTCATGTTTTACTATGTCCCAACAGATTTTTATAAAATTGGCATTATAACCATCTGGCCCCGGAGCTCGGTCATCCTCCATGGCATCAACTGCTTTCTTAATTTCCTCCAACGTGATGGTTTTTATCAGCATTTCATTATCCTTATTCTTCACTATTCTGGGAACAAGACTAAGGAGGTCGGCGTCTTCAAGATTGGGCTGGGCCGTGTACAATTCCTGGAAATGAGTAGTCGCTGCCTTTTTAATGTCCTCAAAGTTGGTAATCAATTTATCCTGGACTTGAATCTCATTTACACAATTAAAATTCTTTCTGGCCACTGCTTGTTTATGAAAATAACTAGTGTTCCGATCGCCTTCTTTAAGCCATTTGCACCTTGATTTTTGCCTCCACCATTCAAATTCCTGCCAGCATGCAACGTGGAGGTATGAGTGGAGCTTGGCCTCCAATTGAAGATATTTATAATCCACAGATCCCACCTCAATTTTGGATTGATGGAGCTCCAACGCAAGGGCAGCGTGAGACTTGGCTTGAGCAGGAAGAGGGAGCGACTTGGCCCATTCTTTTAAATATTTATTTAAACGTCTCAACTTCTCCTCCCAAACGTAGAAGGGGGACCCTGTGACCGGTGGGGACCATGACTCAGAGACAATTCTTAGGAACTCAGGGCGATTGGCCCACAAAGGATTAAATCTGAACGGTATCGGGCCCAAATTCTTGCCATGCTCCATCTCTAGTAGAATAGGCTTGTGATCCGAGCCTCCAAATGGTAAAAAATTTTAGGACAGGTTCAGCCTAAGCAAGAGGAAAGAATCCTGGATCAAGAAGCGATCAAGTCTGGCAGCGATGTGCCCCGGCCCAATCCTTTTATTATTCCAGGTATATTTGCCAGCAGAGGGCTTTACGTCCATTAAATTCCAGTCCATAATGATGTCATCCACCATTTCTCTGATAGGGTCTTTGACCAGAGAGCCCCCTCTCTTTTCATCTTGACTCAGGGTGATGTTTAAATCCCCAGCAAGGATAATGTTTCCATCCAGATTACTCCTTTCCTCACGGAGGAGGTTCCAGCAGATTTTTTTTTCAGCATACGAATTTGGTGCATAAATATTGAAGATACTTACTAGGATATTGGTGTCTATTTGCCTAAGCTGGGTGAGGATCCAGTAGGTGTTGTGCTTGATGTCTACAGCCTCAAACTTCTTATCATCCCACAGGGTGCCAATGCCGCCAGATGCGCCCCTTGAGCTAGATGCAGCTTTGCCTCTTTTTTTCCAGAACTTCAAACTTACTTGGAGAAATACGGCTTCCTCCATTTTGGTCTCCTGGATCAGCAAGATGTCCGCTTGATGAATGGATATTAAATCTGTCATACTTTCTTCTTTTGATTTGCTATCGAGACCCCTATAGTTCCAGGAGAGGACCTTCATTACTTACTTTTGGTGATCATGAGCATCCCTTTCTGGACATGCCCCTGCTAGCAAGTATTTCTAGTGTTCTTCAGCAGCTTTTCTAGAGTTAACTGGGACCCTTGCAGCTTGTCCTTATAGGTAGCTTGATCCCTTACTTCTTTCTTGGATTTCCTTCCCTTGGTTTTAGTCAGTCTAGGGGTAGACAACTCGATTTCCCCTTCCTCCTCTTCCTCCTCTTCCGTTTCTGGTTCTGGCTCTTCCTCTGAATGCCCCATGCTATCTCCTTCTTTTGACATTGTTGTGTCTTCATCTTGATCTTTCCTTTGGTGATCTGAGGTGGCTGCTCCAGATTCCTTACTGTCTCCATTATTAGATTTTTCTTCAACTTCGTTTGTCTCATCCCTTACTTCAATGATTTTTTTTTGGGGGGGGGAGTTTCTTGGGATCCTTCAAAGGGGGCAGTGGATCTATCACCCTTCTTTGGATCCTTAGCAGATTGAGGTTTAGATTTAGCCCTGTTCACCCTATGCCATCCCTCCGATTTGTTTTGCTGGATCTTAGGCTTTTTGGGGCAGTTCCGAATGAAGTGCCCATATTCGTGACAACCTCTGCATTTGAATGGGAGCTGTTCATAGTCTAGCTTTTGGAAGTGAGCCCAGTTCCCCACTGTTAATTTGATAGCTTCCGGGAGTCCAACTTCGAGGTCCACTTCCACACAGATGTGGGTGCAGGAGTATTGGTCCTTAGGACTAGCCGTGTCAATGTATTTCCCCAAGACGTTCCCGATGGCTCGGAGAGATTTGGGATTCCAGCAGTGCATAGGGAGATTAGGGAGTCTGACCCAGACTGGGACAGCTTTGGGTATGTCCGCCTTAGGGTCAAAGTCTGGAGTCCATCCATTGAGATAGAGGCCCTGCGGTCCCATGAAATAAGGCCCATTCCTAAAGATTAGATCTTTATCCTCCTTGGATTCGAAGTCGAAGAGGAAGTAACCTCTTCCGACGGAGTTTGATGCCACATTTTTTGAGATCAGTGGCCTCCAGTTTCTTTGGATCCAGTTTTCAGTTGTTTTTGTCGAGGGCCATAGTCCCGTGAATTGACTGATCAGAGCTCGGTCTGCCAGAGAGAGGGCAACCCGGATGGTTTCTTCCGAAGGTAGGGCCACTTCTGGCACGTCTTCAATTCTTTTCACGAATTTCGGGGGTTCACCTTTACCGGATCTCTGGCACTGAGAGGCTATAAGTCGGTCGAATGCACCTGATCTCTCAGAAGGTGGAACTCTGTCCACCTCTGGCGCCATCAGCCTACCCAACCAGATCCAAACTCAGCACATGGAGCTTCCTGAGCCTGAGTGGCCAACGTAGCCTCCTGGTAGCCCACCAGCAGATCCAGCACAACGTGGGCAGATCGAGGAGGTAGATCGCATCCAACCAGCGTCCTTCAGCACCCAAATCTGCAGATCGTAGTTTTCGATGTCTCCCCAATAAAAAAATCTCAAGTCAAAAAGAATCCAATCCTTGGCATATCCTCGTGGACCACATTAATAACAAATATCTCAAGAAGCACAAATAAAATAAACATTGCATATCCATATATGATCATAACATGGAATGGATCAATTAATCTGTCTCAAATTTTTATTCCATTGTTTTTTGTTCATTTAATCACGTTCAAGAACATTATATGTTCTTTTTTCTCGATTTTCGATTTCGGCATTGCGGAATGCATAAATGAAAACTTTGATTTTTTTTTATCCACTTTCCGTAAATACATTTGAATAAATAACATTTGAACTAATATACATTTTAAAATAAATTTCTTAATTAAAATGTATTTTAATATTATTTGTTTAGCTATCATGCATTTTTAATCAATTCGTGCTTTATACTCGATTACTATGTAAATATTTATATGTTAAATGGTTTCCAAAAGTGCATGATATATTAATATTGACCAATTAAATAATTTACTTGGACCACCAATTAATTGATTTATTAAATACACGTATATATTACTATAATTTATTTTTATTTCATTGTTTTTGTTTATTTAATCACGTTCCAAGACATAATATGTTCTTTTTTCTTTGTTGTTTAAATTTATTGTTCTCATTCATTTGATTTTCGTGTATTTTCTATTGTTATTTCATTGATCGATAATACCTCATTCAAACTGAGGTTCAAACAAAACAAAGATCTGAAATTAAAAAACTCATATCATTTTTTCTCCCAAGTGTATTGTTTTGATTTCTGATTTCCGAATGCAGAAATCAGAAAAGTCTTTGTCTCTTTTTTTTTTTAATCTTATTTCTCGATTTCCACATTGCTAAATGCGAAAATGGGAACTTTGATTTTTTTTTCATCCACTTTCCGTAAATACATTTGAACTAAAATAAATTTCTTAATTAAAATGTATTTTAATATTATTTGTTTAGCTATCATGCATTTTTAACCAATTCGTGCTTTATAATTCAGGGAATTTTGCCGTAATTCATTTATGAAACCAACAATCATTCAAATTATTGCAATCAAAAGCACAATTATCTTCATGGTGCAAAACTCACCTACAAAATAAATGAATGAACTCAGAAATAAAAACAACAGCGAACTCATATCTTTGTTTTTATCAATTGATATAAAACCTAATAATTAATATAATATAAAACAATAGATAAATGAACTCAGAAATAAAAACTGATTGATAAAAATAGACAAAACAGAAATATGATTCCATTGTTTTATATTATATCGGCTTATTACGTTTTAAATCAATTGATAAAAACAGAGATATGATTCCATTGTTTTATATCAATTGATAAAAATAGAAATATTTCTGAGTTCGATTATTGTTTTATACACATTTAAAAACAATTGATAAAAACATGAAAACAACGGCGTGGAAATTACTGGGTTAGGTTCGAGTTGCTTAAATATAAGCCGAAGTAATTTCCAAATTGCAGGGACAACATAGATTTGACAGAAGTTATTTTGTGCTTGTTTGAATACTTCGACTGTCAATATATAAGAAAAGCAACAACTTTGACAGAAAAAACAACTTAATATGAAAACCATGGGCACGCTTGCTGCAATAGCCTGCATTTTCTCTCCGGTTCTTTAATCTCCGCCAAATTTAGAGGCAGACCAATAAAAGAAAATGCAGAGCGAGTTTAAAATAAGGATGGACTTCGCGGAGGAAGAAGTTATGCGGAAAGAATACGAACAGACATAATAAAGCCTGACACAATAAAGCATGAGCGTTTTCAGAATGTCTACTTAACCGATCAACTCCAAGCCACCTTCTTTGGTCCCTGTCGGATCACGGGATATAATAACCGAAAATTATAACCATGGCGTGTTGTACCCAAAGTAGCCAATTACCAATCGACACATGTCGGAATGCTAATGGCTAGGCAGACGAAAAATCTTTTGAGACAACTTCTTTCATTGTGAAAACGTCTAGGACGTAATTAGCATATATTAACGATTAATATATTTAATATATATTATCACTTATATTATATTATAAATAATAAAAATTGTCAATTCTTTTTTAAACACACATATTAAATATTAACACGTATATAAATAAAGTATTTTACAAAGATGAAATATATATATATGTATGTATGTAGATATAAGCAATAAAATTTGTTTCTCACGCTAATAAAGGTTTTCACACGAAAAGACAGAAGTTTTTTTTAAGGACACACATTGTTTCATAGAGGTATTGGTTGAATTTGTGCTTATCTTTTGGACAAGCTCCCATAAACACAACTATTTTCCCATGGTTCCTGTAACCTTATAAATGTTGTCATAGATTCAGGCGGATTGGACATATATGTTAATATATTTAGCATACAAGTTTATACTAACATATATGTTAAATATATTAATATATATTTAGTATATAGGTTAAAGATGTTTATTTGAAACTCCATACAGTTATGCATCAAATTTTATGAGATAGAAAATATATTAAAGCGAGGGAATTCATTTGGTTAAATAGTCTAATGTGTTATAAGACATAATGGTGATAATGTGTCTAGGGAATAAAGTGTTATTCAAGGTTTATTTGGTTAATTTTATATTTGATTTAAATATTATGTATGACAATTTATGTTTATGTTTATGTTGTTGGTTTTATTTTCAACTTTGTATGTTGATTTTTTTCAATTTTGTTCGAGGATTGAAAAAAATGGGAAACATTTATGCTTTCCTATACACATTTGAAAATAAAACAGATAACATAAGCGTTATAGATGTAGGGTTTATGGTTCATAAAATTGAAAATAAACTAGTTTTAATTAATTTTAGATTTTAGATTTTAGATTTTCATATTATTTATTGAAAACAACAACAATGCTTATGTTGTTGGTTTTATTTTTAATTGTGTATGTATTAGATTTTTTCAATCCTCCATGCATTGTCGGAGGACTGGAAAAAATCCAACAACATGTATGCTTGTCAATACACATTTGAAAATAAAATTGGCAGCATAAATGATGCCATTTGATATAAAAAATAAAATTACAATTGAAAATTTAAAAATTAATTAAATACAATTATAAAAATAAAATTTATTAGTTTACTTCTCGGTTTGGATGCCATTTTCTAGTTGTCGTGGGGGGGTTTCCAGTTGTGGTTGTCAGTTGGTGGGTGGTTCATTGGTTGTGGTCGTCAATTGGTGGAGGGGCCACTTTCTATCGCTTGGCCAATGCTTGAAATGGATAGATACTCTGTGGGCCCACAATTATCTATTTTATATTTTTTTAGGTTGAGAAATCCCTTGATCGAGCTATTAGCTAAATAAATACTCGATCGAGGGTTATTTAAACCCTCAATCTACATATTGGAAAAAACTCGATCGAAAGCTTAAATAACCCTTACTTGAGTTATTTTTTGGGGCAATCCATCCCCGTGGCTTGCCAAAAAGTGTTATCCATCTTCATGGGAATACCCTTAATATTGATGTTTTTTTCCTTTTCTAAACATTGTTGAATATGATCACATGGATGATGATCCAGACTATGCTGACAATGGACTAGAGAGAGGAGTTGAAGATGGTGATGATGGATTAGATGAAGATGATGATGAAGATACTATCGAGGTTGCTGAAGATGATGATGGTGATGGTGGTAGCTAGTGATGCTACTCATCAACATGTCTAGGTTATACTATATCGATGTTATTGGAGATGTATCTAGATTTTATGACGATCCAAATTCATATTACATTCTAGATCATATTAACTTGTATTATGAATTGTTGTTTGCCTATAAACTTGATCTCCCTTTTCCATTTTGACTTTTATATATTTGGATATCATAAAGTTTATTTCTTGTGCTATTGGTATTTTCGTCATATATATATATATATGATTTGTTCTTTTTACTTTACTAAAATGATTAGTGATAGGTTATGGATATGATGATATATTTGACTTCTTTTGATGAAAGATAGTCAGATGTTATTGGTATTATCTTGTTAATTTATATATATTGGAAGTTGTCATGCTCTTTTTTATGGAGAATTAATAGGTGTGGCGATATTACTACTTTGAATTAATGTTGTCCATTTCCATTAAATTTGTTCATAAATGTTATGCTATAGATTTGAATTGCAATACTAGGTTTTGTATATTTTATTATGTTATTTGAGAATTATGATATATATCATTGTTTATAATTGAAATTAATGAAATAAATATAATAAAGGCGTTCATAAAGAGGAACGAAACTTGACACTATAAGCAAGAAACAAAATGTGGTGCTAAATTTATGGAAGCAAAATGTTGCACTGATGTGGAATCAAACATGGATGCAAAATTGGATGCAAAAACAAGCGCTAAATAAGAAGCCTCATGCGGTACTAATGAGCAAGCGAAATACTAAAGCGCGATTGGGAGCTAAATTGGAAGCCAAATGTGGTGCTATTGCAGAATCAAAATTAGAATACAAGAAGGAAGAAAAACTAGGTTCTAAATGGGAAGTTAAACGTAGTGTTAATGCAGAAGAAAGATATTATGCAAACATAGGTTATGGATGGGAAGAAACAATAGGTGCTAAATGGGAAGCAAAATGTGTTGATATGTGGAAGTAAACGTGAATGGAAAACTGTGTGCTAAAGTGGATGTCAATCCTAGCGCTAAAGTGGAATCCAAACATGGTGCTAATGTGGATGCAAAATGTATGCAAAACTAGGTGCTAACAAGGATTCCAATCCTAGTGCTAAAGTGGAAACCAAACATGGTGCTGATGTGGAAGAAAACATGGATGCAACACTTAGCGCTAACATGGATTCCAAACTTGGTGCTAAATGGGAAGCCAATCATGGCACTAATGTGGAAGCAAACGTGGATGCCAAAGTGGGTGCTCAAGTGGATGTCAAACCTTACGCTAAAATGGAAGTTAAACATGGTGCTAATGTGGAAGGAAACATGGATGCAAAACTGGGCACTAAAATGGACACCCAACTTGGTTCTAAAGTGGAATCCAGACATGGCACTAAAGTGGAAGCCTGACATGGCGCTAATGTGGAAGCAAACATGGATTCCAAATTGGGTGCTAAAGTGGACGTTGCCAAATTGGGTGCTAAAGTGGATGCCACATGTGGTGCTAAATCAAACATTTAAAGTAGAGCAAATATACTCTTTTAGGCATTATTTATGGTGCTAAACCAAGCATAAGTTTAGTCACTAAAGAGGGCACTACTTTATGTACTAAATAGGGATCTAATGTCGGCGTAACTCTCAACACCTTAATGAATTGTCAATTTGCACTAGGTTTAACACTAGAATTTCCAACTCAATTGGAAAAACATTTACACTAAAAAAAGACATTATATTAAGCGCTAATTTCTTGTATTGTTGTAGTTTCATGATTTTGAATAGTCCTCTTAGCACTCATTGCATCATGTGTTGTTCATAGAAATGAAGTGGTTTTGAAACTAGCGAAATGAGTAATACAACATCAACATCACTTCTGGGGTTTTCACCTGGTAACCAACACTTGTTAGAGTGCACCCTCAAACGTTGAGCACTTCTTTAAATGGATATGCCTTCCAAGATTGTATCAAAAAATATGTTTTTTGAAAATTTCTCTAGGTTAGTAAAAAAAAATTTCTGAACTCATAATGCCATCTATAAATTTATGGGTTATAGACTTTTTTTGAATTCTTGAGGTTGTTATCTCTATATGCTAACAAGTTATTGCCCAAGTATGTTTACTTGAAATTGGTGCTTCCATCTGCTAATGGAGTTCTCCCAAATCCAT
Source organism: Pseudotsuga menziesii (assembly GCA_001517045.1). NCBI lineage: Eukaryota > Viridiplantae > Streptophyta > Pinopsida > Pinales > Pinaceae > Pseudotsuga > Pseudotsuga menziesii. The sequence goes on from LPNX010739289.1 coordinate 517,773, forward strand.
TCTTTGAGGTTGTTGCCTCCATATGTTAATAGATTTTCCCCAAATCCATTGCCTGAGGTTGTTTCCTTTATATGTTGATAGGTTTTTAAACATATATTTTTATTGAATTTGTATTGTCTTATTGTATGAGATTCATGTGGTTTGGTAAATAGTAGTTTCTTTGCATGAATTCCTAGGAGATTGATATTTAACTTATTATGTGTGTGTAAGGGAGAGAGAGAGAAATATATTTTGAAATATTGGTATTCCCAAAGTGAATTTTTAATTGCATTTGTAATTTATATTAGGGTTAATGCTTTCCTTTTCTATTCAAATTGGACACATGTAATATGCATTTATAAAAATAGAAAGGTCTAGGATAGGTTTCGAGAGCATATGGATAAAACTTATCCATAGGTATGTGTATTTCTTGGGTTCCATATTGATTATGTCTCGATACAATATGTCATATGATGTTTATTTTTTTCCAGGTTTCAATGCCTAAGGAAAACCCTCATATATTTCCTCTCATTTTGAGGATGGTACCTAGGTTAAACCATATATTTTTTAGGGCACAAGGCTAGGTAAACGATAGGGTTCAAATCCGTTTAACAATATACTCATTATGAGACCAACATGTCACTTAAAGGAATATAACATAATTGGGGAGGATAACATTCCATCCCATAACCACTCGAGCTAGACCCAATTGACATGTTATATGGATATATATTTCATTTTTTATTTTATGTTTATTTCTATATGGCTACAACAAATTTGCAAGATAGTTTTTATCTTATTGCTCAATAGTAGGCTTTGGATCCAAAAAATATCTATATGTTTTTTTAATACTTATGTGAGTATTTAATAATGTTGCAAAGTTGTGTTTACAAATTACGACATTACCATTAAATTGAAAAATTCCAACATTACCAATAACATTTGTGATCATTTTAGAAAAATAACATAGAAGAAACACATTGCCTCTAGAATAACATTAGTTACCATGATATTGATATACATGATCAAAGAAAATATAAAAAGTACATCCTAATATAAATTAAACCCAAATAGAGGAAAGTGTTAGTCACATGCAACAAAAGTATCTCCATAACAAGATCCACATTACATGTGTCTGGATTGAAAATAAAACTTCTTAAGCAATTGGGATGTTGAATATATGTGATTATCTATGTAGGTCGAGTCTCATGCATTTGCTTGATCTAGGTTTGTTTTGCATTTGTTACTTTAATCCACAATGGAATTGGAGAACGATGGTTCTAGCTTGTTCTCAATACCTTAGGAATAATTGAATGTGTTTCAAAACAACATACAACGATGGCCTCTGAACTAGTAGGAAGGGACCATGGAGGTTTTTCAACCTATGCATTGTTAGGGATCTATATGTTATCAATTCCTTGAAGAAACTCCTATAGAATTTAGTTTGAGTTATTGAATTGCACAACAATATCCTTTTTCCAAGCTTATTTGTTACTCTATCAAAATCCTCTCTCCTCTCTAGCTCCGTTAGAATTTTCTCTAAATCCTCCCTTTCTTCTTTTTCCTAACTTTCAACCTTCTTGGTATTTGCAACACCAATATTCTTTTCATTCAATTATCGCAATTCCTTTTTTCTTTTAGTTTGTCTCAATCAATAGTGCGTTGTAATCTTTTGAAGTTGGTATCTAGGAACTATTACTTAATTGAAGAAAATATCTTGATCCCATGCTAGATTTCTCTAGCACTCTCTGTACTGGTAACCTTATAAACTATCATAGTAATGGACCATTACTTAGTTAATTTTATTGTTCCTCTATAAGTTTGGATTCTTCATCATTGTCTCTTACATTAAGTTCTTTATCACCTCTAACTTCATTTTGTTGTTCATCACCTCTAACCTTTATAAAATACAATTTAGAATTTTCTCCAAATCCTCCCTTTGTTTTTTTTCCTAACTTTCAACCTTATTAGTATTTGCAACACCAATATTCTTTTGATTCAATTATCGCAATTCCTTTTTCTTTTAGCTTGTCTCAGTCAATAGTAGGTTGTAATATTTCGAAGTTGGTATCTAGGAACTATTACTCAATTGAAGAAAATATTTTGATCCCATGCTAGATTTCTATAGCACTCTCTCTAATGGTAACCTTATAAATTATCATAGTAATGGATCATTACTTAGTTAATTACGCCGTAAGGAGTTCAACAAGTGGGAGTCGACTCCCCGAGTTAATGCTGGTCTTTTTTCTATCCGTCAATATTTTTCGTCCAACGATTTGGATAATGTGATTCATTGGATCAAGTTCGGTGCCAAGGTTTGGTGCAGAGTAGTGGTTGAAGCATCAAATACAAAGGTAGTAGTCGCAGAGGTAGAGTCGGCCAACAATGACAGCATGGCCCAGGGGACCTCAGCTTAACCATGGGTTAAGGTCCAGTGAAAGATGTAACACCCCGGTTTTGACCCCGTTGCATTAGATGTATATGATGATGTATATATTGTAAATGATCATGGTGTGGAGCTAAAGGCCAAGGCCCCACCATTGATCGGTTATGCTATGTTTTGTATTTAAATTGTTACTGATGGTATATCGGGGCATGCGGCACATATTAAGTTTCAGCATCATGTAAATATGCATCTTAATTAAATGAACCCAACCAGCTACGATCGTGGCAACTAAATTGAGAAAGGGGCATGATTTTTACAAGGATAAGGATGTGGGGGAATTTGTCAAACCTTGGGCCATTGAGGGAAAATACCCATGTGTCTTCTTCCCTTGCTCTACCCAACCACTTTCATTGAAGAATGGCTGCTGGTGGTTGAGGCAGTTATTATCTTTGGGAGTGGGGTGGCAGGACTGTTAGTCCTCACCCACATGCACACTCCACCACGGTTGACTTCACTATGCCCAGGAAAAACCAGGGGGATCACTCACGTAGGGGGGATTTTTACTCTCTCCATGACTGTGCAAGAGCACTCACGCACTCTCCACTACGCAGGCCTCCCGAATTGCTGTTCATCCTCTCGCAGGAGTGGAATTGGCTCATGTTCACGCACTTCTGGCTACGGGCATTCTCGCCATTGTCTGTTTGCTCCTCTCCCGTCCAGGATTTTCTTGGATTTTACCCACGTAGTTTCCCTCTGCGGATTTATGTGACAATGGCTGTATCTTTTCCTCACGGGCGGATTTGTGGGTCCTGTGTTGTTGTTTCTCTCATGTACAAGCTGGGAGAACTATAATTACTTCCCCAGCGTGGTCTGTGTAAGTCTTCCGGTGTATTCATTGCCTGGGACGTGCTGTTGTTCCCCACGTTGTTGGCAATGTATGCTGATACATTTTTGGGGCTATTGTTTTCCCCATGTTGTGAGCTGTGCACACTGATTTCGTGTTGGGACTGTTGTTTTCCCCACGTTCACTTATACGTTTCAGGACTATGTAATTTGCTTGGGAGTCATTTTCCCTGTTTAAGCTGTGACAGCTGATTTAACTGCATGTGTGCAATGGTTGGTCTTCAGACTGTGTAAGGAGCAGGGATGGGGGCTTAGTTTTGCTTAATAAACCTGGTGGATGGAAACCGCATAGACAGAGCTAGAAGGATGGCCTTCTTCTCCATCACCCCTGAATAGCACTGGAAGGGAACGCAGGGCCTTAGGGACTGTGTAGCAGAGAAGGGATTGATTCCTTGTGTTGGGTGTGGTGGGTGTCTTAGAGATCAGGCTAGTTCTGGTGTGGGTGTTCTTGGCTCTGTAATGAGCTCACCAGCTTAGCATTTAGCCTTTCCCCAACTCCTGGATGGCCTGATAAACCCAATTGTGTTGGCTTGGCTGTGTTTTGTGTATCCCTGGCTATGTGTAAGCCTGCTTGTTCCCTTATTCCTTGGAGAATCATGCCCAGCTCGGGGGTGGCAGCGTTGCTGAGAGATTAAGGAGCACGCTGGCCTATGGTTGGGTGGAACGTTGCAGTGACGTAGCTGGTTGCGGATCAAGTTATTCATAAGATAAGTGCTCTCATCCATTTCTACTTCTACAACTATATTTACTGTTAATGACTATAATGGACATGTTGAATGAATGCTTGTATGAATGTATGTTGTTTCCGCCGTGTCTGATAGATAATTGCATCTGTGCATGATAAATGTTCATGTGTGCATGTCTCTACTTCAATACGTTTGCTTCAGCATTCTGGCTTAGCATTTTTATGCATGTACATGTTCATGGGGCTCTTAGCCCATGTGTTTGAAGCTTGTAGTCGCGTCCTCTTCACCGGTCGGAGGCATGGGGACGTAACAAAAGATGAAGAAGTCGCAGGCCGGGGACTCTGGCTGCGTGAAGCAAAAAGAACAACGACATGGGTTAAGGTCCAGTGAAAGATGAAGAAGTTGCAGGCCGGGGACTCCGACTGCGTGAAACAATAAGAACAACGAGAAGGAAGAAGTGGATGTCTGTCTTTTTGATGTTTTTGTTTTCTCAAATACTCAAATTTTGAATTGGGATTCCAATAGATCATCGGCTGGAGATGGCAGGAGAAGTGATGGGGGTGCCAGATTTGGAAATGGATTTGGTGGAAGGAGGAGGAGATGGGGGGATGTTGTGGTTATGGAATCGGGCATGGAATTGGTGAACGAGATATTGGGTATTGGGGAATGCAGGACTTATCTAAAGAAGGAAGCCACCAATCTGGTTAGAAGGCTCAAGTTATTGACACCCATGTTTGAAGAACTCAGGGAAATGAAGGACCCCCTTCCTTAGGAGAATATCCTGCAGGCCTTACACTCTCTGCGCTCAGCTCTCAAACATGCCAGGGAGATCCTCAAGTTTGGCCATGATGGCAGCAAGCTGTTCATGGTACTGTAATTCCTCTGCCTTCAATTTTTGTTATTATTGAATTCCATCTTTAGAATTTCAGAATATAATCCATTCAGTCAAATTTAGATTCTTAGAACAAAATCATAATATGATTGATATTGTGCAATGGGTCGATGGGATTGAACCCATAACTTCTGCTACTAGAATATGTGTCTTTTGATTGCAAGATATGTGGTTGGATTTGCTTTTCTTAAATCACCTTGTATATAGGACCGGTTGTGGGAATCCACTCTTGAGTCTCAAACTTTGGCTTTGATTGGGAGGCGACCATTACCCATGGAACCACTAGAGTATGAAAGACTCTGCCTCCTGGGGGGTGAGTAGAGGGGTTACCTAACCATGGCTGCATATCCTTGCAGACTATAGGACACCATATGGCCCCAAACCACTCAATCTTGTGAGAGGAGGGGTAACCCTAGGCATTTCTGAAACACTGGCCATAGTAAACCAAAGAGAGGGCCTTTGTGAAGGGTATGAACTCTACACCAACTCACGTCTATTGGAACAACACGAGGGCACTGAGTCTGCCACTTGAGATGAGGTGATGGTTGTCTGGCCACCCTCTGCAACCCTAAGAAAAACATGCTAAACACACACACAAAATGAGAGACTGCAGGCATAGTAAAAGTTGAAAACCTTGGCGAGGAGAAGCCTTACCAGGTACACCATCTTGCAGAGCTCTTTAGCTGTTCAGTTAGTGAAATGAGAGAAGACAGGTCTAACAGGGTTTTGTTTCATTACTTTTGGCATGCGTGGTGAGTTTAGCCAGAGAGACCCGCTCTTGTGAGTATTATTTCGTTCAATAACGCGTCAATCATTCCTTGTGCAGGAGCCCAAGGACAAAACTATACCAATGCTTCCATAATTGGCAACTCTTTATTTTCGTGGATAACAATGTCTCCACAATGTGCTCTGACACTGGGATGAACCTACTGGTAGACCGAAACCTAGCAACTCAGGCCCAACCATGCAGTCATGGCGTAGATGCAGAGGAGCTCATCAAAACTATGTCGAGGAGATAACAGAGGCTGAGGGTTTACCCGGTCCTCTTTCGTTCGCTAGGATGATATAAAAATGCCACGTTTCCTGCATGCATGTGCCCTTCCTCCATTACGGTGCTTCAAGCATATTTGGGGGTATCGTGGCTGTTTTTTTGCATCCCGCCATATATTTAATCCTCTCGGTGCCAGATCTACATTATCGAATAGTGTATGGATTCAATCAGTCCTCGAGTTCTGGTCCACTTTAGAGGGTAATATGCCCTGTAGATTCCGACAAAATTTCTCCAATTTTGGCTTTATATATTTTTTGGCTAAGCGCCCTTCGAGGACTTGACAAGAACATGTGCGCCTAAGAAAAAACTATGGTTTTGATGGGGCGGAAATGAAGGAAATTGTGAGCCATGAAACATATATATAAGTCGCCTAATAAAAAACAGAGTTACAGAGGAGGAAGGGATGGCCGGGCAATGAAAAGTATAGTTACCTAGGGATTAATCGACCAGTATTATGTTGGTCGGAGACACCACTTCTTTGTGTTGTCCATTGGCATAGGGATTATAGTATGTTGCGACTCATATGTGGTTGCGGACTAACCTTGACAATAAATATGTGATCATAACTTTCACCATCTAAAATCCTTGACTTTCTGCACCTTTAACGATTTCCTTTAACGATTCCAGTTGTTTGATCTTTGCTATGATAAACTGAGAATGTCAGTTCCTATTACGCAGAGAGATATGTTTGAGACCTGAGCATCATCAAGTCTTTGATGATCTCCTTTTCTATGCTCATGGTTTTTGAGTTTTTTTTCCTTGCAACGATAGCATTCATTTATTGTTTTTTTGTGTAATTACAGTGATTGCATGGTCCGGCTTTGGAATAGCAGAGAGGAGAAGAAGGATCTCGGACAATGGATTTTTGAGTGGATCTTCAGATATGTAGTTGGCTGTTCAAAGCAAATATCTCCGATTTTTCCTGATATATCCAAAATTTTCTGAGTTTATCAGTTTGCGAAATTTTCCAAACTCGATTCTAATGGTTGAAATTGTTTCCACGTCTCATGCTCAACCCGGGTTCACCCAAGAAGGTATGGGGACCTTTTATTTCTCTTGCTTCCCCACCGGTCCTCAAGAATGGTGATCGTCTTGCAAAGCTGTCCTATGGGTTCCCTAAGTTGAGATTTCTCATGTATATTGTCTTGAACTTTTGTGAAGGTTTGATTAGAATCCGCTCAAGTATTTGCAGTACATTAAGCGTGAAACTTAGCTCATATTAAGTGAGGGTTTTATATTATTACGCGTTCTCTATATTTTGGCCCCAATTTTTTCCAATCTGTATATGTTGCTTCAATTAGCTCATTGAAGTTTAAAAGATGAGAGAGCAAATCACCTATATTGTAGAGAAATGTCTGGCACTCTACTTGAATCGCATAAAATTAGTTGTCTGGCAATTTTTTCTCCATAAAATTGTTTGAATCGCATTTTGGTGCTCAAACTCTCATCTGGAATAATTTGTATCAAGTTTTGATGTTGGAGTTCTTGCTGTTAGTGAGGAGTTCCTCTTTATGAAAGCTTAAATTTTGGTATCCATCTAAAATTTATTCTAATTCATTGTCACCAGATTTGAACCCTAATTTTGTTGATAATTGCAAGAGGAGCCCTTCTTTATGATTGTTTAAATTTTGGTATTCATCTAAAATTTCTTCTACTGTTTAAATTTTGGTATTCATTTGAGATTTCTTCTTGTTCATTTTCACCAGGATTGGAACACCTATTTTATTTATAACTACAAGCATGCTAGAATATATGTAGTTTTCTTTCTGTAGGAGGGATTTCCTCCATTACAATTACAGGCCTATTGATATAAAGGCTATTCGAATCTAGCTCTCAAAATCTCGTTAGCAACAGTGACTGTATTGTCTATTTTGATGTAGGGATTTGCAAATAAGTTTATAGAGACGTTCTAGAGTCTGTGAGTGGCTCCATAGACTAAAGGACAGACCTACTTTAATTCCATAAACATCCTTTTTCTAAGAATATTTTGCAGGGTTGCTTTTAGTATTATTTGTTGATTTTTTTAATCCTTTGATTTTAGATTTTGAAAATCTGTTCCTAGTATTTGTTGACTTCGATTTTTTCAATATTATAGATGGGAAACCATATGGATCAACTTGTAACATAGTTGCAATAAGATCTTTTATTACAATTGATTTCTAAAAAGATCTTTTATTACAATTGATTTTTGTAAAGCTGTAGTGGCACACTAGCTTTACATTTTCTAAGAGTCTCTGTTGTTTTACAGATGAGAGACATTTATTTTTTGATAGAAGGATAATAAAAACACACCTCCTCAATGAAACACCTCAAGTTTGACAACATAGTTTTTAATAAAATAGCCGTGTCTTTATTAAATGGCAACCAACTTAGGTACATGCCTAAACTTCTAATCCTTTTCTCCAGTGTCTAAAAAATCTTCACGTGCATCTCATTATATCTCCATTTGCTAATGATATTCATTATTCCATCTGATATGATGATAAGTAGATTACACAGTTTCTAAAATTATTAATGAAACTAACAGTAGATAAAGGTTACAGGTTTTTGGAGAGCTTAATTCTCAGGCACACGAATATTTCCAAATAAGGTTTGCTGGTAGCTGCCAACAGCTGGGTGGTATAAAAAGTCAAAGAAGGATTGTGCTGGATGAAAGCAATACCACAGTGCTTGATGTTATGGATAGAAATTCATATGGCTTGGGGTACCACAACAGACAGCTAGACTCCAGAAATCAATCTTTCCCAATATGCAATAGAAATAAAATGTCTAACACTAAAGGATCGAACCTCGTACCTTATTCCTGATGATTGAAGTAGATCCCCGTTGAGCTTTCCAATCTTCGGCTTGAATTGATATAATACTTCCTCAACAATAAGTAAACAATACAAGCATACTATATTTCATGGTG
>LPNX010739289.1:526725-543327 GCA_001517045.1 Pseudotsuga menziesii
TCGTATGTACACGGTTATCGAGGAAAAAGCCACGTATATCACTTTTCTTATGTTTTTAGGGATGATCAAGGACACATCAAAAGACAAAAAGTGGTCCATAGGGGCTAATGAGTCTGCAGCGGGATAGGGGAAGGCCATACAATGTGTCATTCACCTAGTGTGGTGAAATCCATTATAACACTTGAGCCTACTCTTCTTTTGAATGTTATACATATATTTTTTCTGTTCATAGCTCAAGACTAGTTTCCTTGAATAGTTTAGTACCCTTGCACTATACAGTATGTAGAGGGAATTTAAAGTGTAATAGTCAATAATTAAGAGACATTTTTTACTTTTTGGCTGAAGATGTAGTCAGGAAATATGATTGGAATCAAGAGGTTATGAAGGCCTCATTTTGATAAAGATATCATATAGATCCATAGAATCTATATACATCTATTCTATATAATTTTCATTTTATAGAAAATAAATTAGGATTTTTTTTCCTAAAAAACAAAACAAATTACATAATTAATAAAATAATCAAACAGTCGGTCTTTAATATACTAAATATTGAAAAGGAAACAACCATCTTAGATACATGATTATAAACTCTAAATCTTTTTCTCCAAAGTAAAGACTCTTCACATGCATGGCTTTATATCTCCACTCGATAATTAATAAATCTTGAAAAGTAATTAATTAGTAAAGACTCTTCACATGCATTGCTTCAGTAAGAGATAATTTCTTATAAGTGGGAAGACTAAACATAATTAATAAAATAATGAAACAGTCGGTCTTTAATATACTAAATATTGAAAAGGAAACAACCATCTTAGATACATGATTATAAACTCTAAATCTTTTTCTCCAAAGTGAAGACTCTTCACATGCATGGATTTATATCTCCACTCGATAATTAATAAATCTTGAAAAGTAATTAATTAGTAAAGACTCTTCACATGCATTGCTTTAGTAAGAGCCAATTTCTTGTAAGTGGGAAGACTAAATGCTTCAGTTCAGGTGTAAACAGTCAGCAAAACAATGTTTTCTACTTTCTCAGTACAGTATGCTTTTTAAATATAGGACTGTTCTTTACTATACTTGGAAAAATTAAGTGTTTTCTACTTTCTCAGAACAGTGTCCTCTCCTAAGAAAGCAAACTAAGATTTCCAATTGAATGTCTTAACATGGGCGCCTGCATTACTTGCAGTTCCCCTCTTCCTTCTTTAAACTCCTCGAGGGTATTATTTGTTCTGCAATTTGTCCCTTTATTAGAGAATTGCTTTGAGCGGACAATCTTCGTATTAATTTCTAAACCGGTCCTCAACAATGATGATTTTATTTACTAAAATTTGTGGTTCAACACTCCAAATTGTCTTTCTTGTTGTATATGTCCACATTTCCTTGCTTAAATTGCAACTTGTTGTATTAATTTATTTGAGTAACTCTCTTTTATTGAATAATTGAGCTAACATGGTCCTATTCATTACTTTGCTACGAAGAGTATGTATCTTATCCCTCTCTATGTTCATACTTCATAGTTATTTTACTTTCATGATTTACTCATATTTAGTAGAAAGTCTTTTCTTCTGTGCATTTAGACTTTTAAGTAAACCACATCATTTGTTCTTTTCTTCTTTGTCAAGTTCAATATTTTTTGGTATAGAGTTATATCAGGGGTTTTTAGAAATGTCTTAGTTATACACTTCACAGCTTTTGTTAACAATACATGGGTAGTCTGTACCTCAGCTTTCCAAGTGGATAGATAATGGTTGGCATCTGTCAATGAGGAAACTGTTATAACTTTTATTTTGAACAGAACAATATTCGGAAATTATAGTTATTCTACAAGTAAAAAATTTGTAGAGACTAGACATCTAAAAAAAAAAAGAACACCTCAACCCTTCCAAAGGAAATGAGGTTGAGATCTATTTTGGGGTTAAACATATCCAGAATGTTGTAGAGAACCCACTGCTATGGCAATGTCGATAGAAACCAAGGTTGTCATCGACTGGTTTCCTCGTCAAAACCCAACAAAGAAAGATTAATAAAACAAAATGTTGCAATGAAAACTATAATCATTCTTGAATCACATTGAGATAAAGACTGTTAATTACCTAGAGGTTACGCTCAGAGGAGAGAAGGTAGCCACAAGTCCTCTCCACTTTAGAATCTAAGTCTGAAAACTTTTCCATGACGCCAAAACATGTAAAAGAAAATAGAGTTATCAATAAAGTTTAACCAACAACACAAAGAGGTTCCATGTAACTAAAAAAAATGTCAAAACGTGCCTTACCCTGTATAAAGAGCAGCACAGGAACAAATTTTAAGTGTGCTAATTCCTTGGTCAACACTAGAGGAGAGAAAAAGTCATAAAAACAAGAATTTGGGATTGTGGATATACAAAAGCATCTAAGATTAGGCTAATTATGGTGCATACATGGGTTTGGCATTTGCTCTTGCAGGTGAATGTTCAATCTGCGTTGTGCAGTGTGTCCAAACCCTTAATGCATCAACAACACCATTTACACCGCCAACTAGTGGAATAATGAGAAATTTAAAGGAGCAAAGTTGTAATCGAGGATACTTTATGTGAATGGTATTTAAATTTTATAGGCATTTACATTTAAGATAGTAAATCACTCTTGAAGAATCCAAAAGAATAAAACAACACTATGAAATGACCATAGCAACTTGCAAAAATATTATGTTAATGCAATTGGATTAAGATTAAGTTAATCTCGCAGAAACCTCAAAAAGGTTTGGTCGAGTATTGAGCTTGGGTCGTGTCACGAGAAAGAGAAACACAAACCTCTCCAATCGTGGCAACGTGCTCTCCATCATCGCTCGTGTATTTATGGAATCGGTCACATTGAATTAATGGTGATCAACCATTGTTGCCTGTCTTCGGGACGAAAAATTTGAGGCAAACATAAATTCAAGGTAAACTTCAGAAAATCTAAACCAATTTAAAATTAAATAAATACAAAAAATTAATTTCATAGTTTAAACCTTTGCAATATAAAAAATATCCTCTTCTCTTAAGAAAAAATTAAAAATATTATGTTGAATTAAAAATATTAAATGCAAACATAAGGTATAGTTGAAAACAACATAGTTTATGAAATTTTGAATTCATCATTGAATTTGATCCTATTTATAACAATTAATATTACTTGAAATTAAATATAATTAATCATTTTCAATACAAGAAAAATTTATACATGTTTCTTAATGTATAAAGATATATTGTACTTTTTTCCACACACAAAAAGTTATTAACTTGTTATTTATTTATAGGAATCAAAGTTAATTTGATCAGATACATACAAAAACAGCTCATTTACAGTGCTATGTTTAAAAATATATATATATATATAAAATAGTCTCTATACTGTTAATAAATATGCCTTGGTATTTGAGCATATACTAACACCCATCCACAAGAAAAAAAATACATTTTCTACATCCCACCACCACAAAATCCTTGTTAAAAAGCACCGTCAAAGTACCCCATAGAGAGGTCCCCGAAAGATAAAGCTCTTTCGAACTCTTTGAAATGTTCTTTATAAAAATCAAATATTTTCTTAATTGATGACAGAAACATTTGGTGAAAGATCTTCATAAGATACACTGTACTTACTTGTGTTGTTACATTTAAAAAAAATACAATAAGGTCTACAGAGCAGGATAATTCAAGTAAGCCGTCTTAGCTCAGCTGGTAGAGCGCGTGGCTTTTAACCACGTGGTCGTGGGTTCGATTCCCACAGACGGCGATTGTTTTTGGAAACCCCCTTTTGGTACATCGTTATTCGCCACCGAAGCTACCTGGAAAAATAACGCGAACTCTGACGATGAAACCCCCGACCGCGGAAATTTTAGCTTTCACGCTGATTTCCGCGGAATCCGGTGAATTTAATTTATAGAATCTGTAATTTTTGTTGTTTGCTGGACGATTTTAAACTTGAAAATGAAATGAGGTGACACGGAAATCCCTGACATCCACACTCTACAAGATCTAGCAGTGTTTTTGAACGTTTTTGAAAATTTCATAAAGATTCATGGCAAAAAACTGATAAAAACCAATTGAAAACAAAAGTCAAAAAGTCCCCTCTTTATACAACTCGAAAGTTTATGTGGACTCTAATGATGAAACTCTCGGCCTCAACAAAACAAAAACTAAAACGCCTTCGATGGCCAAAAGGAAGCAGTATATCCTTCTTCCTAAGACTCTGGCCTCCATTTCTTTAAGCTTCACTGATTGTGTCTTGTTACCCTTGTGTATCAAGCTTTGGATGCAATTGGTACTCCCACATGATTTCAAATTCTTTGGCTTGGCCTTATTGCTTCAATGTAGTGTTGGTTTGTTGTTGGTATTTTTGTTTCAATGTTTTTGTTTTTATCTTGTTATCCATTCATAATGGTAGTAAATGATCTTTCACACTATTTGAATTTGCATTACTAGTCCATTATGATTGTCGATGTTTCTGGCTGTTTCATTGAGCTTTAAGATTGATGATTGAGATGATCCTTACTTATTGCTTCATAACAACCTGTTCTTGTGCAAGTGAGGATGGTTGAGTGTTTGGCTTCTAATAATGTAGTATTTCTTTGGTTTCATTATGCAACTCTACATGACCTTGAGTTCTTACCTTGTTTCCATGGTGATTGGCATATGCATGCTTTAGTGGTAAGCAAACCATGTGAGGTTTTAAGGTATGTCTCTCAAAAGGATTGGTATCATCGAAAGAGTAGCTAGGCTAGCCCTTACCTTCATTCAAACTTGCTTTCATGAAAATAGACTTGATTGTATGAGCATTAAATGATTAGTTCACTTCTTAATTTTGGTCATTAGTTATTTGCATGTGATGGTTGATGAATATGGAAGCTATTGCAAATGTTTAAGTGTCCCCGTTTGGTGGTGTATTTATGCACATATATATATTTCTTATCCATATTAACTCTGTAAGGTACACAAATGGCGTCACATATTCCCTGTGAGGGTTTTATTAATAACCTTACATAATCATTGAATGTGTTTGTTTGATCATTGATGTCATGGTTGCATGTAATGCTTATGGTTGATGGTTATTGAAGACTTTCCTTGAAGTTGAGTTGGATGACAAGCCTACTTTAATTACATGTGAATCTTTTAAATTATTTTTTGTGCCAAAGGCACTTTCTACAACCCAATATGGGGGAGATGTGTAATTCCTTCTGTGCTAAACCTACAGTTGACATGCATCACTTAAAAAAATAGTTTTTTAATAGAAATAAATGTCAACTCTAATTAAAATTTAAAACAACACAAACACACACATATTGCTTAGCTATCTGAGATATGTCGAAGATTTTCCAAAGGTTATAAGCTATCTATTGCTAAAGAGTATTTGCAATTTGTTGCATACCAGTGTAAATCTATCTTAAATCCGGACCTATTATGCATCGAGAGTGATAAAATCCCTCGAGGTACAAACCTTTCCTTAAATATTTACACTTAAAAAAAAAGTTTGAATTTTGAGGAATTTGATCCCTCTCAATGCATGATCAATTCAAAGTTAAGATGAATCAATAATAGTGTATTTATTCGAGATAGAAACCAAAAAGATAGTAATCAATAGTAGTTCAACATGTTCCAAATTCTTTCTTGGAACTGCTTGGGTTTTCCATAGAACAAAGGCCCCAAGCTAAGTCGGATCTCGAATGAAGTTGATATTATACCGTTAGTTGAAACTTGGCAGCATGAAGAATCTAAGGTCCCTAACATAGATGGCTTTGTACTATGGTCAACCTGGAACAAGCGATCTTATCGTAGATGTATTGGGGGCATAGCTTGTTACATTAGGAAGAACATCTCCCCCCATGCTAGGATTTATAAAAAAGACCCTTGCAACCAATATATTTGGATAGAGATTACTGACATTAATGATAGAAAAACCTACATAGCAATATGTTATTTTGCCCCTATTAATTCTAACTTTTATAAGAAAAACAATTTAGATAAAAATTATCCTTACAATGGGTTCGAGAATGATATTTCTAGCCTAAGAAATGAAGGTAATCTCCTCTTAATGGGTGACTTTAACGCTCGAACTTCAAGCAACCAAGCTATTCTTCTCAACAATCATTCCAACCCTAATTTTGTTTGGTTAGACGAAGACCTTACTCTAGCTAGCGGGTACAAAAGAAGCTCTAAAGATATAGGGGAAAATTTGTTCGGATCTGAGCTAGTAAAGCTTTGTAGTGCTCAGGATCTCATAATTTGCAACGGTCTAAAGAAGTGGCCCAATTCTAGCCAGATGACCTGTATCCATGGGCTTGGTAGCAGCATGGTAGACTATGTTATTTTCGATATCCCTTTATACAATGAAATAATAAATTTTGACATCTTAAACGACCACGAGCCTGACTCAGATCATAGACCTTTAATTGTGACTCTCAATTTTGTCATGAATAGAGATCCCATAGAGTATAATCCTCATAGCCAAAAAAACATGATCTTTGATAGAAATAAAAAAAGATCTTTTTCTAAATGAATTAATAAAAAATGTCTTCCCTTATCAAGTATAGACAACATAGAAGACATTTACCATAATTTTACTACAACCCTCTCTTATTCTATCAACAAATTCTCAATTGAAGTTTCAAGTAATAAAAGAAATAGCAAAACCAACCCTTGGTATGATAAAGATTGTAAAAGGGCAAGGAGAGAAATTAAAGAAGCTCTTGACGAGTCTCTTAAAATTGCCAAGATAAACATATATAAAGCCCTAACTAAAAGGAAAAAAATGCAATATATTCATAAAAGAAAAGAAAATCTCTTACACCTCTCTAAGGTAGCTCCTAAGAAATTCTGGAGGCAGATTTTAACTAGAAAAACTAAACATAATAATAGAATTGCTTTGCATGACTGGAATTCCTACCTTAAAAAGCTTGAATCCCCAAATGTCATAGATAAATTTGAAACCCTACTCACAGCGGAAGAATTTTTCTCATTAGAAGACATAGATTCTGGGGTTAAGCGTATGGAAAATGGAAAAGCTAAGGACATTGAAGGTTACCAGGAAAAAATCTTAAAAACTGGAGGTCCTGTCCTCATCCCTCACATCCACAAGCTATTCAATCAAGCGGTTAAACAAGGGTTCCCTAAACCATGGACTTAGAGCCTCATTATCCCTATTTTTAAAAGTGGGGATACAAATAACCCCTCTAATTATAGGACAATTATGATTAGCCCTCTCTTAGCCAAGTTATATGGTATTATTTTGGAAAAGAAGCTCAGCATATGGCTTGAAAGGAAAGGTAAGCGGGCTAAATGGAAAGCGGGTTTTAGAAGGAAACACTCAACAACAGACCACCTTGTTATGCTCAAAATCATTGTGGAGGAATCTCGTAATGATAAATCTAATCTCTTTTGTTTCTTTGTGGACTTTAGAAAGACTTTCGATATGGTACCTAGAAACAACCTATGGAACAGATTAGAAGAGCTAAAGGTTCCTTTCGAGTTGAGAGTTGCCGCAATAAGGTTATCCGAGAATGCCATTGCCAAATTAAAGAACAACGAGGGGTGGTCGAAAGATATGAAGTGTAATATTGGAGTTAAACAAGGTTGCCCCCTCTCCCCTACCCTGTTTGGCATTTGCATCGATAAGATAGAAGGTTGTTTAGAGGAAGCATGTTGTGTTGGTACGATCTTAGTTGGAATAGTCATCATCCTTCTTCTCTATGTTGACGATATTGTTCTTTTGGCCAGGTGTCCATTTGATCTTGATAAGCAACTAAGACTTCTTAAGGATTTTTGCTCTACCATGGGTATGACTATTAATACTAACAAAACAAAAGTTATGATTATCAAATCTAAGAAGGACACTTACACTAATTTTGTGTATGACAATAACAACTTTGAGGAAGTGTCTCCTTACAAATACTTAGGAATTGATATTCATTAGAAACTCAACTGGAACTATAGCATTGAGAAAAAGGATTAATGGAGGGTGGAAAGCTTATTTTGGTCTCGAAAATAATTGTAAAGCAACAAACCTTGTGATGTGGGATAAAAAGAAGCTCCTCTTTGAAACTTTAGTCACTCCTGTTATCTTGTATGGGTGTGAAGTTTGGGGGTGCAACATCTCTAGAGAATCCTAGAGGAAGATTGAGCAAATCTAGAAGCGTTTTGTAACATATAACCTCAAAATTAAAAGAAATACACCCTACCCTATTCTCCGTATAGAAGTGGGTATTTCCTCTATTGAAAGCCTCACTATGACTAGGCTGTTGTTATACAAGCACAAAATCAATAACGTGGGAAACCATAGACTTCCTAAGGTGGCTTTAAATTCTAGCCAAAATCACCTAAGGCTCAAGCGAGGTTGGTATAAAGATACCAGGGCCTCGTTAAACCATTGGGAGATCGACAAAATTGTTGCATTGCAAAATATTAATAACATTAAAAATATTGTTACTTCTAAGTTCAAAGAGAAAATGTGGTGTGAGAAAGATTTAGAGGTTAAAAGAAAATTAAGATATTATAAAGAGGCTACTCTAGAAAATCAAAAGTATCTCTCTGTTTTAACTAGTTCAAAGAAAAAAATTAATATAGCCAAGATAAGAACGAACTCTCATGAGCTCCATGGTGAAACAGGTCATTGGGCAGTTCCTAAAACACAATGGGTGGAAAGGATCTGCCATCTCTGTGAGAATATGAACATTGAGGATGAAAATCACTTCCTCTTAGAGTGCCCTACGTACACCCACATTAGATCTCTGTTTCATAATCTTTGTTGCAATACCGACCTTCCTAGCCTTTTAACTTGTCAAAATTATAGTGAGCTCGGGGCGCTTGAGCATAGAAATACAATTTTAAAACAAACTAAATAATCTGTTTCTTTAGGTCCGATAGACCAAAGTTTGGTCTCATGGGATGTTAACCACCACCACCATCATCATCAGATGAAGTTGCTTTCAAAAATCCTTTTGCTTAAATAGATGATTAAAAACTTTGATTCTTCTTGTAGGCCGGGTGATTGGGGCAATAAAATATCACTATCTCCACCCAAATTCAAAACCCATAATTATATATACATGACACATACAAAAGTGTCAAATATTAAAAAAATACTAAAATAATAAATAAAAAACCTCTTTCTATTATATTTTATAACGATACTGGAGTAAAATAATGCATTTACTATCAAAAGCCAAACTTCCATAATGAGTATAAGGCAATGTTTAAGGAATTCGTGCAAGTTACCCTCCAAGCTCTCTAGGTGTATGAGTTAGAACGTTCCAAAGAAAAAGTTTTACTTTATGAAAATAGCGTTTGAACATTATGGAAAAAATATTTGCTTCATTCCAAAAGAGTTTGTAAAAGCTGATGAAAATGAATTTGCTTGATTAAAAAAGAATCTGAAAAGACTGATGAAAAAGTAGAGTTACCTATATTTGGGTCAGAGTTTGTGTGTTGTGTTTTATTTTTTAATTTTACAACTAGTTATTATTTCATTATTCTTTTCAATTTGGAAAAGAAAAAGTGGTTTAGAATTATGTGGTTGCCGTCTTAGCTCAGCTGGTAGAGCGCGTGGCTTTTAACCACGTGGTCGTGGGTTCGATTCCCACAGACGGCGTTCTTGTAATATCTTCTGAAAAGTCAAATAACTTTCTACGAACAGCTACAGATCATACTAACTTTTTCTAGCGCTTGGAACCGCTAAAATTTTTCCATTACCTGGATGCATTGAATGTGGTTGTAACAACATAGAACAATTACTAGTTTACTACTAGGTTTAAAACAAGTCCAAGGCATGTGCCTTTTACCTATGTAAACCAGACTACCAATGTTCACTTGTATTTTGTCCAAATCAAATTCAAATAGTCGGTTTGATGAGTCCTCCTCTACAATACTTTATTTATTCCATGAATATCATGGACACTCAATGCCATACAACCACATAGAACAATTACTAGTTTACTACTAGGCTTAAAACAAGTCCAAGGCATGTGCCTTTTACCTATGTAAACCAGACTACCAACGTTCACTCGTTTTTTGTCCAAATCAAATTCAAATAGCCGGTTTGATGAGTCCTCCTCTACAATACTTTATTTATTCCATGAATATCATGGACACTCAATGCCATACAACTACAAATAATGGCACGCAGCTAGGATCACAAACTATGTAGAAGTTGATAGAGATGTGTCATTGGGCACACGATATGGAAAAACAATGAGTTATAGTAAAAACATTTGGACCAAAGCACCACAATGGTTATTGATAATAAAAAAAATAAAAATAAAAAAACAATTTAAGTTGTTTATTATTTTTTCTTAGGTGCCCAATGCCCGTCATTCTTACATCTCTTAAGCTTGGATGGCTACTCTCTCTTCGGTTTGAATTAAGTTTTTGGTTGGTTTTTATATGTATTTTTTTGTTGTAGGTTTATTATAGCCCCATTTTACTTAGTGGCTTCCTTTTGTCCATAGTTAACAATGATTAATTCTCTCGTGGTTGTAGTTTGTTTTAAGACTATATCTAGTTACAACGTACTGCACCATGCGTAAGATCATGTAGATGCCCCAATATGGTTATTGCATAGGTTAAGTATTTTTTCTGTATAATGAAGTGTGCTCTAGCTTAAAAAATGTAATAGCATAGTTGTTATTTTACTGAACTGTAAAATTAATGTTACATATATGTCAAATTAATGTGTTCAAATAAACTTTTATTGAAAATATATCATGTTTTCATGTAGATATTAGGGGAGTGCTCAATTGTTTAATATTGTAAAAATTTGGAAGAGCAAAATTTGTTTTTTGCATTTTTAGGGGGACAGCGTTTAGTTAATTTATATTTGTCAATTAAAGTACAATTATTTATACTTGATGAAGGGCTCCAAGAATAAATGTCTTTCCAATTGAAATTAAGACCCACCCTTCAAATTTTATCACCGATGATGATCCTTCAATTACAAGGAGGGAAGGGTCACCTTCTTTGGATGAGGTTTCAAAAGTTTAATGGGGAGAAAATATCTTAGGCCTCCTATGTCTTCTAGCTATCATATCTGACCTTGAAAGTCAACAATGGTGGAGGAAAAGAGGAATTTTAGGGAGGTTTAGCCTTAATAGTAGACAATCAAAACCTAGTTGGTTGAAAGTATCATATTTATTTAGCAAATTCCAAAGCATCTATAGAAGTTAAGGGAAGTTTAGAAAGGGAAGCAGTTAACCATTAGTGAGTTTCTTAGAGTAGTAAATGCCTTGAAGAAGGTGCCCTCATTATTATTCTCTCACTAAATGTAAGAGGGTATGGAAGTTCCCATAAACAACAAACATTGTTATGGAGAAAATATTCTTATGGTTTCAGGTGGACCATAATAGACATGATGACACCATAAATCACATCCATTCTCAAATATGCTTGATAAATTAAAGAAGCTAACAACTAAGGGAAATATTTTATACCTCAACCAGATGTTCAAAGAAGACCACCATTGAGCTCACGAGCATTCCCTCAACAACAAATATATATCCAAGCATAAAATATATTAAATGTTAGAATTCAAACTAGCATAATCCATTTAAACATATATAAAGCAACTATACCCATGGATACAAATATAAATAATTGCACATGAAATTGGACAAGAAATGGATATTTCTATTAATGTAAAAACAAAGATACAATCATGACAACCTCTGTTGGCAACTCGTTTGGAACCAAGAAACAAGGTTCCTCCACCACTTCAATCCTCCATAGCAAGGAAAGCTCACAAAGACAATGGAGAGCTTGGGAGATGAACATAAAGGGTTATATCAACAAGGACAAAGGGATGCCAACTAAAGTATATGGCAATGGGAAAAAAATTTGCTATAGTTTCCTTACTCTCAAAGTTTCCCCTCCTCTAATGCTTCACAATGGCTCAATATATATCCCTTAAATGGGAAATGGAGAGTTGAATCAGAGCGTTTCCTGACATATGGAAGGCCAATGATCAAGCTATTCGTTACTTGATGAAGAAAACTTCAAATATTTTTTGTTTTTGAGCATAAAACCCAATGTATGCGGGTTGTAATGGTGCAAGCTGCATATATGCGATCTGTATAACTTTTGGCCTCCGTGTATCTTCAATAATGTATTTTTCAAGGATGTACTCACGCATCAGGGATATAATGAGTAAGGGGGGTATAGTGAGTCTGCATAGGGACAAGGGAAGGCCATCAAGTCATGATGCGTAAGGTGTGCAAAATCTGCTATAAAAGATGCCCCCTAATGTGTGAGGTTAGAGAGGTACACGATGACCGAAATACATTTTAATAGTCCCAAGAGTGGAGTAGTGAAGATTCAAGTGGAAGAACTAGGCACTCACCAACATAATATAATGATAACTGTATATATGACTGCAAATATGGGTACATATAATAGTCTCAAATACATATAAGTACAATAGCCATGAATATGCATAATAGACATATGTCAAAAGTGGTCAAATCCACGTACAATACAAAGTGGAGTCTGGTATCCATACTAAATGAAGACATATGGTACATAACAAGGTACATTGCTCTGGTATGAGAACTGAAATCCCATAGGTACTGTTGCGATCAAGGTAGTAGCATATATGGAATACCACCATAATCTGAGGTATTCTACACAAACTACCGATGGTACATGTCCCATCACGTGAATAGAGGTGTTGAAGTCGAACATGATGAAACATCGTCTAATTATTGGTCATTGATGTATATCGTTAACATATACGAGATAACCCATCGATGATGAAAATCGGTGTCAAGATACCAAGTGCATTCAACAAGTGCGAATAGAGGTGTTGAGGTAGAACACTTGAAAAATCCATTGATGTAATATCCCAAATACTGATATTCTCTAATGTTTTATGATAGTGTTGACTCGCACAAGTCTCAATCTCATACAAATTTGCAAAATAATTGTGCATGCAAATTCGCCATGCAAAAATGCCCTAAAATATAACTGAATTATGGTCAGGGTTTTGCAGAGACAAATTAACACTTACCACCGATATTTTGGCTGATAATGACTCCAGAGATAGCTGCATGCATAAGGATCTGGATGGGTGGTCTAATAATGCTCTTTTCCTCCGGTGTTACCGCCCCGTAGTACCGTAAAAACCCTCCAGACTGAAGCTGACGTTTTTGTACGAGGAGAGGTCCGTTGGGGCTGAAACTTTCTGAGCTTGTCCGTCTGCTGATGCCAGAAAGATGGCCTGACACATACGAAGGTTTGGTTGCCTCTAAGTTCCCTAGCGAATTGATTGGCAGTTTTGCTGCTCACACCCCCAACTGATCTATTTGGTTGATAGCTACTCCAGGTGAGCAAACTGATGGTTGATAATAACTGCATACCATAGGATAAGCCTGCTGAGAAAGAGGAAGCTGACATGTGGAGGAAAGACTAGGTTTTGTGGTCCTAGTGAATCTTTCTATGTTTTCCCTGCTACTTCCGGCTACAAAACGTGGATATGCTAATAACCCTTTGGAATGTGCTGGATCTCCGAATACTGTAGTATATGATGGATGCAATGGATAAACCTGGATGATCTATCCCAATAAGAGACTAGGGTAGATATCTCACTGCCGAACCCTCGCTAGCTGAAGATATTGTCTCCAACCCCAACTGTCGCGGCTGCACACTGTGCTGCTGCTCGAAACTCCAAAATTAATCAACAATAACAATAGATGTTCTCTTTGGTCCAATAACCCTTCTTAAATAGAATAGCATGTACTTTTAGGGTTTGCATGTCACTTTTAGGGTTTACGCTTCACTTTTGCATGCATGCAATTCTAATTTCATGTTGACTTTAACACTGAAGAAATAAGGCTTACATGCTCTACATGATTTACGATATGAACTCTGATGGCCTTCTTACTACACTGATGACTTAATAATACTGAATTGATGTACCTATCTGCTCCTAGTGCTATTAGTTCTCAGTTATTCCCTTTTATCAAAATGGAACATTACAGTCCTCCCTCGCCAAAGATTGCTTGTCCTCAAGCAATGCCAATGCAAATCCACAATCAATCAATTGAACCAAATGAAACCGAGGATGATCCCAGGGTCCCAAATTATCCTAGGAGATCTGTAGAACCCTCTGCTCAAAGCATTGCACTGCATGGTACCATTACAAAATGTCCCATGGAATCCTCCTATAAGTAGAGTGACTAACCACAATGTAAACAAGGAACCATCAAAAGAGACCTCTTGAAAGCATCCTCTAGCAATAACTAAACTATCAGTCAATGTAATCCCAGGGTCCCAAAAAATTGCAAGGGTCAAAATGCATCCACTGCTACCCTACGGAGTATCGACACAAGGAGCATCCTGTAGACTCCCAAGTAATGCCATCAATAAACACTATATCCATCCGTCATACGGTCTCCCACCTGGTAACCAATGAAAACTTGTGCATATTTCATCCCAAATATCCGAAGGCTCTTGTGGGACTATACCCTTGGCTAGGAATGTCTTCCTAAGAATCGCCCACTCAATAGGACACCAACTCTTATTCTCTCTCCAATCCAACCCCCGAAAAGGACCTCATCCATAAGCACCATCACAAGGAATAATCTTACCAAGCCGACATTCTGCCCTTCTAATTTCAACTGGAATGCTCATATACTGCTGCCCTATTTCTCGATCCTGGCCAACCTGTAAAAACCATCCGCCATTATGCAAATGTGGACTCAAGCTACTGCAAGCCTTGTCTATGTACTCCTGAAGAAGACTACTTTGAAATGCAATAGTATGTTTCTTCTGCTGCCCCATCAAGAAATCTAACTGCTCTTCGATACTAGAAAGCCTGACCGCTGACTTGGTACATACAAGTCGAAGAGCTGTAAGCTCAACATCTCGCTGTAATATGGTGTCCCGAAGTATCTTGGTCCTCTATTTCATTGCTAGAATGCTTTCTTTAACACATTCAATCTTTTGTCGATGACTATTATCTAGAAGCTCTATATCATGCCTATATAAACTCTCCCTAACCTCCATGTGCGACTCCCCACTGTCTCGACTATTGTGCTCATTGCCTTGCACCGCATGTATCTCGCTTGTCATAACTATCTGGACTCCTACTGTAGTTGATGAAGAGTGTACCAACTCCAACCCATCGCACAGTTTTTCCACAATCTGACTATCGGATGTGCTGGTGTCGCTAGACTTGCAGGATGGCTCTAATGCTATCTCCTCATGCACATCCTCATCATGCACTGTTATCCTATGAAACTCTGAAATAAATGCATCTGCACTAGCTTTCTGCTTGAGTTGTGCCATCTCTCTAAAGTGTACCTAAGGGTCCTTCCGATCAAACTGCTCGATGAGCCTTTGTGTAAAATCTAAGTACGATGTGATGGTATTGTGACCCAGTGTCACTAACCTGTGGTACCACCACTCATGGGATTCTCCATCCAAATGCAAAGTAGCCAATTTAATGGCATCTGTCTCAAAATCATGGGGTTGAGCTGGAAGTATGTATCCAACTTCTGCACCCAATTCCGAGCTCGACCACCCTAGGTACCCTCAAAGGTAGGGATATTCAGTTTCCCTACGGTATGTTGTAACTCATAGTTCTAGGTGAATGGACTATTGTAAGCTTTGGGTTTGTTCTTACTTTTAAAGTGGCAGAAGTCAGTGAAGGTCATGGCTGAATGGAAGTCATCTCCTAAAGCTCTATACTCTCTTAGATAGGCACTCATGGATTCTTCTGGTTCTACTTGTGCTAGAGGCACTGCAACTAAACTATCTAAGAATTGAGGCATGGTGGGTCGGGAAGGATTTTTGTATATATGGGGATGGCTCTGCATGTTGGTACATAAGTGCTCCCCACTACAACTGGTGGATACCCTATCAATATTGGAAACAATGGACTCTGTGGGGTGGGCCCATTTTTCTCTGTCATTTTCTTGAAGGTACTCATCATTTCTTTTTCCCTAATAGTGAGTTCTTTTATGGCTGATATGAGACCGTTGAAAGCTATTTTATGATCATCAACCATTGTTTCTTTTCCCTTTCCAAACTGATACTCTCTGTCCCCCAACTCTATGTCCTCTAACTCCTCTTCTCCTCTATCATTGTTTCTAAACCTCTGTCTCCGGTAAGTAATGTTGTATGGGTTTTCTAAATTCATTTGCACTTTTGCATGCCCACAGCTGGCCAGGAACATGCTCTGATACCACTGTAATATCCCAAATACTGATATTATCTAATGTTCTATGATAGTGCTGACTCGCACCTCAATCTCATACAAATTTGCAAAATAACTGTGCATGCAAACTCGCCATGCAAAAATTCCCTAAAATATAGTTGAATTAGGGTTAGGGTTTTGCAGAGACAAATTAACACTTACCACTGATATTCTGGCTGATAATGAGTCCAAATATATTTGCATGCATAAGGATCCAGATGGGTCTAATAATGCTCTTTTTCTCCAGTGTTACCGCCCTGTAGTACTGCAAAAACCCTCAAGACTTAAGGTGATGTTTTTGTAGGAGGAGAGGTCCGTTCGGGATGAAAATTTCTGAGCTTGTCCGTCTGTTGATGCCGGAGAGATGGCCTGTAATGAACAAATATATATATATATATATATA
>LPNX010739289.1:543499-610084 GCA_001517045.1 Pseudotsuga menziesii
AATAATTAATAAATAGTTATTAGCAAACAATTCTAAAATGACGCATCCTTTCATGGATAGTATCCAAAGTGCCTTTACAATTAATATATATACGGAACTCACCTTGTAATCTATCATCAATTTATATATTATTATGGCTTATTTAATATTCTAAGTCTTTTGGTAATATTATTTGTGCAAGCGAATAATTATTCGCTTCATGGCCTAGCACATGCGGAGGTTTGGTTGCCTCTAAGTGCCCTAGCGAATTGATTGGCAGTTCTGCTGCTCACGCCCCCAACTGATCTGTTTGGTTGATAGCTTCTCCAGGTGAGCAAACTGATGGTTGATAATAACTGCATACCGTAGGATAGGCCTACTGAGAAAGAGCAAGCTTACATGCAGAGGAAAGACTGGGTTTTGTGGTCCCAGTGAATATTTCTGTGTTTTCCCTGCTACTTTTGGCTACAAAGAGTGGATATGCTAATAACCCTTCGGAATGTGCTGGATCTCTGAATACTGCAATATATGATGGATGAAATCGATAAACCTGTATGATCTATCCCAATAAGAGACTAGGGCAGATATCTCACTGGCGAACTCTCTCTAGCTGAAGACACTGTCTCCAACCCCAACTGTCACGGATGCACGTTGTGCTGCTGCTCGAAACTCCAAAATCAATCAACAATAACAATAGATGTTCTCTTAGGTCCAATAACCCTTCTTAAATAGAATAACATGTACTTTTAGGGTTTGCATGTCACTTTTAGGGTTTACGCTTCACTTTTGCATGCATGCAATTCTAATTTCATGTTGACTTTAACACTGAAGAAATAAGGCTTACATGCTCTGCATGATTTATGATTTGAACTTTGATGGCCTTCTTACTAGACTGATGACTTAATAATACTGACTTGATGTACCTATCTGCTCCTAGTGCTATTAGTCCTCAGTTATTCCCTTTTATCAAAATAGAACATTACAATTGATCAGGGGACATTGATGTATTCCCAAATCTGTCGACGGTGAGAGAACTTGCCACTGATGACTGCAAGTCTCAAGGCACTCAATTGACTATAGATACCGATTTCAAAGTAAATGATTTGAAGTCAATGGAATGGAATCCACTAGAAGGAGGGCATTAAAGAATCCATCATCAAACAACACGATGTAAACAACAAGGTTGGATAATTTGGAATAACTTAGACGAATAAGATGTACACGAACACGTAACCATGTGTGCCTCTCGCGCATACTGGGTGCAAGTAGCATGCGAAAGAGGCCCTCTAAATAGCAGCTAATGATGAAAACTACAGACATAGAAAAGGAAACCACCAATAGGGTCTAATGGAATCTAAGGCACGAAATGAATCCCAATGTGTGAATATATTTATTGTTGTCTAACACAAGGGAAACCACTTAGTTAGTGACCAATGATGAGCTATCATCTGCTGAGCTCAAGGTCACATACCAATGATGAAAGATATCATCTGCTGAGCTCAAGGTCACATACCAATGTGTGAATATATTTATTGTTGTCTAACACAAGGGAAACCACTTAGTTAGTGACCAATGATGAGCTATCATCTGCTGAGCTCAAGGTCACATACCAATGATGAAAGTAGGCCCAGGGTGCCAGGTAGGACCACATCTCTATGGTGTATCGGGAATGGCCAACATGCAGAGTCAAGATAACTGATGAATGGCTGACTCGGGCTAAAGACTTCCTTCGGACAAGAGTGTGAGGCAGATGGAGACACTTAGGCAACATAGACTCAATGTGAAAACCGTGACAAATTTGTGATGCATGAGGAATCATCAAGGGCTCCATGGGAACTGTAAGATTAAGCAATTGGTGGAGAAAACTGTGAATAACGAGTACAAATCCTAAGGTCATACTAGAAACGTGACCCATGATGAATAGACTCATAAACTGTGCTCTATTCAAAGGCGACACGACAACTGCCAATATAAGAAAATATCATTTCATGTCTGGATTTTTATGTTTTTTATTTATTTGTGGTCTTTGTCATATTATAAATATTGAAAAAGAATAAAATGTGCTTATAGTACAAAGGAGAGGAAATTGTTGGTTGTGGATCCTGATCTTTCTAATTCAAAGATGTTATTTTAGCCATGTTTGGATCCCAACACATGACGAGGGGGGTGTGGGGAGGCTTCCCCCCCCCCACTATAGTTGTTAGGGGGGTCCAAGGGGAACAACGACTTGGTAAAAAAATTTAGGAAAAAATGCCTTGTAAAATGTTGTCATTCCAGAGTCACAACTTGGCCAATAATGGGTCATTTACAGGCCCATGGTTTTGGGCATCCCGTGGCATTTTACCATGGTATTTTGTTTATAAAAGGAAGGCATTATAATATGATTGTATATTGTATAGTAGCATTGCAAAAGCGATCCCTGTGATTGTGAGAGAGAGACTGTGAGAGAGTGAAGAGGAAGTGTAGCGGGGTTGTTGCAGGTTGTATCCCTTCATTTTGCTGGATGGTATAATAATAAAGGAATGGCAATTTCTGTGTGGACGTAGCCCATCTTGGGTGAACCTCATTATATATGTGTCTCTCTTGTAATGTGTTTTAATATTTGCATCTTGTTTATTATTTATTGTTATTTCTCTTCAGTCCCGTTTTTCGAGGGAAATGAATATCACGGTTAAGAAATCTAGTTCCAGGGAGTGGAACATAACTATGCTCAATGCAAGGAAGTGCATGCAGGATAAGGAAATTCGGGGAATTTTTCCTCTCAAGTGAGGGGTGATCAAGTTGCAAAGGATAAACAATAAGCTCTACCTGGATAGAATTGAGACAATGTTGGACAATTTGTCTTATAATTTTGAAGCAAGGAGCTGGAATTAAGTTTAATAAGGAAAGTAGACACATGTGATGCATTTACAACCTGGTATAAAATAGGAGTCCCTAAGGAAAATGGTCAGCATAAATGATAAGAAACGACATGAAATCTCTATTTAAAGGCATGGAGGGGCTACCAGGGACTCCCAGACCTAAGGAGGAAGCTCAACATCGGAACCATATGGAAAAACAAGATCTAACTAGGGAACCCATTGTCGGGGAAGTTCCAATGCTTACATAATGACACTTCTAGTAGCAATCGAATGGTTATGTGTCATTAAGAAGCATGCTCATACCTATGGTTAATGTGACATAGTCATGGGATAAGGAAACAATGCATGCAGAATATGATCATATAATATATTCCAGTTCATATTTATACCTGCCACGGGCATGAACAAGCTTGAAAATGGTCAAAATCCACCAAGGTTCAACGAAACTGCATAAAAAAGGGATCTTGCACAACAATATTAGTCCAAAATAGTTTTAAATAACAAATAGAGGGTGTAAACAATAGGAAATTGGGTAATTTGTTTTTTAATAAATTGTAAAAAAATGACCATTTACCATACCATTTGGTTTTTTACCCCTTGTAGTGATTTTGGATCTCTTTGGACCCTCAAACTTCAAAGGCGGATTTGGGAGCTACGAGCCATGAAACCAACAACCGTCAGGACTAGGTAATTTCTCATTGCATGCTCTTTAAATTCATTACCTTCATTTCAAATTTACATGGTGAATTTTGAAGTTTTTTGCCACGTAAAATATGTTTCATGGCCCACACGTGTGACAAGTCATTGGGTCATGTATAGGGCTAGATATATGCAGGGAAAGAGAAGCCTTCCCGCATGGCCATGCGTATGTCAACATTGTGGCTCATATATTATTAAGGCCATGGATGTTTTTTTTTAAATAAAAAGACTCACAAAATATCTTTTCCTTTACAGGATGGTGCTTGAATGGAGAGAGAGAGAGAGAGCATGAAGTTGCTGATAGAGCTATGCATGATGATTTAATTTCCCAACAAGCATTGTAGATATGTGGGCTTAATAAGTTTTGGAACCTTGGGAGGATGAGGGATCAACCAATAATATTAAAAAATTCTTGTAAACTATTGGGATCCAGACATAGAGGCGTTCATAATAGATGGGATGCCATTGAGACTTGAGGTATAAGATATTTATTTCATTGCCGAACTATCCTGCCGAGGCGAGGAAATAAACCTTAGGGCTCACAAAGAAGGTGGGGTTATGAGTATTGATGAGTATATAGATGCATATTGCTTTCCCGACAATGAGAAGGTGGGAAGTCAAGTCCCCATCAATGCAATCTAGAGCCTAAGTCTGAAAGTGATCATTCTAGTTCTGTATAGAATAGAAAGATCGACATCACTACACCAAGCATCACGACCTCTCATGTTCTATGAGGTAGAGTGTATGAGGCCCATTATTTATGACTGGATCACTTCCTTGTTGGGTAGCATGAAACATCAGCTGACGGACTGCAAGCCTGGTAGAACCAATAATTTCAGGTTTTCTAGTATCCTATGCACTTTCTTCTTTGATAGGCAACTAAGCCTTAGTATTAGGGTTGAGGTCCCTCCTCATAGTCTATGAGAACCATCCCAGACTTGTTGGATTGAGGTGATGCAAAGGTTAGTAGGAGGAAAAGCACCTTCTCCATTCATAGATGTTTTTTTCCATTGGTGGTGACGACAGATCATCGCCATAGACGACTATCCTTATGCAGGGATCGACTTCAGTCCACTAGGGTCCACTAGGGTCCTCATTCAGAGATATAAATAAGATCTATTTTGCGTTTTGGGAATATTTCATTTTTTTTTTGTATTTTTGATATAAAGAAATCAAAAACATATTTTTGATGGTATCACGTACTGAAATTAGGCTTATTTGCACATGCATAGGTCCACGATGACTGAATGGTTTCCCATGACATGGACATAGGGATCGAGGAGATGAGATGGTCGGTGCTGATGCCGAGTAGACACTACAGAAAATGTAGGGAAACTTGGCCTGATTGGCCCATAGGATCCCCATGGTACAGGTCAAGGATGTGCTCGAGGCGTTTCCAAGACATGTAGTCGAGGTACCTCGTCTGTGGGTTAGACTATCCATGCATTTGAAAAATGCTATAGTGTATTATCATGATCATCATCCAGGCCCACATGAATAGATGTTGGGATATTATTTTTTGTATTGACCATGTATATTTTGAGGGCTTAAAACCCATTTTAGTACTATGAAACCATATTTTTGGAAATTTTATTCGAAAATAAAAACTTATAACTACCGGTTTGATATATAGACATGTGTATACATATGAATGTGAATGTTTTATGTGCATGCTTGTTTAATTATGTAACAAATGCCAATCTAAAATGTAATTTGCATATGAATCGACAACTTGATTATAATGTCTACGTATATGAATGTATGTAATGTAATCAAAATATCATTCAAAAATATTACCCTTAAGAATATTCTGGATGATGTAGGATCTATTCCATAATACATGTCATTCAATTGTGACACAATCAACTGCAAATTCATGAAAACCTCTAGAGATTGAATACCATTTTAAATGGCATCACGTAATAGTTGAATTACTGCACTATACTCAACCACATTATTCAAGGATGGTTTGAGGATTACTCCTCATGAAGACACAAGTTGACCCTTAGGTGCATAAATAACCTAAGCAACAGAAGCTAAATTTCGTGTATGGCGGCTTACACCATCCACAAACCCTATGTATATCGAAGACTCCATTGAAATCTTCCAAACAATACAAAGCATGTCATCAAACCTATGGCACTACAAGGAAACCAATAATTATGTAAATTTCTACAATAGTATACAAGGTACCATCTCGAGCTATACACTCAAGCATAATACTTCTTAAGGTAGATCCCATTTCTAGGATCTTTTGGGACGTTCCCTTCGTAATATTTTAACTTACAGGATCCCTTTTCCAAGGCACGCCTCACAATGTAAGGACCATGCTACATAGGATTAAACTTACCTTCCCCCAATGGTTCACTCACTTGATCATATATAAGGACCAAGTCACCTTCATTATAACGATGAGGATGTACATAATTATCATACTGGGCCTTGACACGTCACTTATTCACTTCTAATGCCACGACAACATCTCAACGCTGCTCATCAAGATGCTCCGAGTGGACTAATAGTTCTAAATTAGAGGCATAAGGCAAGATATCTATGGATAGCTTCAAGGAAGGGATCTTGCATTCAATTAGTAAAACCGATTCCACCCCATGAACCATCTGGTACAGTGAAAAACCCATGGAAGTCTTAATCGCGGTCCGGTAAGCCCACAAAGTTGCCATTTTTTTTTGTCTGATGGTATTTTGTAGAAGGGCCTTAAGAGGTTTGTTAAAAAGCTACCTGACCATTCGCTTGGGGGTAGTAAGAAGAAGAATGTTCTTGCTTAAACTCCAACTTTAAAGCTAATTTCACCATCATCTTATTTTGGAAGTGCCTTCCATGATCAATGACAATCTCCTTCGGGATTCCGAATCAGGTGATGATATCATTGAAAACGAAGTGAGTGGCCTTCTCACCATTGGATTTAATTTTAGGCATAGCCTATGCCCATTTAGTGAAGTAATCCAACACCACAATAATGTGATGGTTCTCACCAACTGATACTAGGTTACAATCCTTATAATACACCCCCCACTTTGTGAAGGGACCGACGATGATAATAGGGTGTAACGGGGAAGGAAATGAGCGCATGTTCTGAGATAACACCTGGAAAATGTGACATCTCTTGACCGCATTAACGAAATCTTTAAAAATTGACTACCAACAATGATCTACTCTTAAAATATTTTGAGTTGTAGAAATCCCAGATAAATGAACACCACACACTCCACCGTGGCATTCATTAAGAACGACCTCAACCTCCTTGTGAGTCAAACAATGATACAAGATAGAGTCCACCCCATGGTGATACAAAGTTTCACCGATGATGAGGTAGTTCTTATCACTATGACATAAGTGTCGTCACTCATCCCTTGAAAGATGTGGATGGACCTTCAGAGTATGTAGATAGATGATGATATCGCCGCACCAAGGGTCTGTAGATGAGATGAGGAAAATATGCTCATCCACAAATGAGTCTTAATGAATCGTATCCTCATCCATCCTAGGGAGATATAACATCAGCTCCATGAAGACCAAAGACTTCTTATATTTTTCTGAAACAAAATTAAGGTCGAATTCTTGTAAGCCGAAAAATTCATTTATTATATTTTCCCCCTATCATCCACTTGGTCAGAATGAACTGAAATGGATTGATATGAGATATGATCGTGGTCTAGTGAAGTAATATGTAGTGTCTCAATCGTTGAACTGAATGAACAGTCACTACAACAAACTTCTCAACATGAGTATATCGAAAATCTACATCGATGAGATTCAGGATAAGATAATAAATCACATGCTCATGGAGCTCTTCATCCTCTTTGTTAGAAAAAAATGATCTCAAATAAATAACAATAAATAATAAACACGATGCAAATATTAAATCACATTATAAGAGAGACACATATATAACATGGTTCACCCAAGATGGGCTACGTCCACACAGAAATTACCAGTCCTTTATTATCATACCATCCAACAAAATGAATGGATGCAACCTGCAACAACTCCACCGCACTTCCTCTTCACTCTCTCACAGTCTCTCTCACACAATCACAGATATTTTTTTTACAATGCTACAATACAATACACATCTGTATTACAATGCTTTCCTTTTATTGGAGAATTACCATGGGAAATACCACGGGTCCCTAAACCGTTGGCCAACAAACATCCAGTGGGGGGACAATGCCCCCCCTGGCACCCCTAGATGGGATGAGGGTACAATAAAAATGGAGTACAAACACAACTGAACAATAACATCTCCGAGTCTAGAATATCAGGATCCACAACCAACAATATCCCACTTTGAGGATGAACACAACAAATCCGCTGCTGGTGCACTTACTAGACTATGATTTGAATATTGGACTTGGAAAATTTATCTTCTTCACCTTCATGCTTGAAGGCCAACTGAACCAAGCAGGAACTTAGTTTCTCTCCGGTTACTACCTTTGTCAACATGTTTGCAGGATTCTTGCTAGTATGTATCTTTTCCAATTTTAACAGTTGATCATCTAGAACATATCTTATGAAATGGTACTTGAGCTGTATCTGTTTAGTCATCGAATGAAATACTGAGTTCTTTGTAAGGTGAATGACACTCTAGCTATCACTGTACAACCTGGTATTCTTCTACTTCTTACTTAGTTCCTCCATGAACCTCTGCAACCAAATCATTTCTTTACCAGCCTTTGTAGCAACAACATACTCTGCTTCCGTTGTTGAAATTCAAACAACCTTTTGCAGTTTTGAAATCCAACTTACTTTTGTTCCACCCATAGTAAAGACATACCCTGTGGTGCTCCTCCTGGTGTCTTTATCGCCAACCATAATATATGTTTCAACATATCCCTATAGAACGATGTCTGAACCTCCAAAACGTAATGCATGAGAAGTTGTACCTCTCAAATACCTGAGAATCCACTGTATTGTCGGCCAATTCTCTTTACCTAGATTGTTCATATACCTACTCACTACTCCCACTTCATGTGCAATATCTGGTCTTGTACACACCATGGCATACATCAAGTTTCCAATTGCTGATGAATAGGGAACCTTGGACATGTATTTTATCTATTCTCGTGTCTTGGGACACATATCCTTACTTAGTTTGAAATGGCTGGACAAAGGTGTACTAACTAGTTTTTCATTCTACATTCTAAACCTATCCAACATCTTCTCTATGTACTCACCTTGAGACAATGTAAATTTGTGATTTTTCTTGTCTCTTGTGATTCTCATACAAGGATTTCCTTTGCAACACCCAAATCCTTCATTGCAAATGATTTAGCTAGGTTCCTTTTGAGCACATTTATATATTGCATGTTAGACCCTACAACAAGCATGTCATGCACATACAATAACAACATAATATATCTTCCATTATCTAGCCTCTTGAAATAAACAAAATGGTCAGAATGACATCTACTATAACCATATTATGTCATAAACTAAGCAAATTTTAAATACCACTGCATTGGAGCTTGTTTCAAGCCATACAATCTCTTCTTCAACCTACAAACCAAATTCTCCTTACCTTTCACCTCATACCCCTGTGGATGATGCATATAAATCTCTTCATCCAAATCCCCATGGAGAAAGGGTAATTTTACATCTAATTGTTCAATATGCAAAACTTCTACCACCACTAGAATTAAAACAATCCTAATTGAAGTCATTTTAACATTAGGAGAAAATATTTCATCAAAATATATACCTTTCTTTTGTGCAAACCCCTTTACCACAAGTCTAGCCTTATACTGCTTCTTGCCTCCTTCTTCTTCCTTCAACCTGTAAACCCAATTATTCTGCAATGCTCTTTTTTCTACAGGTAACTCAACCAAACACCAAGTCTAGTTTCTTACCAATGAGTCCATCTCCTCATTCATGCCTTGCTCCCACTTCTTTCTAGTTTCTACCTGAATTGCTTCTTCATAACATTTTGGTTCACCAGAATCAGCCATCTATAAACACTACAATGAAGGAAAGAATCATTCGGAGGGTCTACTTAACTTGGTGGATCTTTTTACATTTGCAAGAGTTTGAGATACATGCTCTTGCTCTGATTTTATGGTGCCTTTGTGACTTCATTTTCTTTGATTTCATCAAGCACGGTGTACTTTTTGTTATCATTTTCCTCTTTATTTCCCTGCAACTGATCTTTATACATAATATTTCCATTGAATACTACATATCTACTCCTAATGATTTTGTGATTTTTATAATCCCATAAGCGATAACCAAAATCATCAAACCCATATCTAATATAGGTACATTTTTTGGATTTAGCCTCAATATTTGTTCTATTTTATTTATCAATATGGACAAATGTTTCACAACCAAAAGTTCTCGGAAATGAGTAGTTTACCTTTTTATATGTCCATGCCTCCTCTGGAATTCCACCATCCAAAGCACTTGAATTCCCTCTGATGATTAAGAAAACAACATTATCTACAACATCAACCCAAAACTGTAAGGGAAATCCTGCATGCAATATCATACACCTTGAATGCTCTATGATAGTTATATTCATCCTTTCTAACACACTAATTTCTTGCAGTGTTCCAGGGACTGTCTTCTCTCTATGAATCCCATTGTATGAACAATAATTGCCAAACTCCTTGCTGTAGTATTCACCTCCATTATCATATCTGAGACATTTCAATTTTTTGACTCATTCTCAACCAAATATTTTAACTTCTTAAAAGTATAAAACACATTATATTTATGTATAATGCAATAAACCTAAGTTTTTCTAGTTGCATCATCAATAAAAGTAACATAATAACAAGAGCCACTAAGAGATTGTACCTGAGTTGGTCCCCATAAAATTGTATGCACAAGATCTAACTTTTCACCCTTCTTTTGTTTCCCAACCCTAATAAATCTAACTCTCTTCTGTTTTCCATAAGCACAATTTTCACAGAGTTTCAAACTTACCTACTTCATATATAGAAGCAATTTCCTTGACTGGAGAATCTGCATCCCCTTTTGACTCATGTGGCCAATCCTATGATGCCAGAACACTGCACCTATTTATGTGGAATCCACAAAGATGGAATAATCAATATTATGAGGACATAATTACAACATACCTATCATATATCCTTTTGCTATTACCAATGCTCCTTTAGTGACCTTCCACCACATTTTTCCAAACATAGACAAACAACCACTATCTCCCAACTTCCCTGTTGAGATTAGATTTATTTTCATATCAGGAACATGCATTACATCTTTTAGAATCCATTCATTTCCATTATTTAACTTAATCCGTATCTTACCCATTCCAACAATTTTACATGGTTCATCAGACCCTAATAAAACATGTCCAAAATCACCTGGAACATAATCATGAAAGAATTTCCTATGGGGTGTAGCATGACATGAAACCCCTGAATATACTACACAATAATCACTAATATTATCTAATGCAAGAATCAAAGCATCTTGTAACACATCACTTGCTACATTTTCTTCTTGAGTAGTCTCCTACTGCATGTCTCCTTTCTTCTTTGGAGCTATGCAATCTTTCTTCAATTGTCATCTCTTACCACAGTTCCAACACTCTATCTTTCCAAATATAGACTTGGATCTTCCCTTTCTATACTTGTTGTGGTTACCTGAGATCCTTCCTCTCTTCCTTTGTCTTCCCCTACTCTCCATGGTCAACGAATTACCTGATGTATCACCTGAGCTTTTTCTTCTTATTTCCTCGCTAATAATAACACCAACAACATCATCAAATTTAAGAGTGTTTGAACTAGGGATAGAGTTACTTACAACCATGACCAAGCCATTCCAACTTTCTGGAAATGATCATAGGATTAGAAGATGCCTAACCTCATCATCAAATTTCACTTTTACATAACTTAGATGACTAGTAATCATATTAAATTCATTTAAATGGTTAACAACAAATCCACCTTCTGACATCTTCATATTAAATAAATGCTTCATTAAAAATACCTTATTGGAAGCCAAGGGATTTTCATAGAGCTTATCCAATGCACTCATCACACCCTCCGTTGTATTTTCTTTTGAAGCATTGAAAGCCACTGACAAATCCAATCACATCCGTATTGTTCCCAGTGCCTTTCTGTCAAGAACCTCTCATTGTTGGTCCTTCATAGTCACCAATTGTTTTGTTTTTCTGCGTAGGTATAGATCGTTTTGGTACAGATAGTTCTCCATTTGCAACTTCCATAACTTGTAGTCTTGGCTGTTAAATTTCTCGACCCTAAACTTTCCTTCTTATGTCATTGCTCACACTCAAACCAGTAACCCTTCTTTCTTGTGAGTTTACCATCCAAATAGACCTTTTGGATCTGATACCAATTGTTAGAAAAATAGTATCGTAGAGAAATAACAATAAACAATAAACAAGATGAAAATATTAAATCACATTACAATAAAGACACAGATATAACATGGTTCACCCAAGATGGGCTATGTCCAAATAGAAATTTCTAGTCCTTTATCAGTATACCATCGAACAAAATGAAGGGATACAACCTGCAACAACCCCGTTGCACTTCCTCCTCACTCTCTCATAGTCTCTCTCACACAATCGCAGGGATTGTTTTTACAATGATACAATCCAATACACATGTGTATTACAATGCTTTCCTTTTATAGGGTAATTACCATGGGAAAATACCATGGGTCACCCAATACCATGGGTCCATAAACTGTTGGACAAAAAATATCACAAAAATTTCTTTTATGGGCTTCACCCCTGAACCCCCTTTCTCTGGGGCGCTACCCCCGAACCCCCACCAGGGGCCCTTTAGTCTCCACACCCCCCTGCTGGGATGAGTGTACAATAAATCTGGGGTCTAAACATGGATGAACAGTAACATATCTGAATCTAGAAGATCAGGATCCACAACCAACACTCTTGAACCAGAACCATACCAATTGTCTCCTAAGATGTGGCCACATAAAACAAGAAATATCTACTATAGTATGATGGACTAAGTAGAGGGGATGATGCCAAGTATTTCTTAAGAGCGTGGAAGGACTCCTAAGTTCACTCATCCCATAGGAACAAAGTATTCTTATTTATTAAGCACATAAAACCCTTGGTCAAATTGGAAAAATTCACGGCAAACTAATGTAAGAAATTATCCATCCCTTGGATATTCTGAAGCTTTCTAATTGTGCTCGAGGGATGAAACTGAAGTATTGAGTTAACATTCAACGTATTGACCTCAATCCCCTCTTTTGATAAAATGAATCCCGATAAGTGACCAATCCTAACACAAAAGATGCACGTTTGGGGGTTCAAACGAATTTGATAATAACAACATCTTTCAAAGACCAAACAAATAGGTGTTGGATGATCCACTCACATACGACAATGACCAGCGAGGTCATATAGATACAACTCAATAATATGTTTAAGTTCATGAAAGGAAAAGGTCATCACCCACTAAAAAATATCTCCGACATTTTTTTCAGGATGAAAGGTATTTTCCGGTATGCAAAAATATCCCAAGGACATATAAATGCGGTCTTATGTTGATCCTCATGTTTAAGTTGGATCTGATTATATCCCAAAAAACCATCCATAAATGAAAGGATATTTCTTCTCACACACTCATCCAAAATATGATCAATAAATGGTGTGGGGAATTTATCTTTAGGATATGCCCTATTCAGATCTCTAAAATTGATGCACACACGGATGATCCCCTACTTCTTATCCATAAGAATGGGACTAGATACCCATTCGATTAAGGGAATCAGGTAGATGAAGCCATACTTAAGCAACTTCTCTACCTTTTTTAGGCCTAAAGGCATTTTCCGGTATGAAAATGTACCCCAAGGACATATAAATGTGGTATTATGTTGATCCTTGGGTTTAATTTGGATATGATTATATCTCGAAAAACCGCCCATAAATGAAAAGATCTTGCTTCCCGCACACTCATCCAAAATGTGATCAATAAATGGTGTATAAAAGTTATCTTTAGGACATGACCTATTCAGATCTCTAAAATTAGTGCACACATGGATGGTCCCCTACTTCTTATCCATAGGAACAGGATTACATACCCATTCGATTAAGGAAACCGGGTAGATGAAGCCAACCTTAAGCAACTTCTCTACCTTAGCCTTGACGGCAAGCGCCTTAAGGGGATTCACAACACATAAACATTGTCGAACAATTTTAGCATTATGATATGTTTTTATTTCATGTTTAACAATACAGGGATCAATCCCTCGAATTTATTCACATGACCAAGCGAATATGTCACAAAATTCCTTAAATAGTTCGGTGTATGTGGGAATTTCCTTAGATGAACAATCAACACCAATTTAAACATTCTCTTCTTTATCATGGGTTCGAGAAATGTTGATCAGAATGGTTGCTGATATGTTTTCCATGTTCTCTTCGATGTATATACCATGAGCACCTAATGGGACCATGAGATGACCAAT
Organism: Pseudotsuga menziesii; assembly: GCA_001517045.1. Lineage (NCBI taxonomy): Eukaryota > Viridiplantae > Streptophyta > Pinopsida > Pinales > Pinaceae > Pseudotsuga > Pseudotsuga menziesii. Next base: position 557,488 of record LPNX010739289.1, read on the forward strand.
TTTATTTCTTAAGGTCGTCTAGATTTCATCACGCTCAATCTGTTCGAGCTCCGGGAGGAAGTAAGATCGATGATGCATATAATCTGAGTATTTTTCCAGACCAGTCATGGACTCGATAATAGCTTAATTTGAAGGAAAAGTGTCGTCAAGGTAGTCATGTGATCATGACAAAGTGACCACCCATGTAGGCGAAACCAGGAGATCGTCCTCTCCCGTCTATGAAGGGGGAGGATCAAGGTCTGCAGTGATATCAAGTATGGATTGGTAGGCGGTTTACACTACAAACAATGAAATTTTTGCACCAGCGGGTGAGGGACCTTCATATGAATTAACCAAATAAGGGAGAGTCCAAGGATCGCTCAAATACAAGGTGCGAAACGAGACCGGACTCAAAGGTGAATAAACACCACCGAGCATAGAATCAATAACTAGAATTAGTGTCAAAAAATTAAAGGTTACCATCAACAAAGGTTACATTCTGGCATCAACGTTCTTAGTTTCCAGATGAGTATTATAAATTACTGGGATAGCGGGACCCGATGATGTTGAGGAACCATAATTATCAAACAACAATTGATCGATTGTCATAATTATATCTTTGTAAGGAACACACACGACACAAAATAGTGACGACATGATCCCTTTAATGGCATAAATACAATTTTAACCTAGTAACATATTATAGTCAAGGGGCACATCGACCACCTCAACCTCGACCAACATGGTCTTCCCATCCGGATGGACTTAAAGGAAAGAAATAATTCCATGTGTTCTAAAGGAACGCCCATCAAAATTTGTCAGCATATTCATGTATTTAGACAACACAGGAGAGGCAAGGCCTTTCCAAAATTCAAGAGACATCACATAGGTCACAAGACATTCATCAATAACTATCAGTTTAATGGCATTGTTCAAACACTCCACATGGACTTGAAAATCAACATGTTAAGGCAAGCAAGCCTAGACATCGTGAGTCTCTAACCTGGCGACACTAAGGTCATTCAATTTTTTCGCTCCTAAACTAGCTAACAACGCTTTCCTTTGTGAGGGACAATTATAAAGCACCTCCAAGGCGTACATCACATAGGGAGTGTGGCCTTACAAATTCTCAATTATAGAATAGTGTTGGGAAGCTCAGGAATAAGGATTGTGTGTCGGTCGCTTCATGACTCCTTTCAGTATGCGTGGTATAGTCTCATGTTTGTCAATATGAAAAGGAATCTCCAGAGGCGGAGGCTCCTTACCCATAGTTAGTTGTGGCAGACCATAATCGTGTGAACGAGTTGCAACATGAACAACTGACATCTTATTGATACAACTGTGACCATTTTTTGGGCCTGACAGGTTTTGAATTCCACCAACCCCACTTCTGATGGTCGAAGTCCTTGAAGTCATATTTTGATTATGTGGAAGGGGATCCATCAACATATCTAGGCTTTATGTGATCAACTTCGAGGCCTTGTAAATCCTAGGGAATAAGTGCATAATATGTTCTCCTCCACAAAACTTACATGGGAATTTGACCTTCTGTTTAGTCTTCTTGTTCCCCTAGCATTTTTCGTCATTCTTGTCATAATTAGCATTCTCCATTTTATTCCCACCCTTCTTATTATGACTCCCTTTTTTTTCTATTCTCTCTAGTTGCTGGTTACCCTTCTTCTTCGACAATTGCACAGAATGTACATCCTCCAAATGGGTGGGGATGGACAAAGCCACAACTCGTCCGACCACAAATTGCTTAAGTGAATTTTTTTTCATTTGATGTGTAATTTGTTCCACATGTTTTGTACTTGCAGAGCCAACAATGACATCAACATGTGGCCCTATTTTAAACTTGGGATCATGATTTGGCCTTGATGCATTCGGTATAATATCATAAAGGAGCCTAAACTGAGCATAAATCAGGGCTAATCGCTGAGCTTGAAAAATGGCTTGTTCCTTGGTTGCCACTTCGGACACCAAAATGTCCTTTGCGATATAAGAAAGAAAGGACTTAAGGAACCATTCCAATAAGAATTCTGGTGGAATTTTGGTCGTAATCAATCACTTTCGTCTACACCACTCTTGAATATGGTCGGGAATATGGGTGAAATTGTCTTACCGAAAGGTTGACAAGATTTTGGCACTGGTATTGTAGTGAACTGACAACTGAAAGTGATTAAGGAATACCATGGCCAAGTCATTAAAGGTCTGGTATGTGCCCTTGGGAAGCTCTATATACCATTTTGTGGATGAAGCTAAGAGGGTGCGTTGAAACAGTCTCAATTGAACAGAATCAAGATTCAACGAATTCGAAGAGCACCATAGATGAAAATTTGTAACATAATCACCGAGATCCTTGACATTCTCTCCTTCAAACTTCAGAACACCCGAAGGAAGTTTGGAAGGAACCGAAGGCCATGCCGAATCATGACACATCGGGTCATTCGTGAGTCTAGATAGATCAGGAAAGCTGAAAATAGATAAAAAATGGAGCCTAGGTTGTGACATTTGATTCCATGCTCCTTGGAAAGATTGGTTCTGATACAATAGGTTCTAGTAAAGTCCATGGACTTGACCATTCAAATAATAACGTCCTCCTATATGACCCATGTAAGGAGGCACAAACATTTTCATATGGGGAATTCCTTGAGAAGGGGGAACCATATTACCAAAATTACCCATTTGGTGTATTGGATGACCCATAAACACTTGGGGAGGAATGTAACCTCCATACAAAATGACACCGGATGAAGGGGGAACCATACCAAAGGGACTATACCCTCCCAAGGGACCACTCAACATAAGGGGATGATTTTCCATGAAAAACACATTCGAAGGGATATGAATATAGCACAATGGGAAAAATTATGGTATATAAGTTGTAGCCCCATCGTTCACATATCTGACAACACCCAAAAAAGGATTAACACTAGTGTGAGGTATTGATAAATAGGGTTCCCCCCTTCCAACATATGGAGTAGAAGGAGGAATGTGGCCACCTTGGAACTAGTATGGAGTGTAAGGGGGAAATGTTCCCCCTATGCCAACACTAATGTTACCACTAGGAACATGAATTGATGATGGTATTCTTCTGAAACATATGGCATGTGAAAAATAAATGGACTCGTGGTTAAGGGAACGGTATAATGATCAACACTTGATTGCCTCGAGGACAATTTTGGTATGTGATCTGAAGAACATGTGAATTCAAAAGGATTTGTTCCTACAGTGGGAGAAGGACTAGCATCATGTAAGCTGGTGTAATCTGGATTCCTTGGGATCCATAAGCTAGTGGTAGAAGAAGCCCTATGTGATTCCTCTCCCAATGTAGACGACGGGGACAAAGGGATCTTTATAGTGTAAGATACAGTACTCATCCCTAAAATTCTATTAAGTACCCTATGGGAAAGAGGACCGGTATCACATGTCCTCCTCTTGTAAAGAGTCTGAGTAGGATCAAAAGAAAATAAACCTGCTAAACGATGAGACCGACAAGGAGTCAGAACTTGATCCACAGTGACTCTACAAAGAGACTCAAGTAACCACAATCCCTAAGGTCAACTAGCGAACATAGAGCACACCCCTAAATAAGATAGGACAAATGCACACAAGCAAGGAATGCAGACAAATGAGCTCTCGAATGGAGTAGGTATGTCTCTCCTAGAAGAGGCCCTGAATTCCCATACACTGCAAGAGGATATGCGTAACCAATTATAGTATCCCTCATCTTCAATGTATAAAGAGACTATGTTTTCTGAGCCCTACCTAGACATGACACTCACAGAATAACCTCTGCATTTACCCCTTGCGACACCTAGGAATAGAAACTAAGGTCACCTCAATATAATCAATTCTTAGGTGGACATTCATAGGAGAGATCTACCGTATGGGAAAGGTAACTAAGCCCAAATATCGAAAGCACCAAAGGTACCTCGAGATCTCCCATATACAAATAATATCATAGAAATATCTTAACGCTCACTGAAGTTAGTGGAGGGATATCCCCACCATCAATGTGCGTGCTGCCTCATGATTAACTCATGTGTAAGAGGAGCTTCCTAAGAGCACCAATTATGGCAAGGATTTGTCCTCTCCCTAGCCAGACACCTAAATTGTTTCCATTTTATAGCCTTGGAAAAGTTTATTCACTCAATACTATTCCAAGACTCTAAAACCTAAGCTTGTTGGTACACCCTATAATGTAAAATCATTTTAATCAATTTTAAATTAAGCGTTCATTTTAAAAGGTTGTGCTTACTCAAGGGATATGGTCGTGAAACTACTGATGTTATGGATCAACAATAAAAGCAAATATGCACACCTAAAAAAAATCCCAAGTGCAATCTTGTTTTCCAAGTGAAAAGAAGATATGCCGCTAAATGAAATGCACAATAATTCCTTTCCCTTTCAAATGAAAATGCAATCTTTCCTAAATGAAATCCTAGACTAATATCATTCCAAGCAAACCGATGCAAGTGCTTACTTCCATGCAAATGCAAAATGCAAATGAATATGCACCAATGCAAATATTTTTGTATTTTCAAAATAAATATTTGAAAATGAAAAAGAGAACCATTAAAATCTCATCCCCTGCAACTAGCATAAAGACACAAGTTAATCACGCCACCGAGAATCAATGATTCATGCACTAAACTCAAAACAGAAGGGAGAAAAATACAAGAACAACTTTCCTAATGAAAATTAAGAAAAATAGGTTTCCAACCACAAAAGGAACAATTGACAGGCAACATAAGGACCCCATAAGACTCAACAATCTCTCACACCAAGTTATCACTCAAAATTTGAGATATACGTGACCGTTCAGAGAACAATAACATATTTACGTGACTTGCTAAAGGACAACCCGTGTATATACACAACTATCAATACTATGACCCTCACATACAAAGAAAAAGTGGGTAAAAGAGAAAGCTAAAGGCCAAACCACTCCAAGGAAATTTCAACAGATGACTACACTGCCAAATGAGACACAAAACACAAAGAAACAAAGAGCAATTTAAGAAAAAAATCACCCAAAAAACCCCAACAAAAAGGAGACTTCCCCAATGGAGTCGCCAATTTTGTTACAGAGAAAATATTAATATGGTTTTGGGGTGGACCACAACATACATGATGACACTAGAAATCACATCCAATATTCTGAAATATGCTAGATAAATTAAAGAAGATAACAACTAATTGAAAGAGTTTGTACCTCAACTAGATGTTCGAAGAATACCACCGGTTGAGCTCATGATTGAATTCTTGTCCCTACAATTTCCCCTTAACAACAAATATATATCCAAGAATAAAATATATTAAATGTTAGCATTCAAACTAGCATACTCCATTTAAACATGTATAAATCAACTATATCCACAGATACAAATATAAACATTTGCACATGAAATTGGACGAGAAATGGATATTTCTATTAATGTAAAAACAAAGATACAATGTGACAACCTCTGTTGGAAACTTGTTGGAACCGAGAAACCAAGTTCCTCCACCTGGGCCTCCACCACTTCAATCCTCCATAGCAAGGAAAGCTCACAAAGACAATGGAGATCTTGGGCAATGAACACAAAGGGTTCTATCAACAAGGACAAAGGGACGCAGACTCAAGTATATGACAATGGGAAAATTTTTGTTATTGTTTCCTTACTCTCAAAGTTTCCCCTCCTCTAATGCTTCATAATGGCTCAATATATAACCCTCAAATGGCAAATGGAGGGTTGAATTAGATCATTTCTAGGAATAGGGAAGGTCAAGGATCAAGCTATTCGTTACTTGATGAGGGAAACTCGAAATATTTTTTGTTTGTGAGCATAAAACCATATGTACACGAACTGTAATGGTGGAAGCTGTGTATACACGATCTGTATAAGTTTTGACCTGCGTGTATCTTCAATAATGTCTTTTTAAGGGTTGTATTGAACCACTGGGCTATAGTGAGTAAGGGGGGTATAATGAGTTTGCATAGGGACAAGGGAAGGCCATCAAGGAATTGTGCATAAGTTGTGGCAATTTACACTATAAAAAACACTCTAAATATTATTTTATGTATATAAGGATGATGTAATACTATTACAAAAGACCTTTTGTTTCCCTCTTCCCTATCCAGAGGAAGCTTAAACACTTTTTCCTATTCTTATCTAGTATTCCTTTTGGGATATGGGCTATAGATAACCAATAAACAAGTATACTTTCTAGTACAAACTTTACCAAAATCGATCTACCTCTATAAGCCAACCATCTTTGGCGCCAATAGGGCATATGGGATTTGATTTTTTAAATAACCACAACAAATATTCATACCTATAATTTTTAGATTTAAGATAAGACCCATATTATTTACTCCTTGGCCAATAGGGCCTAAGGATCATAGGAAACATGTGATATTTTTTTATTTCCAAATAAGTCCCCAGAAAAATGAAAAATACACAAGATTTTTTCAGGTTAACCTCCATTCTTATTGCTCTACAATAAGTATCCATGATATCTTTGTAATGATTTCATTCCCTTAATGTTCCATGACCGAAAAACAAGGCTTCATCTACAAATAGTAGATGAGTAATGAACATAGAACTTGGTACTCTTATACCTATGATGGAACCTTCACTTTTATCCTTTTCTATCAACCTACTTAAACCCTCTTCTACTAGTAAAAACAAGAAAAATGACAAAGAGAAGCCTTGTTTAAGACCTATTGAAGCATTGAATAAATTGTATGGAAATCCATTGATTAGGAAAACAAAAGAGGGTGAATACACATAGACCACAATCCAATTGACGTATTGAAGATTCATACCCATTTGCATAAGAGCCAACCTGATATGCAACAAATTTGCCTTGTCATATGCCTTCGCTAGATAAATATCCATTATCACTATTGGAAAATTATTTAGGTAAATAGAATACAATCCCCCTCCTTAGTAGTCCCCACAACATCATGAATATAGTTTTTGAAAACAAAACCCAAAATCCTCTTCTAAAATTACACTAGACAGCATCCACTTGAGTTTGGTAGCTATAACCTTCGAGATAATTTTGTAAATAAGGTTGAAAAGTGAGATAAATTTTAAATCTTCAAATGAGTTGGGACCATTGAATGTTGAATTTAGAGTTCCACTATTTCCCTAATGTTTTAGGCTCTTCAACAACCCTTAGAATCTCCCCTTCTAACAACTCATAAAAACCTAAGTAAAATTCAATAATCCAACTTTCGAGCATATGGTTCTTTGACTTCTTGAAGAATGTTGTACACGCTTCAATTCTCCATTCATAAACTTTTCTTCTAAGTCCTCATTCATCCTTTGATAAAACAAATCTTGGAAAATTATGTATCCCCTTCATTAAATTTACTATGTTTGTAGTGTCAGGATCCGTGAACAATGTTTGAAAATGAAACTTGCTCGCTCTTGCAATGTCTTTAAAATATTTCCCTTGGATCCATAAGGTAATTCAATATCCTAAATAGTATGACTATTTTCCTATAATTGGAATATTTATGAAAGAACTTAGTGTTTTTATCCACCTTTGACAGGTAGTTGGATATGATTTTGAGCCTCTATACGATATTGTTGGCTATCATGGGCAGACCCAGGTTTACTATAATCAACCAAGAACACCCCTAGCTCACTGGCCCTTTCGGCGACAGACCGCGAAGCGGCCTGAAGTCTCACCCGAAGTGATTCTAATGGGTTGACCAAGGACTCAAGTGTCTTGGACCAGGTTCTGTGGTGATCCTACTTGCGACTAACAGTTCTTCTAGCTGCGAGGTCTCTTTCTCTGCGCGTCGCACGAAATTATGCTTGCGTCGCACGATCTCCTCGTCTCGTAGCTCTTCTAGCTGCGGGATATCTCTTTCTTCTGTCGTGCGGTACCTTTCTACGTCGCGCACTTTCACTGACTCGCGATATCTCCAACCTTACCGCATTGCCGCGCACCGTGCGACACGCAGCTCCTGCCCAACGCTAAGTCCTCAACCTGCGGTATCGCGCACCACAGCTCCTCTGCCAGTGCGGTATCGCCTCTCTGCGATATCCTACCTCCGCGGCCTAGCACACTTAGTGTTGCTCATGTCGACGTGCAAGACTCAACATACAAGAATGTTCAATACTGCGATTAGTGACTGTTCAAGCAAAGCATAAATGACCCCACATGCAACATGCCAAACTCTTCAACTTAGTTTATCCTTCTATATTGCTGTGAACTGATTAACACATTCATTCATTAAGCTGTAAACAGAGTCCACGAAATGACTGATAAATGCATAAGTAAACATAACACATCATCCAATCACATAACACCCGATTTTAACGTGGTTCACCTCCAGGATGGAAGTTACGTCCACAGAACTGTGTTTTCATTATAGCTCAGGGGAAGGTAAAACATAGTTCTGTTGCACCGCATATGCAGCTCAAGATCTTCTCTCTTAGATCTCTTTTCTTCTCTATATTGCTCTCCTACAATATGCTCTTCCCTCTCTGTTGATCCCTGCGGATCGTTACATGCATGCTCTATAAGCCAGCTACTAGTTACAGTAAGATTGCTACCGCTAATAACAGAACCAGAGCTAGGCTTTTACGACAGTCTAATAATATACAAACCACTAACAACTGAGCGAACCAACTAACCAACCCTTTTTCAATACAAAATATATCCCTTTATAGGCAGCCCGAAGGTCTTACCATTACAACACTATGGGCCTGTTCCAACAGTAACCCAAACCCTAATTAGTGACAGTCGGCCATATCTGTACTTGAGGTAGCCACTTTCCATCATACCACAACTCTCTACAATCTTCCATGCTTCCCGGCGCTGATCATGGGTACTGTGCACCGCTTTGCCTCCTGTCCTTCGTCTTCAGTGCTTTAGCCTTGTTGCTCCTTTTCCTTTATGAGGGTTGTTGAGCCTTCCTGTCTTCGTCGCTGCCTTCAATGCAGTGGGTGAGCTCTTTCTTCTCGACCGCTCACGTACAGTCATCTTCCTTGACTTCTCCGTCTTCTTCTTCATGGTTTCCGGCTCTGCTCTGTAGCTGGAAACGTGCTACGGCGTCATAGATCTATCTTATCTTTTCCGCCAAAACTTATCTATCTGCTAAACTAGCAGCTTCTTCTGTAGCTACGGGACCCTGCTCCAACAGTCCCCTAACACTTACTTGTGGCTCGCCCTCGAGCCACTACCAGCGGGATTATCTTGCTGTAGCTTTTCCTTGGCTTCCTGCGGAGTCCTCTGCAACCTGTCTTGAAGTCCTGCGACTTCCTTCTGCATCACTTCGACACGCTCTTGTGCTGACTCAAGCAAAGCTTGACTAATACTGGCGTCTTCTGTGACTTGGTTCGTTGGGCTCTCTTATCCTTCCTGCCCTTAGTCATGGTCTCGCTCTTGTCGCTCCTGAAGCTATTTAAGAACCGTCTAGTGTTTGAAAGGTCTTCCACAGATATCCTTTCCTCTTTATCTGGGTTAGAACTTTTATCACAAGGAAAATCTGTATCTTCCAGCCTTCTCAAACATTTCATTCAGTCTGGAGCTCTCTATATGAAAGAGATACAACCCATGAATTCTGTTCCAAGAACAAGCCTTTGTCTGCATGCTAGAATTCTACCATTTGTTGGGTTTGTTGTCCTCTTCCACTTTTCTTCTCTTCGAGGTGCTCCAGGTACTCATGCTGCCTCTGATCGTCAGGTTTTCGTGTCGTTGCCTCCGCAATCTCTTGTTCTTCTCTTAGCTGATCAGATAGGTCGGCGACCTTCTCCAGTTGTCTTCTTTTTCTCATTTTTACTTTCTTCCCGGCGGGAGATTTCTTCTCATCATTCTTCTGCTCTGCTTTCTTATCTTCAGTGATCAGCTCGGTGTTCTTCTTCTCCTTAGCAGAGACTTTGGTGACAACTTCTACTTCCGGCGCTTGACTCTTCATCCTTAGCGGCTGTCTGACCTGTGATGTACCTAGTTTCATAACCCTGGGTGGCGTCGTCATAGCGGACCTACGTCCACCAGGGTCAAAGCATCTCGGCATGTCTTCTAAAGGTTCGTCCTCTGACAGAACCCTGTCTGTGTAAAATGGCGAACGTGCAATGGCTGCAACTTCTGAAAATCACAGCACTCTATAACCAACTGAGCTCTGCACAGAGAACTCTTAACAACTTACTCTATTGCTCTCGGTTTTTCTGCAAACGTAACCGTCCCAATTGAATACTTTCTGATTTTATGCCCACTATGATAATCCCGGACACAACAGTCATCTAGACTGAACCCGTCAGTCGTAATAAATTCCTGGACAAGACCACACCCGTCATCCGATCCTTCATAAATGCGGAAATCCGATTGAATTTCCCTCGAAACGTGTGTGTACAGGCACCGGTCTCGTCGTAGATTTACCAAATCTAGAAAAATTTATTATACTGCTACCAAATCTACAGTAAGATATACCGATCATTTCCTCATTAACTGCTGGTCAGAAGGTGACTTGACTATCCCTCTGTCAGTTGCAAAACTGAATACGTGGCACGGGGGAACATCGCACTGCCGCGATGTGACTCTGCATCACCTGTGTAAAACAATACTTTTTTTTTCCCCGCAAGCCACCGATGACTTGCGCAAAACTGAACCGACCTTATGCGATTCCTCATATTTAGAAAATACCTGTCGGTGTAGACTAGTTCCCGGTGCGATGCCTCCTTTCAACTACACTGGACATCTGCACCGTCATAAACTGGTTAAGCTAGGGTTGAGTGGTGGGGTGGCTATCACTATAGAGCTTAATCCTACTGCCATTAATCCATGTGGGAAGAAGCTCCCCATTCATCTTGCTGAGCTGAACGGCACCTCCCTCTGTAATTTGTTGTATCTGATATGGCCCCATCCAATGCGTCTTGAACTTTCTTGGAAACTTAATGAATTTGCTGTCATAGAGGAGCACTAGGTCTCCGATCTGGAAAGTCTTACTCTTAATGTGTCTGTCATGCCAAGATTTTTCTCGTGCCTTCTGCACTTTTTGATGGAATCCCGCGATGAATCTGTCTTCTTCTAAGGCAAGCAGCTGTGCTAGCCTTTCCTCCACTGTGTCTGTATCAGTCATCCCGGTAATCTGAGCGATTCTTAAACTGGGAAGAATATACTCCATAGGCATAACAACCTCCTGTCCATACACCAAGCTGAAAGGTGTGTGTCCTGTAAGTTTCTTGCATGTGGTCCTATATGCCCATAATACATCGTTAACTATGAGGTCCCAATCGTTCCTTTGGCTATTGCAGATCTTAGTAAGAGCATTTTCTAAAATCTTATTAAAGGCCTCCACCGTACCATTAGCCTGTGGGTGGTAGGGAGTGCTCTTATGGTGCTGAATCTGGAATTCTTCTGTCAACGCCTCAATGGTGTGGTTCAAGAAATGTGTGCCTTGATCACTTATCAAAATTACTGGGCATCCAAATCTACTGATGATGTTTTCAAAAAGGAACTGTGCGGCTGTAGCAGCATCACAATTTCTTACTGCTTTGACCTCTGCCCATCTGGTGAGGTACTCTGTTCCAGTGATAATATATCTCGCACTAGTGCGCTTTCCTGGTGGGTTGATAGGACCCACAAAATCTATAGCCCATTTGTCAAATGCGCGCAGCGTGACCTGCGGTCACAGCGGCATTTCATCGCATCGAATGGTGAAAAATAGTGAAGTTAAAAGAGGGTGGGGCTTGGGGTTTGAAAAATATCTAGGTAATTAGTTAGGATCTAGATGCTAGATGCTAAAAGCATATGGAGATTATTCTTCAATGAAGGATTATAGGATAAAGTGATGAGGACTATAAATATATATATATATATTTTGAAGAGTGGATTAAAACGATGAGAAAATATTTTAGGGATCCTTGATTATATTGAAAAGCTTGGTCAAGGATTTTCTAGTTATTGGAAAATGGGTTGCTTAGAAGATAGGTAGAGTTGGTATTATTAGATTAGGGGAATACACTTGGGTTGGTTGTAGTGGAAACTAAATTTTTTCTAATGAACTAGTTGAATATCTTCATGCACAAGGTTTAATAATTCTAGCAAATGTTTCCAATCTAGAGATGTCTAGTGGTTGGTTCCAAATTGGAAGCCAATTGAAGACTTGAACTTGTAAGTAACTCTGGTAGTAGAATATACCTAGAATATTTATGTGTTAAATTCATAGTTCCATAGTGTTGTAGGATCAATAACACAAGTAGCTACTGTGGATTAAACCTAAATATACATGAATACTTACTACAAAGTTGGGGTATGAGTTCAAGAATGAAGAAGATAATAGTAGGGATAGGGTCTGATGGTGGAAGTTGGTATGGAAGTTAGATTTCCCACTCAAAACAAGAACTTTTTTATGGATAACTCATTCTAATAATATCCTTACTTGGGACAATGACAAAAAAATAATTTGGAATGGGCCAAATAGATGTCTACTATGCAAATAAAATATTGGTTATGTCAATAGTCTTTTTGTTTCAAGTCCTTTTTCCAAATCTATTTGGAAGGAAGTGTTGCAGATGGTTAATGTTTTAATAAGTGTAATAAGAATATTTTGTTGTATTTTTTTTTAAATGGGAGAGTAGTGTTATGGAGAAAATATTCCTATGGCTTTGGGTGGACCACAACATACATGATGACACCAGAAATCACATCCATTCTCAAATATGCGATATAAATAAAAGAAGCTAACAACTAAAGGATATGAACCGTACCTCAACCGGATGTTCGAAGAATACCACCATTGAGCTCATGATCAAATACTTGTTCCCTACAAATTTACCTCATCAACAAATATATATCCAAGCATAAAATGCATTAAATGTTAGCATTCAAACCAACATAATCAATTTAAACATGTATGAAGCAACTACACCCAGGGATACACATATAAACAATTGCACATGAAATTTGGAGGAGAAATGGATATTTCTATTAATGTAAAAACAAAGAGACAATGTGACAACCTCTGTCAGCCTCTCCTCAAAAATTGAGAAACCAAGTTCTTCCACCTAATCCTCCACCACTTCAATCCTCCATAGCAAGGAAATATCACAAAGACAATAGAGAGCTTGGGAGACAAACACAAAGAGTTCTATCAACAAGGACAAAGGGATACAAACTTAAGTATATGGCAATGGGGAAAAAGGTTGCTATAATTTCCTTACTCTCACTTCATAATGGCTCAATATATATCCCTCAAATGGGAAATGGAGGGTCGAATTAGAGCGTTTCCAGGAATATGGAAGACCAAGGATCAATCGATTCATTACTTGATGAGGAAAACTCCAAATATTTTTTGTTTTGAGTACAAAACCTGATGTACATGGGATGTAATGGAGCAAGCTGCATATACACGAGCTTCATAGCTATTGACTCGTGTGTATCTTCAAAAATGTCTTTTTAAGGGTTAAACTGAAGCATCAAGGTTGTACTGACTAAGGGGGTTATAGTGAGTCTACATAGGGACAAGGGAAGGCCATACAATCATGATGCATAAGGTGTGGTAAATCATGCTATAATAAGAGGGGTACATTATGGCTGAAATACATTACAATAGTCCCATAAGTGGAGTAATGAAGATCCAGGTGGAATAATTAGCCACTCACCAGCATAATTCAATGATAACTTTGTATACATGTCTACATAGTTGGAGTATATATAGAAGTACCATATACATATAAGTACAATGGCCATGAATAGGCATAATCGACATATGTCATAAGTGGTCACAACCACACACAATACACATTGGATTCTAGTATCCATACTAAATGAACACATCTGGTACATGATGCAGTACACTCTTCTGGTATGAGAAATGAAATCCCATAGGTATTGTCACGATAAAGGTAGTAGCATATATGGAATGCCACCATACTTTAAGGTATTCTAAATAAATTGTTGATGGTACATCTCCCATCACGTGAATAAAGGTTTTGAGGCCGAACATGATGAAACGTCATCTAATTACAGGTCATTGAGGTATGTTGTTAACATAAACAAGACAACCCTTCGATGATGAAAATGGGTGTCAATGTACCGAGTACAATCAACAACTGTGAATAAAGGTGTTGGTGTCGAACACTTGAAGAATCCATCAAGAAGGGGACATTGATGTATTCCCAATCTGTTGATGGCGAGAGAAACCACCATTGATGACTACAAGTCTCAAGGCACTCAATTGACTCTAGATCCCAATTCCAGAGTAAATGATCTAAAGTTGATGGAATGGAATCCACTGGAAGGAGGGAAATAAGGCATCCCCCATCAACCAACATAAGGTACTCAACAAGGCTAGATTATTTGGAAGAACTTAGATGAATGATCTGAAGTCGATGGAATGGAATCCACTGGAAGGAGGGAAATAAGGAATCCCCCATCAACCAACATAAGGTACTCAACAAGGCTAGATTATTTGGAAGAAATCAGATGAACAAGACGTACATGAACCAATAACCATGTGAGTCTCTCGTGCATACCAAATGCAAGTAGCATGCGAAAGAGACCCTCTAAATAGAAGCCAATGATGAGAAATAATGACATAGGTGAGGAAACCACCAATAGGGTCTAATGGAATCCAAGACATTGCAAGAATCCCAATTTGTGAAGAGATTTCTTGTCGTCGAACATAAGGGAAACTACTCAGAGAGCGACTGATGATGATATATCATATGTTGATTTCAAGGTCACCTACCAATGATGAACGTAGACCACGAGTTCCAAGTAGGATCACAACTCTATGATGTACCAGGAATGGTTGACATGAAGAGTCAATATAACTAAGGAATGGCCGACTTAGGATAAATACTTCCTTTGACAAGAGCATGAGGTAGATGGAGACACTTAGGCAACATAGACTCAAATGTGCAAACAAAGAGAACTTTGTGACACATGAGGCATCAAAAGAGGCTCCATGGTGACGAGAAGCTTAACCATTCGGTGGATAAATATATAAATAATGAGTACAACTCATGAGGTCATACTAGAAACCTAATCCATGATGAGTATGACCCCCTATAAAAGTTTCCTAGTTGTTGTCCTCTTCCTCCCCGCCAAATCTCAAAGTGAAAGTTGTTATTTACTTTCTCAAAGATCGAGTGTTGTGTATGTTAAACCATGCTTCATTTTCATGAAAGAAACCTATATTTTCCAACCACAAGAATGTTATAAAACATGAAGTATTGCTTGCAACAACATACATTATATTGCAGTAACATGAAAAATCATTCCATTGATATTGTGCACGACTTATCATCTTGATGCGTCTTGATGCTTCTTATCTGTAAGTAACTTCTTTCCTAAAGGGCAGTCAAACAGATGCAATATGCTCCCCATACATCTTGGACGTTCCTTATTTGAATGAGAAAAACACTTCTTGATCTCATTCTTTGTCATGGCTACCATCTAAATATTACAGACTATGCAAACTTCAAGCAATCCAAGCTTAACTAGTTTTGATCCTGCAATAAAAATACACCCAAACAAATAAAGAGGCACATCAACCTCACAATTCAGAGCATTAAAGACAACACAAATAAGAAAATCCAATCCTAAGCACAGACAATCCTTAAAAATCACCAGATGGGACAAATTTGTTCTATTTCAGGACCTTCACTATAACAAACTTCACATATAGTAAAAGGAAAGAGATGAATTTATAAATTAAAATATTGATGTCAGTTTGATGTTAAAATATTGCAACTAGAAAAAACAAAAAAAACCAACGTGTTGTGCAAATTGAAAACAAAAATAACCTACACATGAAATAAAACCAAATTCAGGCTCGGGAGATAGAAGAACGAAGGTACTTGATTGGACTCAATTTCAAACCGCAGATTGTAGGAATACCCAAAATCAATGGTCACTATATATTGAAAAATGTGTTTGAAATCAATACAAAATAGTTCAAATGGGTGGATTTGATCATCATATTCTCAATGATTTTTATCTATCGCATCATATTCTTCCTTTTAATCATATACAACGAGAAGGTTGGTCCTTCCTTGTGAGCACTCTTTGCAAAGCACAAGATGAGGTCAACGGGAAAGAAAGCCTCCATGAACACCATAAGGCATGTTACTCCAACTGGTGATTCTGGTGAAGAAAAATCACCTCCATCTTGAACCAAAAACACCAGTTTGGGTATGCTCAAGGACTACTCCTAATAAATTGTCGATTCTATCTCGCTTAGAAGCCCTGATGGCTATTTTGTAAGTATGATATGGATTCCAAGGATAGTCATTTCTGATTTTACTTACTATTGAAAACAAATTCTTGTATGTATAGAACTACAAACTAAACGACAATCTTATATGTTTAAACTTGGATCTACTAACGATTCATGTAACCTTTCTTACAAGGAAAGCAAAATCATGATATCAGGTTTCTAGTTCAAATTTCACATCTCCCAAGCAGGAAAAAAAATAGGCTAAAGAAAAAATCAGTGTACTTATGCAGTTAAAAATAGTGCAGTTGAAAACAGTAGAAGAAAAAACAATAAAGCTTAAAGCGATTTTCTTGGAACCCCTCGAAGAGCAGGGAGACCCTGGAGCAACCAAGAAGCATGAAAGCATTGTCAGATATCGCTTGCATGTAGCGATATTAGGAGTATTCAAGGAAATAATGGGGCACCATCACTGATCAAAACAACCTCGACGTAGTAAACCTGTGATGGAGAAAAGCACCATGGCTACTACTTCCTAGAATGAAATGACCATGTAGTGCATCATATTTTAACGAAAATTTGGAATATGGAATCTTGGGAATTTGAGATTGACGATGTGGAAATAGGTGGTGAGGATGTTGCATGCAAATTGCCACGAAAACCACCATGACTGCACCTTCCTAGAGTGAAATGACCATGCAATGCATAGAATGGATAAGCTTTGACTGCTTTAGATAGCAGAGTTGACAAAGTTGCCAGGGAATGTTAGACCCCTAAATATAAAGTTGTTTTCGACAATAAGAGGTTGGGCTCTAAAAACCTTAGTTTAGGTAGGAAAAACCATACCATAAAAAAATGAACTTGCTCTTGCACAGTTACCCAAACCTTGTCGATTACATAATTCCCTGCTTGCATGAAATAATAATATATAATATATTATATATAAATTTATAAAATATAAAATATATTAATTAATATATACTATATATTAATATAAAATATATTAATTAATATATAATATACATTAATATAAAATATATTAATTAATATATAATATATATTAATATAAAATTATTAATCAATATATAATATATTGAAATATTTTACATCAGAACTAATTTAAACAATTACATCGAAGGTGTTTATTCAATGAACACACTATCTACTCACTGTAATAGATTCCTCGTCTTTGTGGCAAATAAGTTTTTGACACGTGTCATACCTATTCTAGAAGCTTCAAGCAGGTTTCTTTGGTACACAAGGTTGGATCCAAGGTCATGGTCACTTCACGTAGAGGGTTATCAAGATTACTCCTTATCCATCTTTCAAGGTGCAACTGGCTTCACAAGCAACTCCCATTCCACACAAACTGGGATGGCACAAGACATTTATGTGGGTAACAATCTCATAAACATGTATGTCAAATGCAGAAGTTTGGGATATGCATGCAATGTGTTTGATAAAATGTGTACATGGGTGTCATCTCATGGACTACCATGATTACAGGATATTCCAAACATGGTTATCGCAATGAGGCTCTAAAACTCTTCTGTCGAATGCAAAATGAAGGTGTTAATCCAAATCACTTCACCTTTTCCATCGCTATCAAGGTGTGTGCAACTATTGCATCTCTTCAAGAAGGAAAAAAAGTGCATGCTTCACAAGAAACTCTCTTGTTAGGGCCTTTCAATGCATCGCCCTTCCACCTTGTTTTGTCTCATGTCACATCCCTTCAATGCACAAGCCTTCCGCCATACCCTTTGATCCCACCTTCACCCATAAGTCAAAGAAAACAATGTCTAGGAACTTATGTGATGTCATTGATTATGCCATCGATGAGATGGGTTGGAGTGTTGCACTAGGTTTGATGCGTGGTTGCAAAACTTCCTTCAGTTCTACATCCAAGGAAGGGCATATTGAGGATATGAATCTCTAGTGATATAATCAGAAAGGTTTGTCAAGGATGCCAAGGATGGGTTTTAGTAGGCGTAGATGATTTCTTTTATGCAAAGGATGGACGTGTCTCCTTGGTGTGGGGTGTTAAATTTGTGAACCATTGATCTTCAGGAAAATGAGAGCAATTGTGAAGTAGGATTATGTAGTGGAAGATCAATAACAATGTACACTGAACAAGACAAATTTGAGACAAATCTGATAAGAATTAATTAGTTAATTACAACATTAATATTCATTAATTCAACAATAATACAATGGTGTTACAATAAGGATAATTCGAATTATGTGGATAAGATTCAAATCTACTAACTAAACGTGACCGACTGGCTAACTCAATGTGTCTAAATCACTACATGGGAGCCACTAGTCTAACTCTTGATGTCTAATTTAGTCTTACAATCAGTTAAACTAGTTAAACCAGTTAAACTGATGAGGTAGGTGGAAAAAGGCTCCACTTCCCCATGCATCCATGAAAAACTGGTGCTAGACTAACTGAGAGTGATCTAACTGATTGTAACTAGAGATTGACTCAACATAACTGCCTATCTACCACAACCAACTGATGGAGGCTGTTGGTGGACTCATAGTGTCTCCCATAATGTAGGGATTGGTACCGGTGGCATTAAATGGAACCGGTGATACCAGTGGCACCAATATCATGGTGGAACCAAACTCACCAAAATGACTCCAAGTTAGGTAAGATGATCAAATAGATTATATATGGACAAGGGAGGATTATTTAATCCTAACACCCCCCCTTATTCCTAACTTGGACAACTTTGGGCCTTGGAAACTAGGCCAAAAGTCACCCATACAATCTAAAAGAAATAAAAGATGCTTAACAAACTAAGGAAAATGGGGAAAACCTCACGGGAAACCCCCCCCCCACCCCCTCAAAATAAGCAGTGAATCAAGAAAACAAGCTATACTTGAGAGAGAATTTTCCTCTTTGGGTAAAAAGTTGTAAAAAGTTTGCTGCAATTTGTAGCTATGTGGAGCATCCATGCAAAATCATGGTTCTTTTGTGCATCAACATCCTAGGAATGTGCACGTGAAACTTTCCATCTTCTTCTGATTTGTTGAATGTTGCTGGAGCTGAGTATTGCAGAATGTGTGAGAATTCATATGCCTTGGAGGCATGGTTTGCAACACCCTTCGCTATAATCTTCGTAGTTGAGATATTTGAGATCTCCACTGAATCAGTACCAAATACAACTTGCTTTGGTGAGCCAATATGTGTCATCTAATAAACATATAACAAATTTGATGCAAGAGAGGGCACATAGAGTACATTCTTGAACTCTCCATGCTGTATTTTAATAGAACCTCTCCCAACAGCTGGGATTTGGGAGTCATCTCCCATATGAATGGTAGGTCCTCCTGTGAGATTAAAAGTGGTGAAGGATTCCAAGGAGGAAAACGGGTGGTTGGATGCTCCATAATATATCAAGTAAGCCTTTGACGGAGAGAGGCATGCCTTCAAGGAATGGCACCTCTCATGATCTTCTGTCGGTTGTCCAACATCAGACTTCTTTGCTCCTTGTGGAAGGGAAATATTGTTATGTTCAAGGAGTGTAGACAGATGGTCGATGGTCTTCTTCATGCATTGGCTCTCTAGATGAAAGCCTCTCATACTATACATACACTTAGTCTTCTTTTTCCTGGAACCTGAAGCTCCATCGAAATATTCTTGATTCTCCTTTGGCTTCGAATCAGTGTCTTTGGTCTCCTTCCCTTTGTGATTCCCTCTTGCTTGTGTATTGTTTGAGTCTATCACTAAGAGTTCTTGATTCTTGGAGGCCTGAATAACTCCCATTTGAACCAATTTATCTTTCTCTTGTATTAAGGACTCAACAAAATCATATAGAGAAGGGATCTTGCAATTAGGGATGGAAGCTCTTCTAGAATGGATTGTAGAGACAAAGATATAGTACTCAGAGCCAAGCTTGATCAGTACTGATAGCACAAGTTGCTTATATTTCCTCTCTAATTTACATTGTTTGCATTGCAGTACTAGTGACTTGTATTTTGTGAAGAATTGTTGAATAGATTCAAAACTGATGGGTTGTAATGCAATGAGCTCATTCTCCAATATGTGCCCTCGAAGCTCATTTTGTTTTCCAAAAAAATGTTCAATATTTTCCCAATATTCCTTCGGAGTCCTTAGGCCCTTAATGTGGAACAAAATATCTCGGGAGATATGAGTGCACATGAAGTTGAAGGCCTCATCAAGTCAATTCAAAAATGTTTTCTTCTCAACATGTTGTTGGGGCTCAGTTTCTCTGCTCATAGTCATCCTATACAGGCCAATCTTGTGCAAGGAAACTTGCATATCTTGTGGTACGAGAGTTGAAGAATCCATGTTTCTGCATGTTGAACAATCAATTCCTCAAGAAGCTATGTAGGTATCGACAAATAACATTGCAAAAACCAAATTCAATTCACAATCATGTCATTTTCAAGCCTTTCCACCTCAACATGTACACATTCTAAGAGTCTGTCACACCTGCAGAGACTTATTTGGACGAATCCAGAGTTATCAAGGCAATAATTGCAATATTTATGTGGAAACTCAGCTATTTTTGGTGTACAATGGAGATAAGACTAGACTTGTTGCTAGCATGAACAAGGCTCCAATACCATGTTAAATTTGTGAACCATTGATCTACAGGAAAATGAGAACAATTGTGAAGTAGGATTATGCAGTGGAATATCAAGAACAATGTACATCGAACAAGAAAAAATTGAGACAAATATGATAAGATTCGATCAGTTCATTACAACATTAATCTTCATTAATTCAATAGTAATACAATGGTGTTACAATAAGGAGAATTCAAATCATGTGGATAATATTTGAATCTACCAACTAAACCTAACCGACTGGATAAGTCAGTGTGTCTAAATCACTGCATGGGATCCACTAGTCTAAATCCTGATGTCTAAATCAGTCTTACAATCAGTTAAACTAGTTAAACCAATTAAATTAATGAGGTAGGTGGAAAAAGGCGCCATTTCCCCATGCATCCATGCAAAACTGGTGCTAGACTAATTGAGATTGATCTAACTTGTTATCTCCCAAAATAAATTTATTTTTCAATAAGTTCACTCAGCAAATTTATTCTTGATAGGATGAAGAATTCAAGTCATGTTATGAAATATTTTAAGGTGACTAACAAATTGTGGATCTCTGGTATTTCAATATTTGATAAAATTGAAATTTTTAGCTTTCGGTGGCTTAGGCGGGTTTTCCAACAGCTCATTATCCACCGAAAAGCTTTGGTTTCGGAAGGTGACAGTTTAATGCAGGATCATAGTTATCCACCGAAAGCTAGCTCGTTCAATTATTCATTAAAAGGGACTTTCGGTGGCTTAGGTGAGACTTTCAAACAGCTCATTAGCCATCGAAAAGTGTTGGTTTCGGCAACTTAGCGAGCGACCGAAGGAGGGCATTAACCACCGAAAGAAAATAAAATGCGTTTGGGAAAAGTCAGTTTTGGTGGCTTAGGCGAAAGCGTTGATGGTTCATTAGTCACCAAAAGGCCTATCTTTCAACGGTTAAACGAGGAGATCCGGAGAGACTATAATCTGCCGAAAGCAAGTTCTACAAGACCGTTTGGAAATAAAGTTTCGATGGCTTAGGAGAACAAGTCAGCAGTTCATTAGCCACCAAAATCTTTGGTTTCAGAAGCTAGCAGATAAAATCATGGGTGCCCTTAGTCGTCGAAAAGGCCGAAAGAGGAAACAATTAATTTCCTATCAAATCAAAGCTCTTCAACATAATAGAGATCATGATAGGGCACAATAAACCACCGAAAGGACATGAAAAATGCATCAAGGCGTAAGTAAATGATTGAGGAGGTCATTATTTATCTTATGAGGACCGATGTGATTCAAAACCCTAGTCTTCCCTCCATCTGTCCAACGAACTGCAAAAAATCTCCACTGAATATCCAGTTTAAATTAAAAATGATTGTTGGGCAAGTAGTCTCGAAAATATCACCAAAGGCCATCGTCCTCTTACCCAAGCACTTATCAAGCAGTTAAAACCGTCATAATCAGTACCCTATCCACCAGTACACTTCACCTTCGATTGCATGAATCCTCACCACTCGAATCCACCTCTGAAATTCAGCCTGCTAAAAAACCACCTCTGAAAGTCAGCTTGCTAAAACTCTTCCACATAACTTGAATTGAATTTTCGCAAGCACTCAGGAGCACATTTAACAAATGAAGAAGGGAGGTCCTGCTCTTAGACAAGAATTAGGAGACATCAACTACCTGGAAGCACATCCAGAAGTCTGCCAGTTCTTCAAATATGTTGGCTGCTACAAATTTTGTGAGAAATTTCAAGGTTCACACCAGCAGGGGCTGAGGCATCCGCTCTCTCTTTCAATGGCTCCAAGGCACTCATAGGTAAGGAGGAATTCATGGTGGATGAAACCCTAATTGCAGAGGTGACTAAACTACCTAGAACTGGGGAAAAATGGTTTAAAACCACCATTACAAAACTGGAGTTTAGATCTTATTTGAAGTCTAAACACAGAGGGGTGGTGTGGAAGAAAAGTGTCCCATCCACCTGGCTAGAATATAGGTGGTAGCAATTACTGAAAGCCATTGTGGTATATATAAATTGTGAAGGAAGATATAACAGGGCCATGATTTACCATTTCAAACTAATGAACCACTTCATAGGAAAGAGCCCACTAAATTTACCTTTCTACTTACACAAGAGCCTGGAAAAAATGGCACACCAGGTGAAGGCTCAGCCAACTAAGATTGCTGGAAGATTGTCTCACCATGGCCTTATACAACTCCTTATCCAAGAATTGCTAAAGAGGAGAAATATGGCATGGACACATTTCTTGTTTTGGAATGGTTTTGAAATAGGCCTGCAGCCAGAAGAGAAGGGAAATTCTCTTTCGAAAAATTCTAGCACCCCAAGGAGTGGAAAGAGGAAAATAAGGGACATCTCCCCAACAATAGCAGAACAACCTCCTTCCTCTTCTAAAACCAAGAAGGTTAAAAGAAACCTAGATTTCAGTGAAAAGGGCTAGGAAATCACAGCACATAGTGGAAACATTTTGAACCTGCCCTACTCAGATTCAAAATAAGAAAGAGAGGAAGGTGCTGACCTAGCAGTGCAGGTTGTAGAAGGAAATGAAGAACTCCCATCACCTACACCAAACGAGAAATATGAACCAATAGAAAAGGATTCCTCTAGCAAGCCCAGGACACAAAGGATAAATTAGTTGCTGAGGCAAGTGTATGAGATGGAAATTTTAGAAAGACAGATAAAGAAAAACAATGCTATATTGACCAAGAGGAATAAGTAGTTGCACAATTCTTTCCTAGAGATGAGAGGAAGGTATATCTTGCTAAAAATACTAAAACTAAGATACATTAAGGACAACAATAGGCTGTACAGAATGATCAGGCTTCTGAGGCTGTAGTTGAAGAATGCCAAAACAAACCCTAGTACTCATCTTACACTGGAAACCCTAGCCGAAGCAGCAGTAATCCTTCAACATATAGACTCAAGCCAGGCTGCTGCTAACCTTCCAAACATTGAGCAGGCTGAATAAAAGTTAGAAGATAAGCAACATAACTTAAAAGCATAATTTTGGAGGTTGCTTAATTTTTTTTGCAAAATAGGGCTTTCGGTGGCTTAGGCGGACGCTGAAGCGGTTCATTAGCCACCGAAAGCAGTGCTTTTGGCAGCTAACAGACCTGACATTTTGATCCCTTAACCACTAAAAGAAGAAATAGGCACATGATCAAATTTTGGCACAAAGGACCGGTTTTGGGCGAACATAACTAGCTCAGGGATGAAGTATAAAGATGTAATGCGCTGAAGAACAACATCAGGGAAGGTATCCTCTAGTTTTGCAGTTACATAAAAGAAGAAAGGGTCACAAACACTAACTGTCTAGCAAACAGTGACTTATCTAGAAGAGGACCAGTTACAGTTTATTCCCAGTACTCAATTCAGTCATCAAAGAGTGCAAAAAGTGAATGAGTTTTACAGTTAGACAGACTAGTAGTTAAAATTAGGGTTTTTAACCTAATTCTGCAAAAAAAATTATTATGTCTATTTTTAGTAAATCAGATCCAATTTTTTAGGATCTGACTATTCTGTAAAGGCTATAAAGCCTAAGACTTATGTTATTGAAAGGGTTCGACTTCGGGGACCTGTAGACCATTACTATTATCAAGCTCTTCATGTTTCTCATGACCTAATATAAGATCTTTTGTTATCATATGTTCAGATTCCATTTCTTGTCTATTCTGTGCTTATGCTTGAATGTCTTGTTCAGGTTTATTCATGTTATTTGATGTCTGATAGCTGTCATCCTATTTGAATGATGATGATTTGAATTATAAGTACTTTCCTTGTTATGATTAGCCATTTATATGTATCTGTTTTAAGTATGAATCTACCAGCATGATAAGTTCTCCATCTCTGCACCATATTATCAAACCTCTGAATAGTGGTAGTTAGAAGCCTTATCCTTGATTGAGTTTCATGCATGTATTCAGAGTGTGAGGTCCAGTAGGTCACCTGACTTGATCCATTTAGAAAAACCATAAAAACATTTAAGTTACCAGGCATCCTCGAGCTACAACCTAGAGGAGTTTCCTGGAGTGATAACATAACTGATTGTAATTGGAGTTTGACTCGACATAACTACCTACCAACCACAACCAACTGATGGAGGCTGCTGGTGGCACTCAGAGTGGCTCCTAGAATGTAGGTATTTGCACCAGTGGCACCAAACTCACCTAAATGACTCCTAAGTTAGGCAAGATAATAAAATAGACTATATATGGACAAGGGATTATTATTTAATCCTAACATGGGTAAGACAAGGTGATCTCACAGATAAAACTTATAAGCCAAGTCAGAGCATAGTTGATATCTTTGTTCTTGTGAGTGTTGAGTATCGACAAGCCTTGCGGATTTCACAAAGAGGTTGTTTGCAACATGTTGTTGATTCTGAGGATTTTTGGGATCAACATGTGCCCTTCTCAGAAAAAGGTGAGGTGCACAGTTGGTTTCTTCCCTTTCACTCACTTAGGATTGACTCAGTGCAGTCTCTAAATCATTTTCCCTTGTGTGTTCTTGTTCCTAGGAAGATAATGACAAAAACTCAGTTATTTGTTCCTGCCATCTCATTATGTGTATTTTTCTTCTCCGAGATTTCCATGTCGACAAAGACCTAAGAATCCTAAATTCTTAGTGTCGATGATTGAATCCCTAATTTGTAATTTTTTTTATAAGGAAATAGATGGAAGAATTAGTGATCTTTGAATTTTGGTGAGACAGGTGTTAGTTTACGTTGATGGTTGGTTTAAGATGATTAATATTTTGTATGGTTATAAATTCAAAGAATCTAGTGGTCCGTTGTCCTTCATTAAAACCAAAGAAGAAAACAAACACTAAGGAATATCAAGTTTACAGGTAGATAACATAGAGGCTAAATTGGTGGACACAAACACTAATAAGGCACTGGCTCCCAACCATGAAGCCAAGATTTGGTTGCAGTGCCCAAAAACCTTGAAAAGTACTATAATTTCATTCTATATATTTTCTTGAGAGTTAAAAATAAATCATAGACCACGTTGATTTGAGTGCCTTTTTGTTTTGGTTTCGAAATCTCAAGAGTGTGAATTCCCAAGAAGCTAGATCTTGATGATCAAACATCCATAATTGGTGGGTCAAGATATCATGAGCAGTGAAAGATTTTGTTGAATGGAATTTCTACATGCATTGTATATTACCAGATTTATGCACCTTATACTTTTGTGAAATTTTAATATTGTATGTTTTGTAGCCATATAAATTGTCTTTCATATGGTAATGGTATTTCTAGGCCAATTAACCTATGTTTTAAAAAAATGTTGTTCACGTTAGTTGTATGATATTTCTCTATCTCTACCTCGCAAGACACATGTTTTGTATTATGCATGGATTCATAAAAACTATTAAAGTTTTGAGTAATTCACATGGGTTATTTTGGTAATGATGAAGCAATTGCATCAAATTTGGACTCCAACAGGTGGATAAGTTCTCATTATCTTATTCCATGGTGTTGCATTATGTGCACATATACTACATGGTCAAAATAATGAACCTATTTGGATAAAGCCATGAACCACTCTGAATAATAATACGCATATACTTATTGATGTATTTGGAACTTTGGAAGATATTCTGATGTATATTATCATTGTATGTTGTTGTACCCCCATTGGGGATGTGTTTACCCCCTTGCGAGATGTCTTAATTGTGTCTAGACCTTGATGCACAACCTATGTTGTAAGTCAGAGCAATAGTCCCCAGTGTAAAATCATGTAATGTGTATTTGGAGTCTCTCTTGGAGAAGTCATCCTTGTTAGGGAAGACACGTGGGCCCCAATCTTATGGTTAGTGACTTGAAAGGGTATAAATAGGGAGGCACTCTCCCTCATTTATACACACCTCACACTCTCAAGTTCGCATGAGAGAGAGAGAGAGAGAGAGAGAGAGAGAGAGAGAGAGAGAGAGAGAGAGAGAGATAGGAGGAGAGATAGATAGCTGTTGAATACTTCTTATTATTGCTTTTGATCATCTTACTATTCTGAGGAAGTTTGTGAGGTTTTCTCATTTATGGTTTCCCCAGTGAAACTCTTTGTGTCTTGTGTATATTTTATATCTTATGCATCTTGTTGTACTTGTTATTCTTTCATATAAAGATACTAGATAATCTAATTAGATCTAAAGAAAAACTAACATTGTATTAGAGCCTCTCTGAAAGAAGGCACCGTGCAGCTACAGAAACTAGGGATTCCTAGTTCAAGGTGTTCTCTCCAGAGACCATCAAGAAAAGAGGGCTATACTAACTCACCTTAGTAGGGTGCATCTTTTTGTAGAACTAGTTTCAGAATTGGAGAAGTTTCATTTTTGACCCGTCACTAGTGTCGGGAGGAACTAGGGAATCAAGTTTCAGAGGATTCCCATCTTAGTTTTCAGAAAGTGACCTAGCTAAGCAACTCACCTCAAGGAGGCACATCTTTCTGACCAAACATAATTCCCAAAATCCAAGTTTGGAAAATTAGGGTTTCTCTAACAAACCCTAGGTCATCCAAATCTGGAACCAGGTCAGACACCTCAAATCAGTAAGATATAAATCTTTGCTATTTCCATTTGAGGTTCTCATTTGAAAATATGACTCACCATACTCAGCTTGACGACATGCTTGGAGGGGCTGATAACTTCCGAGCATGAAAGTACATAATCTCTCTGATCCTTGAAGAAAATGACTTGGATCAGTTTATCACTAAAGAAGTTCCAGAACCAGAGGGAGATGGGGCTAAGGATGCTCATAATATAAGCATGGATAAGGCTAAGAGAATCATTGCAGATTCCATTAAGGATCACCTCATCCCCCATGTGTCTGAATTCAAGACACCGAAGGAAGTGTATGATGCTTTGACAAATATGTTTGAAGGAAAGAACATCAACCAGAAGATGACTATGAGGAACCAGCTATAGATGTGAAGATAAAGAACTCCGAGACTATATAGTCTTACTTCACAATGGTTGCTCAAATCAAAGAACAACTTGAAGTGGTTGAAGAGAATGTCGAAGAAGGAGAAATTGTAATGACTACCTTGAATGGTCTCCCTAGATCATGGGACTCATTCATTCAAGAGATTTGTTCAAGAAGGAGGTTGATCTCTTTCAATAGACTCCGAGAATAATGTGCACAAGAAGAAGCTCAACTCGTGTAAAAGGAAGAGAAGATGGGAGCAATTGAAGATCAAGATCCCATGGTTCACACCAGGAAGAACTTAAAGAAGAAGGAGAAGAAGGAGAAATTTCATCGCAACAAGAAGAAGGACAAGAAACCAAAGAATACCAAGAGATATACATCAAATGTTTGATGCTACACTTGTGATGAAAAGGGAATTTTTTCAAGATATTGTCCCATCAAAAAAAGGAGACACCATGCTCATATTGTCGAAGATGATGAACCAACAAAGACAAGATTCAGATGAGAGAAGCATGATTCGAATGAAGAGTATGTGCTAACAACAACACTTATAGTAACTCTCTCACATGAAGAGAAGTGTTTGGAATCATTCATTAATATGTCTAAACATGAGTCACCTCACAAGGTGAAACTTGGGGATGATTACCAATACCCCATAAAAGAGAGTGGAGAAGCTTCATACAAGCTTGACTCCAGGAATACATTAAAGATGAAGAATGTGCTATATGTTCCAGTATTGAAGAAGAATCTTCTCTCCATCTCTGCACTAGATGCAAAGGGAATTAGGGTTTCTTTTTTCGATGGCCAAGTTCTGATGTGGCCCATAGGAAAGATAATAGAGGATGCAACAACGATTGGAGAAGAAGACAGAGGCTTGTACAAGCTAAAGGGACATCATGAATAAGAATTGGTTCATGAGTCAATTGAACCAAGCATACTGTAGCACAGAAGGCTTGCACATGTGCACTATAGAGCACTACCAATGGAGAGCAAAGCAGTCTCAGGATTTTGGAAGATCCAGTAAAAGCATGAAGGAATTTTCAAAGGATGTGAATAAGGAAAGAATGAGAAGAAGTCATTTCTCGGCAATGAGAGCAAGGCTAAAGGAATATTGGAGATAGTACACTTAGATGTATGTGGACCCATGTCTTCTATCTCATTAAGTGGGTGGGTCTGTGTACTATGTTTCCTTTATAGATGATTTCTCACGTAATACTTGGGTATATTTATTGAAAGAGAAAAGTGAAGTTTTCAGTAAGTTCAAGGAATATAAAGCCTTGGTTGAGAACCTGACTGATAGGAAGATCAAGATTCTACATTCAGATAACAACAGAGAATTCACATCAAATGAATTCAAGGAACTCTATAGAGAGTCCGAGATTAAGAGGGAATTAAGAAATCCATACAATCCTTAGCAGAATGGGGTTGCAGAACGAAAGAACAAAACCATCATGGAGGCAACAAGAGTTATGTTGCATGACCAGGATATTCCTATGCACCTTTGGACGGAGGAAGCAAGAATAGTTGTGTATGTACGGAACCATACTCTTCATCGAGTACTTGACAACAAGACTCCTGAAGAGTCTTTCTTAGGAGAGAAACCATAGGTTAGCCATTTGAGAATATTTGGTTGCTCGGTGTACATACATATCCTAAAGGAGAAAAGGACCAATCTTGATCCTTTTGGGAGGAAGGGTATATTCATAGGATACAATGATACATCAAAGGCCTACCAAATATACTTCCCAGGATTCAGGAAGATCAACATTAGTAGAGATGTAACCTTTGATGAAGACTTGACATACTTCAGATCTAGGAGGAATCCTATCCAGGAAGTCGAGGAACCTAAAGAGACAATATTCCGAGAAATAGAAATTGGAGAAGAAATTCCAGAAGACCCTAAAGATCACAACATGACAGAACCACAAGAGCCGGTAGAGACATTCCTTGAGAAGAACTCCCACAATAGGAAACCAACATGGGCACAGGAGCTCATACGAGAAGTTGGAAGGTATGGCGCTCCAGAAGGAATACATAGAGAGAGAAAGAGGGAAAATCCCTATAATAGCTATGTGGCCCTGTTGTGTGACATCATTGATAGAGAACCTTCCACCTATGAAGAGGAAACATAAAAGAAATAATGAAAGGATGCGATGATCGAGGAATATCAGTCGATCATGAAGAATGGTGTCTAAGAGATAGTTCTGAGATCGAAGAAGAAGTATGTCATGAATTCAAAGTGGATCTACAAGATCAAGCATGTTGCAAATGGAAACATCAAGAAATACAAGGAAATTCTCATAGCACAAGGCTTCTCACTTAAAGAAGTCATAGACTACGAAGAGACATTTGCACCCGTGGCGAGGTACACTTCCATTAGGACCATACTTTCTTTGGAAGCAGTTATGAAATGGAAAATACACTAGATGGATGTCAAGACAACCTTTTTGAATGGTGTAGTTGAGGAGGAAGTGTACATGGAACAACCACTGGGATTCAAGACACATGAAAGGAAGACCCATGTGTTAAAATTGAAGAAGGGTTTGTATGGATTGAAACAAGCACCAAAGACATGGTACAACATGATGGATATCTTCCTGATGAGCTTGGGATTTACCAAGAGTAAACCAGATTCCAACCTCTACTTCAACGTGGAATATGGAAAATCTGTGATACTCCTGCTATATGTCTATGACTTGTTTCTGACAGGAAAAGAGGAACTCATTACAGATGCAAGGAGGAGAATTGCTACAGAGTTAGAGATGAAAGACCTAGGTATGATGCACTACTTCTTAGGCATGGGGGTGCGACAGAGTGCAGATGGAATCTTCCTTGGGAAAGGGAAGTATGCAGTGGAGATTCTAAAGAAATTCATAATGTTGGATTACAAGGCGATAACCACACCTATGGCATCTAACTTGAAGCTTCTGAATGATGCTTCATCTGATTCGGTTGATGCCATGATGTATCGTCAGATGATTGTCTCATTGTTGTATCTAACGAATACAAGACCACACATATGATTTGCAACGAACACCCTGAGCTAGTTCCTGACAGATATGAGACATGTTCACTTGATAGCTGCAAAGCATGTTCTGAGGTACCTAAAAGGTACAGTGGATTATGAGCTCAAATATGATGCGAATCAAAAGATTAACCTACACGGTTATGTTGATTTGGACTAGACAAGTACCACCACTAATAGGAAGATCACATCAGGTTGTTGCTTCAGTTTGGGATCTAGCGCGATCTCTTGGTTAAGCAGGAAGCAATCATGTGTGGCGATGAGTACAGAAGAGGAAGAGTATGTTGTCGCTTGCTCAGATAGTTGCGAGGAAGTGTGGTTACAAAAGCTTATGCCTAACTTATTTGATCTCTAGTTGGATGTGACTTGTATCTTCTGTGACAATTAGAGTTGCATGAAGCTGTCAGAAAACCTAGTGTTCCATGACAAGTCGAAGCACATCGAGATCAAGTTCCACTATATCAGGGATATGGTGCAAAGAGGAGAGGTGAAGCTCTAGTACATGGCAATAGAGGAGTAGATAACCAATGTGTTGACCAAGTTTCTAGCGAGAGTGAAGTTTCAGTACTTCAGATAAATACTTGGCTTGATCTATATCAAGATCCCTCAAAAGAGGGAGTGATGTGTTCTAGCATAGCTAGAGAGACAGGTTGTCTGAGCGTAACATCCTAGCGAACTTCGTAGGTTTCTCAGACGTAATCATCCTTGTAGGTTATCCTTGGATGTAATCAATCCTGATGTGTTCTATGCTAGAAATAGTTGATGCATGATATCTCACATGGGAAATCTAACAAGGTGTCCGAGTGGGAAAAATCTTGGTGAAGTAGGATGCTTGCATGTAATTAGTTCGGTAGGTTATCCTCGGATATAATCATTCCTAGTGAAGTTCAAAGGTTATCCTTGGACATAATCTGTCCTATGATAGGTTATTCGAGTGTGGTAAACATGTTACTCGAATGTAATAAGTCCTGTGGGTTGTCCGTGTGTAAAATGAGACCTGGTGTGGTACGCAGGTTACTTGGATATAATATGCCCTGAAGGTTGTCTGAATGTAAAAGATCCTGGATGCAGGTTGTTCAGATGTAATAAGTCCTTGAGGTTGATGAGAGAATGTAAAAGGTCTTCATGTAGCAGGTTCTTTGGTTGTAATATATCCTTACATATATATCTATATATATGTGTTCCCATGTTGAGATTGTAAGGGCATGAATCACGAGAGGTGCACCTAGGAAGTTCTATTGATAGAACACAGGTTGACCGTGCTAAGATGTAATGCACTGAGTGTGATCCTAGGTGATTCTTGCATAGTAGAAGCTACAGGTTGTCTTAATGACGTGAAAATTATCTTGGCTTACTACTATGGTGAAAGAACGTAGGTGGTCTGCATCTAAAGCTTTGTTCTTTGTTTTGTTTTGTGCAGGACAAAAGAGATGATTTGGACACAATGAGATGAAGGTAGGAGACGTAGGTTATTTCCGTGGCAATGTAAAGAAGGTCCTAAACCGTTGTTATGAGATGGCTTGTTGGAGATGTGATGAAGACCTGGATGAGGACTGGGCCTACACCCAGTCGAGAGAGGTTTGGATCTATAGAAAATTCCGATGATAGATAGTACCATTCAATGATCAATAATAAGAAGATGATGGAAAAATCTATGTTGATGACTATATGACCCCGTGATGATGACTCTGCAATGAAGACTTGACTAGATGTGTTGATGACTATGAAGAGAGAGACTACCTTCCTCGTTAAGAGGGAGTGTTGATGTATTTATAGCTTTGGAAGATATTCTGATGTATATTATCATTGTATGTTGTTGTACCCCCATTGGGGATGTGTTTACCCCCTTGTGGGATGTCTTAATTGTGTCTAGACCTTGAGGTACAACTTTCATTGTAAGTCAGGGAAATAGTCCCCAATGTAACATCATGTAATGTGTATTTGGAGTCTCTATGGGAGAATTTGACCCTGTTAGGGAAGACATGTTGGCACAAGTTTTATGTTTGGTCAATGACTTGAAAGGGTATAAATAGGGAGGTAATCTCCCTTATTTATAACACCTCACACTCTCAAGTTCGCATGAGAGAGAGAGAGAGGAGGAGGAGAGGTATATAGTTTATGAATACTTCTTATTACTACTTTTGATCATCTTACTATTCTAAGGAAGTTTGCGGGGTTTTCTCCTTTATGGTTTCCTCGATGAAAATATTTGTGTCTCGCGTATCTTTCATATATTATGCATCTTGTTGTACTTGTTATTCTTTCAAATAAAGATCCCATATAATTTAACCAGATCTAAAGAAAGACTGACACTACTCCACATTTTGTCAAACTGATAATTAGCTTTATCAACAGGTTACATGAAGGTCGATGATCAGTTGAATAATGTTCATCAAATATGTAAAATAGACTCATGTTTTATCTTGTCCTTCCCCATAAACTTCCTCATAATTATGTTTCTTTTTCCTCATTGGTAGAAGGTTGTGGTTAGACGCTTTAGTTCTGGTTTGAGCCATAATTGTCAAGCAAAAAAACAATTAAAAAAAAACTAATTAAAAAAGATAAAGGCTTGACATTTGGTTGGTTTAACGAATAATTAATGGAATAACAAGAGCCAATTGTAAACAATTTATTTGTAACATGAAAATTAAAACACAATAGTCCCTATAGGGTTGGAATTTCAAAATATATTAACTCGTCCATTTGACAATTTGGAAGATTGTATTAGAAATATTTTGCATTTTTCGTGTTTGATTATAGGTCTGCATATTTTATGTTGTATTCGACATGGGGGGTTCACTTAGTGAACTTGTTACATAGCACGACTGTTTAAAGGATATTAAAGAATATCTCTAATTTCACTAAATATTGGAATCCTAAAATTGTATTGTTGAACCCCCGCCCCTCCCAATATACCTTTCCAATTAAGAAAACCCCTAGTTTCACCAGATATTGTAGGTATCCATTTTTATCAACCCATTTTTAATACCCTTTTTATATCATATTATCAAGCTGTAACCAATATACCTTTCCAATTAAGAAAACCCCTAGTTTCACCAGATATTGTAGGTATCCATTTTTATCAACCCATTTTTAATACCCTTTTTATATCATATTATCAAGCTGTAACAAACGGGAGCCCTAATGCATCTTAGTATAACCAAACACGATGCTAAATAAAATAATAGTATAATGCTAATAATGATCCCATCGGAATTTCAGGGGCAACTGATCAATTTGTAAAATTGGATAGTGGAAGACCCAACAGAATAGTAATTGGAAGGAAAAATGCATTAAAGAAAACCTAGTCAAGAGATCAATATAAAAAAGAATGTAAAAGATTGATAGTCCAATAGTCAATGCAATGGTTAGAAAAGATGAGAATTGCAGATGTTTCACACCACATCCTACGTCCAATCTACCAAATTTATATCACGTAAATACAAGTATAGCCATAGAGAACACATGTTCTCTATGTGCATAACTTGGAATTTGGTCATTCACAAGATTAAATGAATTTTCTCCACTTCCTCTACATTTAGTCTTTCAATCAAGGGATTCAAAAACATTTAGTTACATTTTCTTGGGTTATATCTAGTTTTTTTACCTTTATAGGAAAGGGGAAAATCCCCATTGTTAAGTTTCAAGCGTGCAATAGTTATAAGGATACATAGATGGTGAAACTTATATGATACCATTTCATAGTAACAATAACACATAGTGTATGCAAATAAGGATTTATATTTTCACCTATGTTCATGTCAGTTTGAATATAGTATTAAG
This sequence comes from Pseudotsuga menziesii, assembly GCA_001517045.1. Classification (NCBI taxonomy): domain Eukaryota; kingdom Viridiplantae; phylum Streptophyta; class Pinopsida; order Pinales; family Pinaceae; genus Pseudotsuga; species Pseudotsuga menziesii. The sequence goes on from LPNX010739289.1 coordinate 591,935, forward strand.
GCGGATGCCTTGCATATGAGATTGAAATTATACTTATGAATGTGCCAAATACTAATAAATCTAATAATTATTCCTAACTAGAAATGTGAAAATTTTAAGAAGAATACAAAATGTTGAAAGAAATAATTTGTCAAGAAACATTGATCTAACTTTTATTGGTTCTTGTGAGCCAATGAAGATTGATCTCACTTTTCTTGGTTGTAGTGGAGCAAGGTTTGATTGAATCTCAATACCCACCTAAACCCCAGCCTAAAAAAATATTCTAAATAAAAATACTTTATAAGTTCAATGATTTGGAGATATAAATCTAGCCCATGATTTGGAGGTTATTCCTTAGTAGTAGTTAGGACTGATATGAATCCATCCCATGATTTGTAGGTATGAACATATCCCACGATTTGGAGGTATTCCTTAGCAAAAACTAGGACTAATATGAATCCAAATCATGATTTGGAGGTATGAATCCATTCCACATTTTGCAGTTTATTCCTCAACTCACCCAAATAAAATAACCCCCAATATTTATATTACTATGTCAAATTAAAAATCCCCCCCTTGACTCCTTAATACGAGGAAATATATTTTTGAGGTTTTTAGAAGTATTCAAACCCCCAATATGAATGGACGTTATATGATATTGCCTCACTAGTGAACCCATGTGGTATTTGATAGCCAAATGACCAATTAACAGACAATTTAATTGTCAAATGTCATTCTTAGAGGGAATTGGAAGTGTGGAGTAGCAAATCCATAGTTGGACATCATCAATTCTTATGATATTGAATCATTGCTTATGGATAGAGTTGATTCGATTAAGAAATTGCATGCTCAAGAGATTTTTTTTCATACAAACACCATTAAAAAAGGAGTGCTGAAATCAATTCATATCATTGCATACATATTGTTATTTGATTAATAAGCTTCATGCTAGGTGTGCTAATATGTCTTTGGACTTATTACAAGACTCTTGTAACTATTAATACTACATAGATTAAGCAATTATTTGTTATGATTGATAGGAAAACTTTATTACGGGATTTGTAAGTCTTAATACTCCTTAGGTTAAACAGTCATTCTTATGATTGAGAGGCTACATCCTCTAGATCCTACTTACTTGTATTACATATTTATTTCTTACTACATTATATATCTTTTAAGTTAAAACCATATGAATTATAAGTCTTTGTGAAATGCTCCAAGTGCAATAGTTTCAAATAATCTTTATCTTCAGAGAAAGAACACTTGAACTTTTCCTGAATTTTGGTTTTCTTTTTATGGAAGAATATACCAATGTATTAATTCCATATGAGAATGTTAATACCTTTCTATCACTCTGTTAATTTCCCATCTCTTCCCCAATATTGTGGTGGATATTTTATTTTGTTTCAATGAATAATACATAAGTATATTTTTCCAATCCTTGATTTTTTATTTTTTTTTGGGAACCACCAATAACAACTTTTGCACATATATGACATATTAACATGAATTAACACCTCACAAAGATTTAGTCAACTGCATTATCCCAACAATATTGGGCGCGTTTGCCAATCCTTGATTTTTATTTTATTTTTTGGGGAACCACCATTAAGACTTCTATGCATATTTGATGTATTAACATGAATTAATACCTCACAAAGATTTAGTCAACTATATTATTGCAACAATATTGGGCATGTTTGATGTATTGATATGACTTAACACTTAAGAAACACTTGGTTAATTGGATTATCATAGCAAGCATACCCCCTTGGTTTTGAACCTAAATCATCATCTACGGTGCAATCCAAATTTCCACTAGACCACAACTTGATGGACCTGACAATCCTTGATTTTGTTTGAATGACACATTTGGCATTTGATTTCTTGTATATTGTAATTGGAAACCTACTTGTCTCACTTTCATTCCCATGCTATTGTAATTTGTTAACCTGCATGTCTCCCTTTCCAGCTGATGCTAATCGATTCTATTGCTAGTGATATTAATTGGTTTCCTTGACTACTAAGCATTTGCATAATATCCTTATGGTGTATGTTAGTTTTCATCTCTAGACCATCTTTTTTTTAAATTCTATGGTTACCATTGCCATATATAGCATGGATTGTCACTTTTATTAGTTAGCTTCTTTACATGGGATTTATATGTTTAAGAATTGATGATTTCTTTGTTTAAAGGACTCTTTGATGACTTGCTTGTCCAACATAGATTAGGAATGAAAACATGTCATCCTTAGCTCCTATAGCCAAGGCATCTACATATTTTCTTGAAAATAAGAATTGTAGTTGTGAATTGATATCTAATTCAGCAGTAAAGGGTGATATACCCCCAAGTTGATTGTGTTGGATTCTTCACTAAACATTGTCCTAGACCTCATCTTCATTAAGAAATAAATTCCTATGAGTTATATGTCCCAAATTTCTCTTCCATGTATCCTAATCATCCACTTCTCCTAAGATGATTTTCAACATTATAGGGCACATAACTAGACCTCCATATTATGATTCAATCTAATCCCAAAATACGTGGGATTCAAAGGGATATTTCGATCCATGGTCATTTTGTCTCAAAATTCCATTCTATTTAATTATGTCTCAAAGTCCCATTTAAAAGAATATGTTTAGTTGGTGTGGGGTCTAAACTCTGTTGTAATTATGATCATAACAATGCAAGCATACTCATCACTGGGATCACATGGAGTAGAGACAAAGATGGATTACTCAGAAGATTTCGAAGCAGTGCTTGTTGTCAATGGTTGTTCACAATGACTCGAATGAATTTCATCCCTTTCAGAATGAACTTCATCAATTTGAGAATGGTTTTCTTCATTTTTTATTTTTATTTTACCAAATCTACATTGACTTGATTTTTTGTTTGTTTTTGTGCCTAATGTCTATGCATGAGATAACTACAAATCAGTGTCGTGAAAGAAATTCATTGTGATATTTATAATTTTTTAATATTTTTGTACCGTGGGATTCAAAGGCATATTTCGATCCATGGTCATTTTGTCTCAAAATCCCATTCTATTTAGTTATGTCTCAAAGCCCCATTTAAAAGAATATGTTTAGTTGGTGTGGGGTCTAAACTCTGTTGTAATTATGATCATAACAATGCATGCATACTCATCACTGGTATCACATGGAGTAGAGACAGAGATGGATTACTCAGAAGATTTCGAAGCAGTGCTTTTCGTCAATGGTTGTTCACAATGACTCGAATGAATTTCATCCCTTTCAGAATGAACTTCATCAATTTGAGAATGGGTTTCTTCATTTTTTATTTTTATTTTACCAAATATACATTGACTTGATTTTTGTTTGTTTGTTTTTGTGCCTGATGTCTATGCATGAGATAACTACAAATCAGTGTCGCGAAAGAAATTCATTGTGATATTTATAATTTTTTAATATCGTTGTACTTTTATAAGCATGGGATTAATTTTTTTATGTGTCCTTATTTCCTTCAAATATGGATGTTTTCCATTTGTGGGTTTGTTGTAGATGCTAAGGATCTTATGCAATGGGATATTGGATACAATTTCTAGAGACTACAATATGATAATCCCCATTTTCCTCTCTTGACATATTCCTCCCTTGAAACCCACCCTTTTCTTCTATGAACATATTCATTTGAAACATGATCCACCCAATACAAAGTATTCTTGTTGCTGATGATTCTCACGTAACGTTCCTTTGTTTCTAGGCTAGAATCTTAGGCAAGATGTAGTCTATTGGATGTTTTCTCTTTTCAATTTTATGAAGAAACCAATGGGGGTCTTCAACTAGAGTTGTTAGGGTTAAAACCCTAGGTGTTGTACACAAAACATAATAATATTGGATATGCATTAACTAATTCATGCAAAGAAATCTATTGTCAACTGTTTTAGTCAGATTGATCTTCATTTTGTTTGAAATCATTTATGGAATATGGATTCCTAGATAGAAATTATTAGACTGTTTGATGATGCGTAGTTCTTTTTCCTGACTTATTGTTGTAAACAACATATTTGCATTATTCTAAGGATTCCCTCTCTAATTGTCATTAAAACAAATTATGTATGTAGTCTTACTAATTCAATGATAGTTTTTGTCAAATTTTGCTTGGAGCCAATATATTACCAAATAACACATCCAAAAGCATCATGATTCCATATAAATTAAACCTACATGTTGTAACATGAACTTGACTTCCCTGACCATGCCAAGGACATAGGTAAGGGATCCAGTACATATCCCATCGTCTAATGCAATAGAAAAACATTTTTTGAACAATATGGTTGATGATTGTACAGGTGTCATGGTGTTTGGTGATTTTCCAACTTTTATCGGACCTTAACTTCCAGTGGTGTTATGAATTTGGATTGGAATGATTGTCAGATATAAGGTAATTATCATCTAGGTTTTTCCAATTCTCATATAGAAACATGAATTTGATTAAAGGCACAAAGAGGACAATTCTGGTTAGAAATTCATTGTGATGGGTATAAATTCTTATTACCCTAGAGTTGTGATTAAGGAGATGCATGAAGAAAATAAATCCCAACATCTAAATAATGAGGCCATCTCTTACATTAGAAGTTAGTTTATAATATTATAAGTTAATGGTTATTGTCATGATGATGATAATACATTCAAGACATCACAGTGCATAAATGAGCAAAGCGAGCCTGCAATTGAGAGAAAATTATTATTTTCGGTCAACCAATTTGAATGATGTTATCTATCACATGTGCAATAATTAAATATGGATAATTTATTCTCCCCTTCTGAGAGGAATTATTTGTAACCTTCAAATGAATTTTAGTGATAATGTAGCAAAAATAAATTGAATTAAAATGATAAAAATATTGATCCATGAAGTTGTTCATATAGAATCTTCATTGACCTAACATTCAATAACAAAATGCATTATTTTGCGCAATTGTTCACTTTGCAAAATTTATAACGTTGAAATATTTTCACCTTCTCCATGAGGTTATGAACTGCTAAGGAAGGACAATGAAGGCCATGGGATGAAATTGTGCTTTGCACACCACCTAAAATTGGAGTAGGAAAAATCCATGTTTGACTGCCTCCATTGGGCCCACCCATGAGCGTATTCACAACACATGAATTTTCATCCTTTTTTCTTTCCATGGTAGGCTCTTTGCTTGAATCAATTAGCTATAATGGTCACGAAATGTATTCATGCAACATCATTAAAATCTCACAAAAATCCTTGCAAAAATAATCTTCATCTTCACCCACAAATAGAATAACCAAAATAAAACAATTATTTTGGGGAGCCACTCCAGTAACTCCTGAGCACTTTTCCATCAATACATACCCAATTAAATTCCCTTGACAAAAATTCATTCTTTAGAATATAAGATGATACCCTTCAGAGTTTGTACCGAACTGACTTTATTTGAGAAAAGTCTAGATGAAAAACATCAAAGCTCCTGAAGTAATGCTCAAAATCTAACGTGCATTTTCTGTAGAATCCATTTCTACATAATAAAAACCTTTTCTTTAATTGAGATTCCGTTTGTAGTGTCAACACCTTCACTCCTTCTCTCAGACCTCCAAAATAATGCATGAAATGTTTCCTTTTCTCTGATGGTTCCACAATGGTCTCTACAACATGGGTTTTATGAGGCAATAGTTAGATTTTTGGTATTTTATTTCTGCGTCTCACTTTGTTTTGACATCGCGATACCAAATAATTACATTGACCTAATGTTGTGGTCATTAGTTAGAGATTGATATATCTTATCTGGATACAACATAAAATAACATTTAAAACTTTTCTTTATGCTCAATATTAGTTCCAACAAAGTAAGGAATTGAAAAAAACAAAAATCTGGAGAACATTCAATTACAGGATGTTGCTAAATCAAATCTGGAGAACTTTTCTTTTGAATTCAATTACAGGATGTTGCTGAATCAAATCTGGAGAACATTCAATTACAGGATGTTGCTAAATAAATCAAATCTGGTTGCATAGACAGTAACTCCAGCAACATCCGCATCCGAAAACAAAACCAGGGAGGGATTTCACTTGGTGATGGCGTAGATGGCGTATATAATTCCCGGTAGGTACCCCAAAATAGTCAGCAGCAGACAAATCCAGAACTCAGCCTGTCACACAAAACATCAAAACCTCAAAATGATCAGCTGCCTGTGATTTAAATTATGAGACCAATACACTTCTACAGACCCAGATTCATAGAATTAGCATGCAATGGAGGAACAAAAAACTCAAATTAAGCAGAAGGTACTGACATGGCAGCCGAATTTGAGAAAGACTCCCAAAGGAGGCAGAATTATGGCCAGTATGATGTCTACGCAGTTTGCAGTTCCCTCCTTCATTATGCTTCAAATGATGAAGATTTGTGAGAAAAAAAAGAGCAGAAACCCAACACAACACAGGGAAGCAAGAAATCAGTAGCGAGCTCAACCAAATATGCAATTACCAAGAGCAAGATTCAGATTCAGATTCAGATTCGGGGCTGATTGTTATACAAAGGAAAACGAGTCGGGTCCGCGTCCAACCGTCAAAAAAACAAGATCAAGATCAAGAAACTTAAGAAACAAGATAAAGATCAAGATCAAGATCAAGAAAAAGAAACCTAATCCACAGGAAACGCGTTTAAAATTAAAAACATGACTAGACGAAGACGAAGACATGTAACTACCCAACTATAGTTTTGACACGTTGATACCAAAAAGTTGTCGTTATTCCCAAGTCAATAAGATGGTTCCACGCAAATTAAGACATCAACTTCAACATCACTCCCAGCATAGACAGGAACCCTTGATTCAAGGGAATTCTGTAGTTTATGTGATTTTTTTTACAACACTAAATCACCATAACCCTAAATTGACATGGCTGGACATTAGGTTAGTTCAATTTCTTCTTCAATGTTTCGATCCCAAAGCAAGGATCAACTTAAAAGAGTTTTTCAAGCTAGACATTACAATACAAAATAGAGGCATAAGTATGCACCAACACATGTACAAACTCAACTATATTACACCTAATCCTTAATTTATTTGTGTAAATGAATGCTATACAACATGTATATCCAATCCAAAAGTTACATTTCTTGCATTTTGGTATTTCCTTAGATACCCACGATGCCCATTGCATCCATTTTACATAATTGAAGATTAATTTACAAGATATAGGCATAGGCATATTCTCTTCATCACAATAATGGTTATAATAGTCTTTAAAATATGTAATTAAATATCCGACATATAATGCATAGTTCTTTCCTAAAGCAATGTCAAATTACAACATTGTCTTTTTCTCAAATAAATACATATAACTTAAATACAACAACAACCACAAACAAGACATCAAGAAAAATTTAATTACACCATGTACTTAGTTGTTATAAGTTGCATTTAGGGAAATAGTTCCATGGGAGCAATTTTCCTCTCAATCGTAGACACCATCTCATGTAAGTGGCACTCCCATGATGGGCAATGAAACAATGAGGGTGAATTCACTCGCTAGGGCTCTAGTTTTCCTCATACAATCCAATTCAAAATAAACACAACCAAGAAAATAATACTTCATCTCATTGCCACACCAACCATCCCATTGGCCAACTCTCTTTTCCTCTCAACCCTACACAACACAATGAATGAGATCCCTTCATTGCTAAATAGTCCCTTGGGCTATCCCACTTCTTTCTAATGCTTGATACATGTTAGGAAATCTCTTTATTGAGAAACAAAGAAAACTCTATTCTAATTTAATTCATCTTAATCTTAGCAATTCTCCAAGAACACAGTCATGGCTTCCTCATTGTTTCATGGTTGCAACATGATGGCACTATGGAAACTTACTTACACATTAAATACTAGCCTTTTTAGTCCATCCTCTCAGCAACCAATGCTCGATCATGCCATGATACACATTTCAAACCCAATATATGAATGATAGCAACATATCAAACCATACTCCCAACCAAATTTCCAATAGAAGAATCATTTGAATCCATGGCATCTCCCCCCAAAAGAATCTGGACGAGTCTATTGAAGTCTGTAGCTCATATAAGCATTTTCACATGGGTTTGTGTTTAACTAGTGGAAATCATTATTAACACCTCTCAGAACTTTGGAAATTCACTTTATTAAGTTAATTATTAAAGTGGATGTCATTTTAGAATTAATTGAGGTCAATTTAATAAAAAGACTAAATATGTTGGCATTAGTTATTTAAGTGAATTAAGTGAACCTTAGCCATTGATCTCAAGTGAGGGGAGGATCTAATCTCAACCATTGATCATTGAGGAGCTTTAGGTTTTGATTCATATCAAGATTTTAAAAGGCAACCAAGGAGAGAGGAGAACATGTACACAACACTCGAGATTTGAGAAAGTAAAGAAGGACTTTCACTTTCATATTTGGAAGGGAAGAAGAGGACAACAACTAGGAAACTTTCATATGGGATCGTACCAGTTGAGAGGAGGCTCCAAATTTCACAAGAGAAGGCAAGAAGCCACACATCCAGCAGGGGCATACAAGAGGCCATACAACTGCACATGTGGTATGTACAACCCATTTGGAATCCAATTGTAGTCGTATAGGTCGAACACATATCTGTACGAGTTGTATGGATCATACAACATACCATGCAGATTTGTATAGGACCATACATAATGTACAAGGGCCGTACAAGTGCAACAAGGAAGCATCATAAGATTAGGGGTTTTCCGGGGCATATTTGGAGGAGGAAAATTTTATCAGAGATGAAAATTTTTCCAGGTTTGTTGATTGTATTTTCACACTCGGCTATTTTTCAAGTAAGGGAGACCTCATATGCTTGGATATTATTTTAATGAATAACATATTTGAAGAGCATAAATTTTGTTGCATGTATTATTGAAAGATCTGTTTCGATTTTGCTTCCTCTATTTAAATTTTGTTAATAATTCTAGAAGTATAAGTTATTCAGTGAGATGCAATTTAATTTTCAACAAGGAAAATCACTATGAATTATTTATCTAGTGTTGTAGTTAGAAAACCAACATGGTATCAAATATTTCACTCTGAGAGGGAGGTTGGGGTTTACATTAGTAGGTCTTGGTTGGTCTTTAGAGGAATAATCACACAACAATTATCTTGATCCTATATATGAAATGGCAACAAGCAGTTTCAGATTTGAAGACAAGCTAGATGGGGCATATAACTTCATTTCCTAGAAGGAAAGGGTAACCTTTCTAAATTGAAGGAACATGACCTTTGGGAGATTATAAAGAAGGTTGTCCCTTCATTGAAAGAACCAACTAAGTTGGAAACTCATGAGAAGAAGGACATCAAATCTTAGAGAGTGATCCTAGTTGTCATGGAGGATGACCGGATTCCTCATGTAGTAGAAGAAACATCAACCAAAGAAGCGTATAAGGCTCTAGTGGATTTTTTCTAGAGTGACAACATGAACATGAAGATGATTTTGAAGAATAAACTTAGAGATGTCCAGATGTCAATATCTGACAATGTTACCATCTATCTCATGAGGATCACCCAAATACATGATCAACTTGTAGCCATAGTAGAGGAAGTGATTGACTCAGATCTTGACAATGTGACATTGAATGGTTTCACTAATCCTTGGGAAGAATTTGTAAAAGGAATTTGCACACGAGAGAAACTTCCCAATTGGGAGAGGATTTGCGATGATTGCATCCAGGAAGGGACTTGAGAGGAGTCTTGAGTTAGCAAGGAAGGAGGTATTGATGAGAACTTGGCCCTTGTCAACAAGACAAGAAAAGGAAAGTAAATGTTCTCAACAAGAAGGGTAACAGTGAGGACGAAACCTTATAGTTGGGAAAGAAGAAGGACGTAAGTAAAATCAAGTGCTTTGTGTACCACAAGAATGGACACTATGCATCTCAGTTTCTAGAGAAGAAGAAAGGAAAAGGAAAAATGAAATAGGTAGTAGCATTTGCAAAGACTCAATTAAGTGAGTTTTCTATGAAGTTCTAGAGTTACTCCTCGCTAGTTTCATGCCTTTCCACCATCACAGTTGCTAAGAGAACATGGTAAGTGGACAATGGTGCATCTTGTCATATGATGGAAGCATGGGATCTATTTAGTAGTATGCCAAAAATAGACTTAGGGATTCATGGAAGCTTGGTGATGATTCCAAGTGTGCATCAAAGGAAAGGGAACAATTTCATTCCATCTTGAGTCATGATGTCCGTTTGATGCCCAATATGTGCTATATGTGTCAGGATTGAAGAAGAACTTCCTCGCAATCTTAGTTATGGAGGGTAGGGGTTTTTTGCCATCTTTCAGAAAGGAAAAGTACATATTTATCCAGAGGGAGATACCCTTGACGTAGTAGTGAGGATTAGGGTTAGAGAGGGTAACTTATACAGGTTGTAGGGGAATCTTGTTCAGGCCTTGCTTCATGACAATGAAAACCTGTGTGAGTTAGGGCATAGGAGGATGGGAAACCTACACTACAGGGAATTTTCAATCCTGAAGGAGATTTCCATTGGTATTCCATATTTCAATATTGAGTAGCACGACATGCGCAAAGGATGTGCACTTGGAAATAATGTCAAGACTACTTTTCTAAGTAGCGAGAGTAGGTCCAAATGGATTTTGGATCTTATTTATTCAGATGTATGTGGACCGATGTCTATAGTATTTATGTAGGGAACGTCATATTATGTGACATTCATTGATTACTTTCTTAGGAAAACATGGATCTTCTTTATGAATACCAAGGATGAGGTATTCGGTCGATTTTAGGAGTTCAAGGCCCAAGTGGAGAACCTGATAGGTGAGAATATCAAGTTCTTGAGGTTACACAGTGGGATATAGTACACCTCAAATGAATTCAAGTATTTATGCAAGGAGGCAGAGATAAAGAGGAAGAATACAATCTCATACAACCCACAATAGAATGAGGTCCATCATCAACAATCTAAAGGACATGATTCATGATCAGTGATTGCTTATGTTTCTTTGGGCATAAGCATGTAAGACAAAATTTTATTTGTAGAACAAAAGTCCTCACAGGATATTGGAGGGCAATAATCCTAAGGAGGAATTCACAGGAGTGACACTAGAGATCAAGCATCTTAGAATATGTGGTAGTCCAGTTTACATCATTGTGCCTATGGACCAACTTAGATCCATCTTAAACCCAAATCTATTAAGAACCAAGAGGGATCAAATTTGTTGTGGTGTAAATTTTTTCTTGATGTGTAAAATGTTTAAGGTAAAAAAAAATTACTATCTTGAGTTGACATGTTAATTTTATACCTTATGGGTTAATATGAGTAGACATGTTATTTGAAATTTTTATTTTATTATTTTATTAATTTTTATTTTTAACTGACATTGCCATGAAAGCGTTACCCACGCTACAACATCTCCCCCATATTGGGATGTAGAGCACCTCGCCACTCTCGATGCAATAAGAGGATGAAGCTAGAGCCTTTAGGAGAGAAGGGCATATTTGTGAAGTACAACAAGATCTCAAAGGATTATAGGATATTCGTGCTAGCATAGCGGAAGACAAAGATGAGTCAATATGTTAAGTTTGATGATAACTTGGTATCTAGGAATTATCATGAGTTACCACTAGTGGCAGAGGACAAGGAGAAGGTGGATATGAAGGGAGAATAGAGTTCACATATTTCCCATTCAGGGAGTCACTCTTCAAGTGAGTAGGACGAGTTAGCTCCTTCCAACTCTGTTAGGAGACCTAGATGGTTTGAGTCACACATTAAGGGGTGCTCAAGAGAATGTTTAGGTCCCCAGGAGATCATTTAGGGAGAGTATGCCTCTGAGGAAGTTTCCAAACTATATGGAATTGATTAGTAGCATCATATATTTTGATCCTTCCAATTTTGAGGAAGTATATGACCAATAGGTTTGGAGGGATACCATGATGGAGATTATGAAGAATGATGTTGGGACATTGTTCCTAGACCAGATGGGAAGTCGGTGGTGACTTCCATATGGCTATTCAAGATCAATCTTGATGTAAATGAAAACATTGAGAAGTTCAAGACAAGGTTGGTGGCGAGAGGATTCTCTTAGAGAGAGGGAGTGGAATATGAATATAAATTTTCTCCTGTTGCTAGATATGTTTCCATTTGAATTATTATATCTCTTGCCTCATTCATGAGTTGTAAGATTCACTAGATGTATGTGAAGATAACCTTCCTAAACAAGATGATAGATCATTGAGGAGGAGGTATATATAGAAAAACTTCAGGGCTTCGAGGTACATGGAAGGGAGTATCATGTGTGCAAACTTAAGAAACCCTTGCATAGACTCAAATAGACACCCAGGATGTGGTATCCCAAGATTGATGAATACTTGTAGAGCATAGGCTTCACCAAGAGTGAGGTAGATCCTAACTTGTACTTCCTACTTGTTAGGTTTGATCCACTCATCTTGGATTTGTAAGTAGATGATTTGTTTCTTACAAGTGCAGAGGGGATTATAGCAGGGTGTAAGGCATATTTGGCTACATAGTTTGAGATGAAGGATATATTCTTGATGCATTATTTCTTGGGGTTAGAGGTATTGTAGAGATCGGGTGAGATATTCCATGGTCAAGGGAAGTACACAATGGAGATCCAAAAGATATTCATGATGGAGGACTGTAGACTAATGGCTACACCTATGGTTACCGTCATGAAGAAGGTTGTCACTAAAATTTAGAGTGGGTGAATCCTAGGTTAAATAGATAGTTGATAGGGTCCTTGATATATTTAGTCAATACCATGACAAATATACTTTTTGGTGTGAACAACTTGAGTCAGTTCATGGTGGAGTTGAAGAAGGTGCATTTGGGTAGTAGTGAAGCATGTGCTTATAAATTTAAGGGGCACGATGGAGTAAGGATTGAGGTATCTTGGAGGTGATGCAATAAAGTAGGGTTATTCAGACTTAGATTAGGAAGGAAGTGCATCAGATTGGAAGAGAACCTAAGGGTGTTGCTTTAGCTTGGGATTAGTAGTGATTTCTTGGTTTAGTAGGAAGTAGACTTTCATATCACTATATTCAGTAGAAGCGGAGTACAAGTGTAATGTGCCTTTAACATATGCATTAACTAGGTTAATTTATTATTGGAGTGACTTCTATTTATGAATAGTCACATTCCCTCCTTGTAAATGTATAAATGCATCTTGCATACAATATTGTAACCATGTTGAATATGAAACACACACACACATGCACGTCGAAGGTGTTATTTGAATGAGAATTTGTCATTTATGATTTCAACATAAATACCTTTGGTCATAGTTTCCATATCAACCTCAAAGGTTTCATGATAAAATAAGGATAGTAATAGGATCCAATTTTCAGATTTTCAGTCCCAACAATTATAACGACCTTAACCAACATGTATGTTAGGGATTTTTTGTAAGAGTTGTGTTGCAGTGGGCTTCCTCTTAGTTAAAATGGGTTAGCTAGGTTAAAAATGGTCCACCTTAATAATGTGACCTATCCACTGGCACCTTGATTCCTTTCTCCTCTGCTACATTTTCACTTATGCTAGCTAGTTCATGATCCTTTGCTTCCAATGATTACTCTTCTATCTAGTGGATAAGGATTATCAAAATTTAAGATCAACCTCAAGACCATCCTTGATGTCATGTTTGATTACTCCCTACCTGCTAGAATACCTTTAATTGCACTTTGAAACCTTCATTAAACCAGGTAGCATGCAACAAGCTTGGAATTCTTGTTATGAGATGGAGTAATCTAATCATGTCGAAAAAAATAATTTTCCAGTAGTTGGAACTAAGATAAAATAAACCAAAGTTCCCATTAATTATGAACTATCATTGATTTTTTGATAATTTGGGCATTTTTCGACCATACACAAAGATTAAATCATAATATAACTCTAATCATATCTAAAAATCTATCAAATTCTTTTCATATGTGTAACTACAAAAAGGTAAATGGTTATGTAATCATACATGTGAAGACTTTTAAAATGTATCAAGTGGGTAGGCTAGAGACAAATTATGGATATGATTGGAAAGGTAACATGGGCGATGCCTGGAGTCATGAATTATATATGATGATACCCCCTTATTATCGAATCCAACTGTGACTTCAGTAACAATACATGGATTGACTTGAAATGTAAAGCAGTGGAAGATGAAACATTAAAGCAATTAAAAGAGATTGATATGTACAGTCTATACACACCTAAGTGCTTGGTAAATGTCACAATTGGGAAAATGGTTACAACAAATGCAGTACGTAATAACATCAGATTTTGTTAGTAATCTCTAGGATTAAGATAAATATATCTTATTCATGTATTTTATCATGATGTTTCAACCATTAAATCCAATATATAATATTTTGATTGATCATTTTCATCCGACGAAGAAATTGATGAGGATATCATATTATGATCCCTGTCTTGATAACTATGCATTCATTTATTATAACATAAAGGACGTTGAAAGAGCACTGCATGCTACAAGGGGTGGAAATCTTACAAAATCTGTTCCATGCAAGTAAGAAATAATTAAGCTCAAATATTTATATATATTATCATTGGATAATGAAAACAATTAATGACACCATCTTTAACAGCTAGAAGGATTCCTTTTTCTCTGTGCTCCCCATATACCAAAAAATTATAACAATAGGCCTTCATATATGGGTATACAGGTATATACACATCGCTTACAAGAATTACATTGGAGTTCTATATAGTTTCAGGATTGCATCCCAAATATATTAATATGTATTAAGTACTGAGAGGGATTATGAAAATTTAGATTCTTTTATTGCTATAAAACCCTACACATTGATTATTTTATTGCAATGAAAGTTTATAATTTGAATTTTTGTATATGTAAAATTGATGTAGTGGAGAAGGGCGATTGATTCCCTGTAACAATTATTTTCTATTATGTACATCTGCATTACACCAAATACCACATTCTCATGTCATACATTCCGCCATAATGATCTAGACAATTATTTTCTATTATGTGCATTCGCACTACACCAAATACCACATTCTCATGTCATGCATTCCACCATAATGAACTAGAAATTTTAGTCAACTCCTCAATACATCATCCAACCACCTTCCCAAATATTTTTTCAACCACATTGACACCCCCCTCTTCATCCCTGACACAACAATAGGGCTACACCCTCTTAGTATTAGAGGAAATTCGGGGTCTAAAATGGGCCTTATAAGAAAACACGCCAACAATAAATTTTGTGAGTTGGAATTCAAGAACCAATATAATTTCAATAAAATGAGTCAACCATAATGGTTGAATTGACATATTTGTCATAAAAGAAAACTACTTTTTTTGTTCGTATTTTCGACATATCTCCCCGTGTTTTTACTCAAATTTCAAGCGGAAGAGCTCGTTGGATGCGGAATCTAATTCCTCATCCAACGAGTACCCATATTTTGTACTTTTGACAGACCCCTCTACCCCAAAAATAAGAAATAGCTGAAAAAACATGATGATGATGTCATCATCACATTTTTTCAGGTATTTTTTGTTTTTGGGGTAGCGGGGTCCATCAAAAGTATGCAGTGTGGGTACTTGTTGGATGCAGAATTAAATTATGCATCCAACGAGCTCTCCCACTTAGAATTTGAGTAAAACCTCATGGAGATATGTCGAAAATACGAACAAAAAAAGTAGTTTTTTTCATTCTTCCTCCAAAATTAATAACTATTATTTTATTATTTTAACTATTATTTTATTATTTTCCTTAGGAGGCCCATTTTAGACCTCAAATTTCCTCTAATAGTACTCTTTAGTGTTAGGAGGAAGGTTATAATATATGACATCGACACAAGTAGGAACCATTCACCACTTTTGTAGTTATACATATTTTCCATATCCAACAAAATTATGGTCTCACACCTAGCTAGCTTACATGGCATTCACTTCCATAATAGGGTGATAAGTCTTGTCTTGTCTTGGGTATTGTCTCATAATCAACATAATATGACATGACATTTAATTTCATATGAATGCATTCATAGATTTCAACAACATTGTATGTCAAACACTTCATACATTTACCATACCCCGCCTAGGTATCATTTGTCGTTACCAAAAACATATCAACTTATGATAATAAACCATCATTGAAGGAATTCTTAAATTATTCCATTCAACACCTATATAAAATAGCATAACTAATCTCATATTTGCATGGTTGACATCAACACCTTTGATGCTACTTGACCATTTGGTGTCTTATGGAGGCTTACAAAATCCTTTCACCAACCTCTTGATCATCACTTTCTTGTCCTTAACCTTTCTTCACAAGATTAAATGTCAACATAGTTACTGTAACGTCCCCAACCCTCCGACCGGGCAAGAGGATGCTACTAAACACCAAACATACGGGCATCTAGCCCCATTAACATGATCATGCATATAATGCTGAATCAAAATGCTTAAACATAAAACATACTAAGATGCCTAATTGTTCATATACGTAGCGGAAGCAAACAACATTCGACATGTCTGTCATCCTAATTCATTAACAGTAAATATGATTGCAAAACATATTAGTCAAGAATACTTACCTTATGATAACTGTCCCGCAACCATCTACTTCGCTGCAACGTTCCACCCAACCATAGGCCTGCATGCCCTTTAATCTCTCAGCAACGCTGCCACCCCCGAGTCAGGCATGATTCCCCAAGGAATAAGGAACTAGCAGGGTTACACATAACCAAGGATAACAACACAACAAGGATACATAATTCAGCCAAGCCAACACAGTTTGGTTTATCAGGTGAACAACAGATCGGCCAAGCCAACAAAGTTGGGTTTATCATGCCATCCAAGAGCTGGGAAAGGATAAATGCTAAGATGGTGAGCTCCTTGAAGAGCTAAGGACACCTACACCAGAACCAGCCTGGCTTCTAGGACACCCACACACACCCAACACAAGGAAATCAGTCCTTTCTCTGCAACACATTCCCTCAGACCCTGATCTCCCTTCTAGTGCTATTCAGGGGTTGTGGAGAAGAAAGCTAACCCACTAGCTCTGTCTATGTGGTTCCCAATCGCACCAAGTTTATCAAGCACATCAGGCCCTCATTCACCACTCCAATGCAGTTCGAGGACAAAACCACTACGTGCATGCAACAAACCAGCTATTAAAGCTTGAACAGGGGAGGAACAACTCCCTGACTCATTCTTGGCCCTATCGTGGCCAAAACGATTCCTCAGCAACCTACAATAGTCCAAAACGCAAAGGGAGACGCAGCCCAACAAAAGGTGAACAAGACCACAACCAACATTCAGTGAAGAAATCACAGATAGCAATCGTGGGAAACAACATTGAAGCCTTGACAGCTTTACACAATCGACAATGGAGGAGATAAGTCACAGCCTCTCTGTGTGAACAGGAGGAAAAGATCTCACAAAGGAAACTAAAGCCACAGTTCACAGTCATGGACAGGACAATACACAGTCCGATAATAGAACAGGAGCCTCCATGCTCTGCACTGGCCGAAGGAAGAACATTTCACAGACTAGCAATCCCAAAGAAAAGGGAGAACAAACCCCCAAACAAGAAATTGCACCCCTTCTTAACTCAGCTCTGCGTGAGGAAGACCATCCGAACCCTCTGGGCGTGAGAAGGTGAACAGACAAAACGTCCCTGCATGAGAGTGAACCCCCCAACCGACGAGATAGTGCAGTCGTGGAGAGAATGGGATCATGGGCATAGTGGTTTTCTTGCCAGCGTGAGGGTCAGCTTGGTGGAGTGTGCGTGTGGGCAAGGACTGGCAGTCTTGCCACACTCCACTGCCAACAATAACTGCCTCAGTGAACAGTATAACATTTAAGGTGGTAGCTGGATAAGACAAGGGAATGTGAGCTAATTAAATAGGGTGGTGTCTCATTCCCCCTCCTTAACCTTAGAAAATCATGCCCCTTCTCAATTTGGTTGCAGTGAACATAGTTGGTTGGGGTTATTTAATTAAAATGCATAGTTACATGATGCCACAATGTTAATATGCGCCGTATATCCCGATATACTATCGGCAATGATTCCAATCGCCGAACATAACAAAACCAAATCGATGGTGGGGCTTTTTCCTTTAGCTCCACACCATGATTAATTACAATATATATATATATGTATATATATATATATAC
>LPNX010739309.1:0-128310 GCA_001517045.1 Pseudotsuga menziesii
AAAATTAATATAATCCAAAATAAAACATTAAAAAGTACATATAAGAGATGATCAATATGAATATATAAGATAGACAAATTGAATCGTACCTTGACGATTTCTAGTATATTGCAACTTCCATATGTGAGGTGTCATTCTTTGTGGTTTTAATGCAGTCTCCTCTTTCCCATTAAAAATATGTTTTTCGATAGTTCGATACCTATGATTCTTAGAGAGGAAGTGCCTATACTCATCAAACACTTCCTTTGACAAACTCTTTGAATGACGAGATTTCATCTTGGGACCACAAACTGGACATGCAAATTTTCTCTTTGTTTGAAGACCACAAAAATGTGTTAGCCCTGGAGCATCGTGAATTGTCCAGGCAAGCATTGCATGGAATTGAAATTCCCTTTTCCCTACTGGTCTAGAGACATCATTCATAGTGACACCATTCCATAGCTTAAGTAGTTCATCAACAAGAGGCTCAATATATACATTCATATCTTTAACTAAATACTTACCTAAAATAAAACAACAAATACAATACATATAAGTAAATGAAATATATATATGACATGAATATGCAACAATATTGATCTTCATGACAAACTAAATACTAATGCATTAAAAAAACATTGTTCTAAAGTACAAATTATACCTGGAACAATCATTGCCAACATTATATGCTCCTTCTTTATTGACATCCATGGAGGAATGTTATTATTGATAACAAAAACAGGCCAGACCGAGTAAGTAGATCTCATCTCTGCAAATGGATTGACACCATCCGCTGCCAAAGAAATTCTAGCATTACAAGGTTCTTCTTTAAAGTGTGGCCATTTTTCCTCCATGTCTGTAAATGCAGAACCATCTATGGGCATTCGAAGAATATCATCTCCACTTCTATTCCATGCATGGTAATCCATAAATTGTGCTATGTTTTTGCACCTAAACAGTCGTTGCAAGCGTGGAATAATGGGAATATAATGAAGAACCTTACGAGACACCTTTTTGGTTACGTGATCTGTTTGGTATCTACTGCTATGACATATAGCGCATTCTGTTGCAAACTCATACTGATTATAATATAAAATATGATCATTAGGACATGCATCAATAGCTTGATACTCCATTCCAACATATTTCATGATGAAGTTAAATCTCGGTATGTGCGAGGTAATTTATTTGATGGCTGTAACAAATATTCACCTATCAAGATGTTACAACAAATTTAAAAAAAATGGTTAGTATAAATATTTGAAGAGCATATTATTAACGACAACAAATACATCCTTATTATTTTTATGATGAAGTATGTATACCAATACAAATATTATAGCAACATAAATCAAATCATATATATGCGATCGATGAAACATATAATCACATACGTACCTTAACACCAACGTGATGGTTGTGTTTAAAAAACCATTCATAACCTTCAAGTTCATTATCATCAACACAGCAGAGAGAACACTTATGCGGGAGCCTTCAAAAAGCGGTTCGTCTACCTTCTCAAGTGTAGGTAAATCATGAAGATCTTCAAAGTCATCAATTGGCGATGCATGATGTTGATCATCGTCCATTCTAACATTAAATGCATCATTGATTAATGTATTTGCACCATCATCCTCAATTATGTTATCGTCATGATCATCGTCTAATTCCATATCATCATTAACTTGATCATGATCAGTATTCGCAGGACCTGCATATTGACGTTCCTCCTATGCTAGTTGTTCCACAATTACCACATTCTCCATGTTTGGAACAGCCCTAGGAGGCCCTTGCTTTATAATTACAATTAAAACATCAAACAAAGAACATTAGTCATGTTGATTAGGTAACAAAAATAAAAATGATACAATATACAATTACAAAAACTCTCAATATAAAGACCGCATGATATATAATCATGAATTATATTGACTTACCAATGGATGATATTCATGCCCCCCCTCAACATGTTCATGTTCCCTACAATGTTTTTTAGCTGTTGTGATCAGTAAACTTCTCTTATTAAAGCCCCTACATTGACTACAAGGACAATAACATTTTCCATAACCCCTTCTTTCCACTCCATCCCACAACCTAGCAAGCAATTGTCGATTTTGTTCTGGATCTTGATGACCTGTAACATTATTGTTACATGGCATTTTATTACTCAAACACTAAGAAAAAAGTACAAGCAAACCCAAGTATATGATGAGTCTTCTTTTCCACAATGGTTAGAACCAAATCCACATGAGTCAACCTTAACTCAAGAGTACAAGACCAAGTATATAATGAGTCTTCTTTTCCACAATGGTTAAAACCAAATCCACACGAGTAAACCCTAACTCAAGACAAGACCAAGTATATGATGAGTCTTCTTTTCCACAATGGTTAAAACCAAATCCACACGAGTAAACCCTAACTCAAGACAAGACCAAGTATATGATGAGTCTTCTTTTCCACAATTTCTAAAACCAAATCCACATGAGTAAACCCTAAGTACTCAAGACAAGACCAATTATATGATGAATCTTCTTTTCCACAAGAGTTAAAGCCAAATCCACAAGAGAAAACCCTAAGTGAGGGTAAACCCTAACTCAAGAAAAAACCAAGTATATGATGAATCTTCTTTTCCACAAGAGTCAAATCCAAATCCCTAGCAAACCCTAATTAGTGAGGGTAAACCCTCCTAACTCAAGACAAAACCAAGTATATCATGATGAATCTTCTTTTCCACAAGAGTCAAAGCCAAATCCACAAGAGCAAACCCTAACTGAGGGTAAACCCTAACTAGTTAAGAAAAAAAAAGTATATAATAAATTTTCTTTTCCACAAGAGCAAACCCTAACTCAAGACAAAAACCAAGTATATGATGAATCTTCTTTTCCACAATAGTCAAAGCCAAATCCACAAGATAAAAACCTTATAAGTGAGGGTAAACCCTAACTCAAGACAAAACCAAGTATATGATGAATCTTCTTTTCCACAAGATTCAAAGCCAAATCCACAAGAGAAAACCCTAAGTGAGGGTAAACCCCAACTCAAGACAAAACCAAGTATATAATGAATCTTCTTTTCCACAAGATTCAAATCCAAATCCACAAGAGAAAACCCTAAGTGAGGGTATAAAACCCTAACACAAGAGAACAAAGTTTCTCCAAGAAAGATTTACCAAGAATAAACCAATTAGAAATTAACCAAGAGATACTTCAAGAGAGAAGTCACCAAAGAGAAAGACCAAAATCCAATACCAAGTGGGAAGATCCACACAAAAGTACAAGGCCAAAAACTAAACCCTAAACCAAGAAATTAACCAAGAGATACTTCAAGAGAGAAGTCACTAAAGAGCAAGGCCAAAATCCAAGACCAAGTGGGAAGATCCCCACAAAGGCACAAGGCCAAAAACCAAACCATAAACCAAGAAATTATTAACAAAGAGATACTTCAAGAGAGAAGTCACCAAAGAGCAAGACCAAAATCCAAGACCAAGTGGGAAGATCCCCACAAAAGCACAAGGCCAAAAAACAAACCCTTAGGAATTTCGCATTTCTTGTCGAAGAGATAAGTGCGAGAGTGAGTGTGTGAGATAATGAACCTAGGCCTACGTCTATTTATATGAGTGTGTGTAGGAAATGAACCTAAGTGTCGGAGATGCGAAGGCGCTTTCCATGTTAAATAGTTGACCAATTAAAGGCGTCGTCGCTTAAGCAACGCTTACTAATGCGTCGTCGCTTAACATACGGTTATGAGAATAGCCGTCGCTTAACCGACGCTTGTGGCCACATTTACAAAAAAAAAAAAAATGTATCCATGTGATTTTTGGTAAGTTTAAAAAGAGAAATCCACGCGCCGTCGGATTTTGGATCGAAATGTAGTAGTGATATTCATTGCAATGCACAACAAATCAATCAGGTTTCTCTACATAGACTTTATGTTCTACTTATCTATTAAGGGAAGCAGTATTTACATTCATCTAATGTAATTTCCATCCAAGTACTGAAGCAAGAGACATCACTAATCGGATAGTAGTATACCTGACTAATAGAGCAAAGATCTCACCATAATCTATACCTTCTTTCTGAGAGAATCCTCTGGCAAGGAATCTTGATTTTTACTTCTCAACACTTTCGTCAACTGGATGCTTTATCTTATACAACCTTTTGGATGAGACAACTAACTTGCCTTTATCCTTTTTTCCATGAGACATGTGCATTTTTTTCTTACCTAGGACCTCCTTACTAAATCTTTATCTTGCATTGGAATGATCTAACTTAGAACTACGTCCTCTCCTACCACCAGTTGTATCTTCTCATTTCTTAACGTAAACACATTTATGTTTGTCTCTAGCAGGACTTTTTCTTGATCCTAAATGTCCAAAACCACTTCTAGAATTCCCAACTAGTTTGTGGAGTCTCAAGTCTTCACAATCCTATGGTGTCTGCATTACATTTGATCTGACTATGTTAATGGAATTTATCAGTTTTCCTTTGAAGACTAGTTTACTGATGCACAGAGATTGGCCATTTGAGCCTCACCTCTTACACCTTCACTAGCTTGAATGTACAGATGAGAGAATTAATGCATCTCTAACTGCTTTTGGACAACTTTCACATGGCTCAAGTATGTCGGATTTGCTTGAAGTAAAGGATTTTTCAGTGGTTAGACTCACAATGGGGTAGTTGCAGTAATGTGTGAAAGAAACAAACGATGTGATTATGCCTTAGGAGTTATTTGATAGACCCCACATAAACTAAAAATATAAATTAAATGCAAATCAAACCATTTAGGAAGCTACAACAGTGGACCAAAATAGCTAGTGATTAGTGTTTTCCTTAGCAAGTGATATATTTCTTTGACTTGCTTGGTCGATAAATGCATATAAATTTAATATTATATGGAACTCACTTAGAGTGATCTGTTTACATGCTGATACTTGGCACTTTTTATTTCTTCTTTGTGTGCATACAATAAATGAAACTATGTTTTGCATTAGCTCCATGTTGGAGGAGCAAGTCAGTAATCCGACTTGAATGGTAGCCGACTTAGTCGATCAGCCAACTAAGTCAGTTAGCTGACTAATGAGAGATTAGGTCGGCCACATAAGGTCATGTTGGTTGATCGAACCGATAAGTAGTTATTTGTAACTGTTTGTAATTCATATATATTAAGCTGTTGAGCCAGATGAGAAATCAGTTAAGTTCTCTGTATTGTATGGACCCTTTCATTATAATATAATCTGTTATTTCGCTTACTTGTTCTTGTCTCTTGTATCTATTATGTATGTATATTCTTAATGTGTATTATTGGTAACCCTATGTGATCTGTGAGATTACAACATTGGTTCCGTTGCCGGTAGTACATGTCTAAGATGTATACAAGCAAATGATATTAGAACAAGATATTAAGGACTGGTGGGAGCGTAAAATAGAAAACTACTTGCAAAATTACGCACGAAGAAATAGATTAACGATTGCACAAGCAAAAAAAAGGTTCTTTACCGAGACTCATGAGAAGTTTGTAGAATCGATACCCCAGCTTCTGAAGAAACTTCTGAATGAAAAATACGGAAGTGATGAAAGACCAACAACTGTTAGACAAACTGATTCAAGGGGGAAGGACAAACTTGTCAAAGTGGTTCAAAAAAATCACCAACAAATTATGCGAGGAACAAGCTATAGAAGAAAGAACTTCAGTGGAAAATATCCAGAAGAAATTCTACACAGACCTCACCGAGAAATTCTTGTGTTCCTTACCGGCCTTGTTGTTCAAGTTCCTAATAGAGAAAGGAGTGGGTCATATCGTTGAACCTCATCCATTACTACGCAAACAACCACAAAATACTAACTGGGTGGAGAAACAAAAGAAGTGGGAGAAATTCATTGCCGAAAGGGAGTGGGAATACTTCCTAAGAAAGTAAACAAAACTATCTAGGATTTCTAAAGTGTTGGGTAGGCAATGGGAGGGTAGTTGACCGTATATCGGGGTAAAGTGGAGAGGATTCTAGTGGACTAAAGAGATACCATTCACCAACAATGAAAAGTCGACCTAAAAGGGAAATCGAAAGGACAGTGTCACATAAAGGTACGACGAACTTTTAGAAAATAGAGAGGGAGAAGAGGCTGCAAAGAAAGGAATAAAGAAGAGAAATATCTATAGCACTGCAAAAGAGGAATGAGTACTAGGTTGATAGACCATGAGAGAAAACCACTAGAGTCGGGTCATGACTAACATGAAGAAGGCATGGAAGAAGAAGCATCCCTTATGGAATAAGATTTGTGGATAGAGCAGCGAGAAGCTCTCCAATTAGAAGTTCCCCAGGAAGTAACACCTCTATCTCCAACGAATCCAAGTACTAGGATACAAACCATTGTCGAAGAGGACCTCAGACTAAGAGTTGGTGACTTTGGTATTTGGAGCCGACTAGACGACAATAGAAATGATGAAAATCATCTACTTATCCATCGACCAGAAGAAGGAAATTGGGTCACAATTCAAGCGTTACCCTCCAACCGAAGTATCCACTTACTTTACCCAACGCACGAAGGAGTACCCCCCCTGCCAAATATAGATTTGAAAGATACAGAAAATTTGGATCTGCAGACAAACAATTGCAATTGGACATCAATAGGAGAAGTCGACCCCGATCGACTGCTTGTCGAAGAAGAAGCAACAACTAAGACGACCAACGAAAACAAGAGTTCTGTCAACAATAGTTCTGCACAGAAGAATAAACAAAATACCCCACTATCCCCACCACCACCCCCACCACTGCCACATCCTAAAGAAGACAATGATAGTGACTCTGACATGGGTCACGGATCAGAACAGATCCCTCTATATGAGGGTGACAAAGATCGCAGATTACATTGGTTCATCTGTGAATCAACATGGGAGGCAAACCAAGTTACAGATGAAGACAGACAGATGGCACAATTCGCTAGAGCCTTAAGGAAAAGAGCATTAACATGGTTTATGACCTTTTCTGAAAGAACCCCCAGAGCAACTAAAGCAGAAGTCAAAGCACAATTTTTTTCATTTTTTTAAACTCCAGACGCAAAACATCTAGCAGCTAAGAAATTGAAGACAACATCACAAAATTCAGTAGAACTTGTCCATGACTACGAAAAATGTCGGAAAGACCTTCTCATCCAATTGGATTATGTTATTGATGAGCAACTATGATCCAATGCTTTCTTGCAGGTCTGTCACAAAAAATTCGTCGGCACATAAGTCTGGAGACATTCAAAACTTATGAGGATGTTCTTACTAAAGCTCTACAAGTAGAAAGGGATGAAGATATTTCAGCATATGCCACATATCATAGACTAGAAGAACAGCTCAATATCATGCAGAAATATTTAAATGTACTAAACCTTACAAGTCAGGACATCTGGTGCACAAAATGCTCATCGACCGGACATTCAAAAGATAACTGTCGACAGGATATTAGCCGACAGGATGTTCGATTTGTGCAAACAAAATGTTTTTGCAACATCTGCCAAGAGCATGGAGAGCACATTACAAAAGATTTCCCATTCAACATGAAGAATGGCAAAGCATCATGGTGTGAAATCTGTGAAACTAAAAATCATAACACCTCTTAC
Organism: Pseudotsuga menziesii; assembly: GCA_001517045.1. Lineage (NCBI taxonomy): Eukaryota > Viridiplantae > Streptophyta > Pinopsida > Pinales > Pinaceae > Pseudotsuga > Pseudotsuga menziesii. The sequence continues at coordinate 7,581 of LPNX010739309.1, forward strand.
TGCCACCTGAATCTAAAGAATTGACAAAATTATCAGGAAGTATATCAGTCTAATGCAATTGCACAGAAAAATGAGCGATGAAGCAATGCACAAAATGACCAAAATAATCAAAGGTACGAAGGTCATCGGTACAAACGTTGTTTTGACAACTGACATGGAGGCTATGGAAGTTGAGGTCGATTCTCTAGGAATCGAGACAACCGACCATGTCAGCCCATCCAATGTTTCACATGTTACAAGTAAGGACACCGATATGTATACTGTCCATACAAGGACAGGACTGACCTAAAATTATGTACTAGTTGTGGAGTAGGGGATCACTCATTAGAGGATTTCCCTACTATGCTTGAAAAAATAAATAAGAAGAAAAATATTAATGTCTTGTCGTGTCTGCAAAAACATGATATAATTAATACAAAGAATTTGCATATCGTAACCCGACAAGGGACGAAAATTGGGAATGATAACCCCCAAATAAGCAAGATAAAAGAAAAAAATGTTTATCCTCACCCAGTTAAACAAAAACAAATATATAAAGATGCAACAAATATATTTAGAGAATTTGCTCAATAAGAAGAAGAAGATGATAATCGACAAGACACAGTAAAAGAGCTAATACATTTGGTACAAAAAGATAAAACAATATCTCAATTCATCGACTTACTGTATAAAATAAAACACAACAAAAACACCGAAAAAAAAACAAAGAATATCTGCAGCTTAAACCAAAAAAATAAAAGCGATGCTGACCCACTTGTCGACCTGGAAATTGAAGGATACCATGTCCAACAAGTTGTACTCGATTTCGAATCACAGGTAAATATTATGACTCGAGACACATGGGAATAGTTAGGTAGACCTCGATTATATGAATTAGGAATATGTCTTAAAATATCCGACTAAGGCCTAATTGAACCTATTGGAGTCTGGAAAAATGTCAACACAACGATAAAAGGAATATCGACCAAAGTCGTCTTCGAAATTATTGACCCTAAGGAAGGATCCAGTCGCTTCCCAGCATTAGTAGGTTGACCTTGGGGGAGAAAAATGAAAGCCTCAATACACTTGGACAAATAAAGAATAAAATTAAAGGGGAATGGACAAAAAGTAATAATACCTATCCATCCATCCCAAGGAGAACCCTGGACAGAACCAATTGATGAAGAAGTTGGCATCCGACAACTATATCAGGTACAAAACAATGAAGATTACACAGAACCTAATATATATGGTGAACTTTACTTAGGTAACCAAGACTCAGTAGGATACAATTCAGATGAAAAACTATATGATTGGGAGGTTGAAAAATATGAAACACAAGTAAGAGGATGTTGGACTATTCAAAAAATACAGAAGAAACCAGTCAGACAATGCTTTGTGGTGTCCATCATCCCAAATATATTTGAGAAGAAAACTAGGGAATATCCTACCTTGAAATCGACAAATATAAATAATACAAAAATACCAAAATATAAAGAAAGAGAATCACTAGTTATGCATGTAGAGAAATTATCTAGGAACATTGGTGAACATGGCCGACTACAAAGTTTAGTAGAAACTTTTACAGGACAAGCTGCTAGATGGTGGGATACCCATCAGTCAATACTACAGACATGGACAAAAGCTTTGAATTATTTTGTAGAAAGATTTGGAGGAAAGAAGTTAACCAACCAGGCTCAGATACCTATATTTACCCAAGGACAGGATCGAAAAAACCATATAAAGACATGTGAAAAAGAATGGAGAAGACTTGGATATAAAGATGAACATACATGGCCACACTTATTTCTATCAACACTCATCAACTTACAAAAAAAATGATATAAGATGGAAGAAGCTCAGGGTGAAACATTGATATGGCATGAACTCAAAGAGAATTTTATCAAAGACTTCAACTTTGAACCCCAAAATGAGAATTTGGTTGAAACTGCAAAATAGATGAAAGAATGTGTACAACCGACAAAAAACAAAACCCTAAAAGGCAACCATCTAACAATAAACTGTAACAATATACAAACTGGGACAATTCTACGGTCAACAAGAATACAAATGGAAAATGAAAAATCAGAAGGAAAAATCCTTAGATGGAAAGCAAACCATGCCGAAACAACAAAACCAATTCGTGCAGTGCTCAAGGTCGAGACAACCGACAAGGAAGACATCGACCGAATGACTACAGTAGACTTTCCTGCTACATTCTCACAGTTTAAATAAGGGATTTGACCAATCAATGAGACAAAATCTCCTGAATGGTTAGACACTAAAGTGAAAATCAAAGAAGTCGACATATCAAATGATCATCGACCAAAAATAGCAAAAATTGGAGACTACTGGTCTGAAGCACAAACAACAGAGATAACAAACCTACTAAAAGAATTTCAGGATGTATTTTCTAGAGATTATAAGGATCTCAAAGGTCTAGTACATGAAATGGGCAAAATGAAGATCGACATTAAACCTGATGTTTGACCTATCAATAAAAGACGATATAAACTAGCTCATAAATACAAAGAGATAGTCAAGAAAGAGATTGATAATAGGCTTGCAGCAGGAATCATCTACCATATTGACCAATCAGAATGGGCAAGTCCAATGGTGGTTCAACCAAAGAAACATGATCCAACCAAGCTAAAGATCTATGTCAACTTCAGAGAACTCAATAAAGTTACATTAACAGACCCATTTCCAACTCCTTGTGCAGATGAAATCTTAAATGAGGTAGCAGGACATGAATTTTATTCGTTTACAGATGAATTCTTAGGTTATAATCAAGTACCAATAGCCAAAGAAGATCAGAAAAAGACAACAGTTGTATGAGAATTTGGCTCATTTGCTTACAGGGTTATGCCTTTTGGACTTAAAAATGCATCTGCAAATTTTTCAAGGATTTTGGTTAAAACATTCTTGGAGTATATTTACAAAACAATGGCAGTATATTTTGACAATTGGACAATATATTCTACACTAAAAGACCATTGTAAATGGCTAAAGCTTATGCTGGAACAATGCAGACAAATCCATCTATCTTTGAACATCAAGAAGTGCATATTTCTAACTCCTATAGGAATACTATTAGGGCACATTGTCTCACTACTACATTTCGATCCAAAATCCGACGGCGCGTGGATTTCTCTTTTTAAACTTACCAAAAATCACAAAGATAAATTTTTTTTTGTAAATGTGGCCACACACGCCGGTTAAGCGACGGATATTGTCATAACCGCCGCTTAACCGACGACGCGTTGGTCAAAAAGGTCGTTCAAACAACCAAAGAAAAGCCAAAAGTCACATAGGGCGCAGAACTGTCGCTTAACCGACGGCGCGTTAGTAAAAAAAAAAGCCAAAACTCACATAGGGCGCGCGGGAACCATCCATTTTCTCACTGGCTTCTGTTCTTCTTCTCTTCATTTTGTATGTATGCGATCCTACCACAGGAGACTCAAGGATAAGAAGGAGATGGAGAAGGAAAAAGATAAGGAGAAACAACCCAAGAAAGAGAAAGCTAAACCTACACCTCCACCTGCACCAGCACATTCTGCCTCTCTCATGCCAACATCCACAAAACTAATTTCTATGACGATTATGATGCCAGGAAATAGCCAACTTTGAAACTTAATTCCGAGGGAGGAGGAGGATGGAAAAATAAGTCACAAGTGCAAAACCTGCATCTACATCCCACAGCACTCCTCTAGGCTATTGCTACTGTGGAAGCTCAGCTTGGGGAGCCATTACGTGATGACGGCCCTATCCTTGGCGTTGAATTTGATCAAATTCCCCCTGGTGTTTTTATGGTCACCTATAGGTATTTGTTTCCAATCTTCTATGTTTTTTAACATCTGAATGAGGTCTAATTCCTGTATGTCACTTGATGTTTTCTACTGACAGAAATCTGATTCTCTTTAACTTTGGGCTACTGTCTGTTAATGCAATTACCTGAGGTATGACTTGGAAGGTGGGCACCTGTTTTTCTTTGAATAATGATGCATTACGAGCTATCCAAATACCCCAGAGAAATATAAAAGGAATAGTCCTTTAGCTTCTTCATATTTAATCTATGAAACAACTGAAATAGACAATTTTCTACAGTAGCACCAGTCCAGATATTAAGAACATCAATCCACCGGGGAATATCTGTGCAAACTTGTCTAGTAAATGAGCAGTAACCCCAACAAGTAACCCTTGAATCCATGACAGAAATAACTCTTGGGAGAATGAGTATAATTTGTATCCTCTAAAATCTTGGTCGCATTAAAGACCAAATCAGGCCCCAAGTGGATGAAAATTCAAGTCCTTCAGTCTTGATTAATAGTTTATTTCAGAGCATTAGTGGTGATGGTATTTAGGATTGTGAACTTCTTGTCGAAAAATACCCGACTAAGAAGGTTTTAGATACAACCACTCATTCCATGTTTGTTCAAGTTGAGAATGAATTCTTTGCCAAATGCTTAGGGAATTGAATATGAAAAATGATGAAAGTTTGCCTCCTCATCAATATTTTGATCAAAATTGTAGCATGTTTTTGTTGAAAGTGAAATGCTTCATAATTACGTTAATGTTATGCTATCCCACGACACATGTAAAACATTGAAAGAATAAAACCACATTGTCATTGATGATGTAGTGGTTTTAGAAGAAAATCCTAGGAGTTTCCAGTTCATGTGTGGCAAATGATCTCATTCTTTCATTTAGAATGAAGTTTAAGTTCATGATTTTTATATTAACTGTTATTATTTTAGGTTACCCTTTACAACCCTCGAAGTTCGTAGTTATATTCCAGTCATCTGAGCTTGGTAGCAAACAATTGTTTATTTTGGAGCAAATGATAACTCTCCAGTATCCAATAACTTTATATTAATTGTATTAGGAGGCCAAAGGTCTTGATGCTGGACCTAGGATTGTACAAAAATTGGTTGGCCTTGGCGATAACAGGACATCCAATATTGTCAAACGCATTGCAGAAGAAGAAATTGCACATGTTGCAGTGGGCATGTCTTTGTTTCTGACAGTATGCAGAAAGATGGGTTGCATGCCTGACAAGACATTTACAGGTCTGTATGGAAATATGAACCACGATAGATACATCTAGAATGTGAACTTCATATTCCTTTAGATGCCATGCCCCAAGCATGCCTTTTCGTTGATCTACCCTTGTTCATCTACTTTCTTTTATGACATACATAATTTTGGTGTAGTATTGCACATTGCATGTTTGTTACAGAGCTGTTAGAGGAGCTTGATTTGGAGCTAAAAGGGCCATTTAACTATGAAGCAAGAGCAGAAGCTGGAATACCTTGTGATTGGTAGGAAAAATTATTTCTTATGTTCAGAATAAATTTGTCATTAACAGGACAAACTGTTCATGTTTCTTTTTTATTTGGTTTCTTTATACTTATAGTATAAATACCCTCATTTTTTGCATGGTTTGATTTGGAAGCCTATATTTTAACAAGACACCCTAATTGCCTTACTGTTCCTGAAATGCACTACAAAATTCTAGATTAGCACTATGATTACTACCATCTGTGCATTGTACAAGAGCAGTCATAATCAATGTGGGAAAGCTTGTTATGATGTATGCATTTGTATTTGATTCTGGTTTAAACTAGGAAATTAGGACTTCATGGGAAAGAGTGTTATTTTGTATATTGAGACAACTTAAGAGTTTCATATGATTAAATTCTTGGTATAGGTACGACACATCGAATTTGGTTATGTCAAGATGGGATAACCACCTTGACGTGGAAAAAGACAAAGAGAGAATGATATTGCAGGTATGTTTGATCCCTTGTTTGTTTGCTTGTTTTAGACTTTATGGGTATGCTATAATTTAGCACATATGATCATTTTGATAGAAACTTTGCTTGGATAATTACTACCCATCATGGAAAGGATGTCAGTACTGAGCAGGCTCATTTCAATCCTCATAAGTTTCCAGTTTCTGATGAAGGTATCAAAACCACTGATTTTGATCTCTCTAAGGTGAGAATCAGATCCTTTAAAATAATTATGGTCATTGTAACCTATTCTTGACCATGGGTGATTAGTGGAATTGTTAAAAATGTAACAAGTTTATGAAAGGCTTGCTTGCATAGTTGCCATGGAGAAAGAAAATTCTGAGCTATTCTGAGTTATCACTTATCAGTAAGAGACATCGAATTCATTTGACCAGCTCCAAAACTGATAATGATCCAACCTTTGCTCCATAAAGGTTCAAATTTTCACCTTTAAATTAGTAAAAACATCCACAGTCAAATACAATGTTGAAAGGCTAACCAGATACCTGAGGAATACAAGTTATGATACGATCTAGTATGATATTCTGTTCTCTGCAATATGATAGCAAATCTGACTCATGGAACTCTACTCTTTCAAGCAAAGTCTTCCCCTCGTCGTCATAAATTGGAAATCCATTCCCGTCTAAGGAATTAAGATATAAGTTTATCTTGGAAACCTAATTTATGGCTCTGGGATTTATATCAAGACCATAAACCTGTAGCAAAGCAAATGAGAAACCAGATAATAAATACAACCCATGAAAAATTATGTCAAGGAATTTTTGATAACCATTGAACTATATTGAAACAACATATGAATATATGATAATATCCATATTTGAAGTGAACAAAAGCATGGCATTAAATTGTGAAGAAACAAAGGCATTATGTGGTTTACAAGCTTCCATACTTTCATATAAATCATGTCTCTGATTAGTTCCCAGCCTAAAAAATGATGAGATGCAAAAAAAATGTAAAGTATATCTCCAACACCAGGGAACTCAAATTAGCAGTATAATAAAATATTAAAAAGTTAATAAAAGCATGCCTTGAGGGGAGAACACTTTTCAGCTAGAGCAATGGATATCCAACCATTACCACACCCTAGCTCAGCAACTGTCCTGTCCCTAAACATGGAGTCGGGATACCTATTTATTCCCTCAAAAAAAGTGAAGGACCAATCCTCTGGAAGAAAAATACTTGGAAGTTCCATCATTATCAGCTTCTTCCTACTTTGCTGGAAACCTAAAACTTCACAAATGAACAAAAAAAGAGTAAGAATAATGCTTTAAATTTAAGCCGCTGAAACACGAAAAAGAGAATAAAGGAAGAAAAAAAAAGGGTTTGTTAATTAACATTTAGATGCATAAGTGCCCACTAACCACATTTACAAAAACACATCCAAACATATGTAAAATACTAAAAGGAAATGCAGTCCTACTAACCCAATATAGGTGACTGTATAATGATTAGTATGGTATAATACTATAATAGCCATTGATTAAACTGGGAAGTTTTCTAAATAGTGATTGCTAGGGCCCAGATTATCATATACAAAAAATAAATTAATTAATGCATAGGTAGCTAATGTTGTATTAAGAATAGGAAATGAGCTACAAGTTCCAACATCCAAGGTGTCCTCTCTTAACGAGTTACATACATTAAGTTAAGGTGGTGTCATCTCTTAACAAGCTACATTAAGTTAAAATGGCGTCCTCTTTTAGACACTAGTCTCAGCATTTCCTGGGAGCCTGTGAAATATAGAACTTGTGTTACCAGAAATGGAGTGGGAAATGAGAATGAAATGAGAAATAGGAATGAAATGAGAAACAGGGCTAGAGGAATTTTGAGGGTAAGAAATCCCCCATTGTGTCACTGTTTGTTCTCGAATTCTTTTGACTGGACCACCAGGTTAGTGAATATTAGTATTTTTTGTCTTTGATAAATTGCATGCTTCAAATTGCAGTGTGATATGCCCAGTTAGTTCACCTTTTTATGGATAAACCTGCTCATGGTGGCAGTTAGACTCGAAGGGCATGCAAATTTCTGTAAGCAGTTCTCTGAAAGAGATCAGCCATTCGATGCTCTTCTGTGACTCCCTCATTCACATTTATAACACTTTGTACCACATGATATACCCATGATTCTAAATAGCCTGTTCCTATGGGAAGTTGAAAAGTTCCTCCTTGTGTAATCTGTAATCTATATTAACACTGACATGCAAACAATATCTGTCAAAAACCTGCTTTGTTTCTGAATATTGCTATATTTAAATACCCATTTTTCTCGACATTCTTCATGAGTCATTTATTTATTTATTGTTATTCAGGTTTCTCCTCTCTCTCCGTCTGGCGCCTTACAAATACATCAGATATAGAATTAATCTGTTATAATTCAGAGCTTAAAGGTGTTCTCAACTTTCCAAAAAATTATTCAGGGCCATTCTCTGCTCCAAAAGTTGTCATCTCATCTTGTGCCAGTCATCTTGCAATGTTGGATCTGATAGGAAAATTACATATATTAACTCTAGAAGGAAACCCACACTCTGTTTGTGAAATTTCACTCAGTGATGACAACTGTATGGAAATGTCAGATGAAGGATGGAATAATGTCAGTCTAGATGGCATCATAGATGTTGCATGGTGGTCTAAGGGTAAACTTATGGTTGCAAAAAGTAATGGTATTGTTAATTTGATCGAGATCCCTAGTGCTAAGAATGTTTTGGAGGACATACCCATATTTTCCTCTCCCTTGCTTGCTAGAGACCCTAGTTCTCAAGGGCAAGTTTTTGTATTAGAGAGAATATTTCCTCATCAATCAGAAGACTTTTTTGGGTCACTACACGAAGTAAGCTTTGACAATGTACAAGATGGGGCCAAGAATTCTCACTCTACTTATTTTGAACTCAAAAATAGAGGGTCAGGATGGAAACTGCTATCTTTGTTGGAGAAGTCAGTGCATGAGATGTATAGGATCCTAATTGATGGTCAAAAATACGAGGCTGCACATCATTTTGCAAGTAAGCATGGCCTTAATGAGGATGAAGTGCTAAAATCACAATGGCTGCATTCGGATTATGGAAAAGAGGAAGTACAAATTTTTTTTATCAAATATTCATGACAGAAGTTGGGTGCTTTCAGAGTGTGTGGATAAAATAGGTTCAACTGTAGATTCTGTACAAGATCTTCTTTCATATGGGATTTTTGAGACAGAAGATTACAGATTTCAAGAAATACAAAACACTGATTATGATATAGTTTGGTAGTTCTGTTTAAGGAGGCTTTGATTACTGCAATACATTGACAGGTTGGAAACATTTTTGGGAGTCAACATGGGCAGGTATGCTTTGCTTATTAGTTTTTTGTATGTTTGTAAGAATATCAGGCACTCCAGTGAAGTGAAAAGTGGGCTAATATTATATGGATGCTATGTAATTTCTTGTGTCAACTTTGTATGCTTTGAAGCCATATTTCCAAATAAAACATATATATCAATCAATTTTTGGAAGTTGTTTTAAGTAGAGCATAGTGTTTGGTGGTTTGATTTCAACATTAAAAAAGGGAGAGAAATGGAAGGGGTTGAGAGCAATGCTTAAAATACTTATGATAATAATGATGATTTTAGTTTTGGCATTTTATCCTTCACTAGTTCCATGGTGAACGTAAAAACCTGCCCTGTATTGGGTTAAATGCTCGTAATTATTTATTTAACATCAGTGTTTGGTGGTTTGATTTCAACATTAAAAAAGGGAAAGAAATTGAAGGGATTTAGAGAAATGATTAAAATACTTATGATAATAATGATGATTTTAGTTTTTGCAGGTTATCCCTTACATCATGGTGAATGTAAAGACTTGTCCTGTATTGGGTTAAATGCTCGTAATTATTTTGTGAACATCATAAATTTAAAAAGTATCATGGATTATTGCACTATATATTTTAGAGAGGGATTTATTTATGTTTTTTGATTGCTGAATAGTGGTATCATGTTAAAGTGCAGGTTTTCTTCACAGGAGTATGCAATATTTCGAAAACGGCATCTTGATGAAATTGCCATTAATCTTCCGGAGACTGGAAAAGTTGGTGCCTTGAATTTGCTTTTCAAGCAACATACCTTCTCCTTAGCGCCTTCTATCTTAAGAATCTTAGATGCAGTTCCTGAAACCATTGCAGTCCACAACTATAGTGAGTTGCTTCTTGGATTACCAAAATTTGAAACCACTGGGAGGGATGAGGATTGGGTTGAGAATTAAGAAGTTATTGCTTTCATTGACAGTCATTGGAAAGATCGAAGTGAGGAAATTGATCTTAGAATGAGTACGGAACATATGGTTAAACTATGTAGTGGACTGCTCTGGCCATCTACTATGGAAGTGATTCAGTGGTACCAGGAACGGGCAAGGACTATAGACAAACTGAGTGGGCAACTAGAGAATAGCCTTTTCTTGTTGGACATTGGCTATCATCACAAAGGATTCATAGAGTTGAGATTATTCTTTGATGATGTCTTTAATTTGTGTCATCTTGTGTTTTCTGGTGGAGATATGGCAGACAGAGACCTTGATTTAAGTCTCAGTGCTTGGGAACACCTTTGTGATTATGAAAAATTTAATGCATTGCTCAATGGAGTGACTGAAGCTACAGTTGTGGAAATATTGAGGGAGCTGGCTGTCCCTTTTATGCATAGGAAATATGGCACAAGAGGCACACCTGAGGAGGGGGATTCTTCTGGGAATCAGCTAGTCAAGTCTATAGACTGTTCAGAGACATTTTTAGTTAAATGGTTAAAAGACAAAGCAAAGGACAATAATTTGGAACTCTGCTATGTGGTTTTAGAGGAGGGATGCAAAGATTCAGAAGTGATTTGGCTTTTCAAGGATGAAGTGGAAATGATAGAGGTAGGATTGCACTATGTATATGCTTGTACATTCATTGATAGATGGGGTCTGATGGCTTCTATCTTATCTAAGATGCAACAGAAAATTGTAAAGACTAGACATGCCATTGGTGGTTCTGACGATTTCATTCAGACAAAGGGCTTGGAGAGAGTGCTTACAAACTCTCATAGCACCGTTCCTTCAAACTCAAAGCTCACCATGAGTCCATTATTCTTGGATGAGGATTACAGTGACTTGTCTGTCAGCGGAAGCAATGATGCTTTTGATGGTCAAGAGAAACAAGTCAGTATTCTTGAAAACTTAGACAAAAGGTTAAGACTAGCTGAGGGACATGTTGAATCAGGAAGGCTTTTGACACACTATCAAGTAAGATTACTTTCATCTACATTAACACATAATCCTTTTGATCAAGTAGTTGCTAAATGTTTCAGGATATGGCTTTGATAAAATGCTTAAAATTAACCAATTTGTGATGGTTACTTCTACCTAACTATAAACTTAATTCCTTTCTTACCTCATAGGACTGTTTAATCAGTGCATCAGCAGAGTTGATGTCCTTTTATTATGCAAAACTGAGTCCTCTCGCTGAGCAGAAGGCCTAGATTTATCTGTTGAGAATGTTTTCTCCTGCTTAATGTGTAAGGAGTTTTTGTTCATGCTTTCCTGCAAGGATTTTTGGTCTTTGCTTCACCTATGGGGATTGATCCTAGGAAACCTCTGCCCTTGCCGGTAGCTTTATTGTATATCAACAATGATTGTAACTTTTGTCTTCCAATCTCTTCATGATATCGGAATGACTATAGTCACCATAATTTTTGACTTTTTGTTATCCTCTAAAATATAAATGCACATACTATACTGCAGCCTAAGGCTTGACATGTTTATGGGAAACACCTTTCTAACGGATAACATCAATGAACAGGATCATTTTTCATAATCATTTATTGCAGGTTTGGGACCATCTATAAAAGGATTACATCTAGTCTCATGTTTGTTACTGACTTTAAAACTTCTCAACTGTATTAGCAGATATTCTTCAATTGCACTGTTCTGTTGAATATTTTTCCAGCCTACCATTATAAGCAAAAAATCATAGACATCTTGATGAAATAATTGATGAGTTGGTTGTTAAACTACTTTTTGGCTTGATTGATTAGATTGGTATGAATATTGTGTTCTGTTAGCAAAGACCAGCAAACCAATTGTGTGCTGTTAAGTTCCACTGGAGGACAACTTACATTGCTGAGGGTAGAAAAAATATTCTCTTCCATTTTGATTTTTTCAAATGCATTTGAAGAATGAAAAGCCATGAGAAGAACTTCCAAATGAAATAGGGATGAAAGACTTGCACAAACTTCTTGGATATTTAAGCACCCTGAATATGTAGCTTTCACTTTCTTAACAATAAAACCAGCGTAGCCTTTGCAGATTTTGAGTCTTAAGGAGTCATCTCCCAAACTGGACCCTGTGGATGTCCTTATAATAAGAATGCGAGCTACAAGAACAAGAGCATCATCAGTATAAGAAAACCCCCCATCCTCTACCTTCAGAACTTGATTTACTAGGTGTTCTTCAAGTTCGATGGATAAGGAACACCTCATAACAAGTTCATGTAACAGGTTAAAGCATGATTTGTGAAAATGTTCAAGGAAGTGTTTTTCATAGGACATATCTGGAACACCAGCCCCCTCCATTCTTTCATCAACGGAAAGCTGTGGCTGTAGCATTCGTAAAAGAGCACTGAAACTCACGGGCTGAGAATGGAACTCAGGAGATTCCCATTCTGAATTGAATTGAAGGTTTAACTTCTGATTTTGACCAATTCGACCCCCCTGATCTGTCAATTCCCTATTTTATCCACTACACCCTTGTGTGTCCATTGGACTATGTTACAACTTATAACTTTCTGCAGTGATCTAGTTATTAGTTTCTCTGATTTGGAGTAGTAAGTTGTTCTGCAAGTAGTTGCTGCAGTGCAAGGTTATTGCCCACCATGGCCATTATAAGAGTGTGTGTGCTCTGTTTCAACCTTGCTTTTCATCGAAAGTTAAAATTTATGAAATTAGAAAATATGTGAAGCTACACAAGTGGCCACAAAGTTTCTACAATGCTATTCCTTGATTACAAAATCCTACTTATGACTACAAGGTTAGCCCTATTTTTATGACTATATTTGAATATTATACGACTTCCACACATGTTGTGGAAAATTAAATCATACTGACAATTTATTAGAAGTCAAAAAGAAATCCTTTCATTGTGAATTATAGTCATAAATCTTTCCTTTGTGGTCAATATAGATGGGAAAAGGTTTTTCCTGGGAAGTATCTAATGATATTTGACAAACGGAACATGTTCAGAATTAAACTTCATAAAATTAGCTGAATAGATAACAAAACTAAGACAGACTAAATAATCGAACAAATAAGCACATGTTTGATTGTTTGTGACCAAACTTTAAGATTGTTTCTCCAGCCAGGAGCAAAATTTGCCCAGAAAGCTATATTTTATTACCTTTATACAAAGTATGTCTAAGTTTGACTAATTGTCTTTTACTTTCATGGGTTTCTAATATAGACGCAGTCACCTACACTTGGAGGTGCTTGGAAGCATGTCCGATATTTCCTCATGTCTTTAGATTAGAATTGTCAAATCTAGTATTGGGGACTTGACAATAATTTTTATATCTCCCAAGCTATGCTAGAAATTGGGCATATAACAAGTGTAGGGTATGCATTTAAGCTTCCCCCTTCTCAAAATTGAAGTTGAAACAAAAACAGATGCATCTCTTGTCTGGGTTATTGTAAATTTGTGTCCACTGTCAACTACTTTAACTATCAATAAACTCTAGCAGAATGCCTTGCCTATTATCCAATTTGACCTTGTTATTATGCACTCTGATGTAATAGAATTTTTTTGTCAGTATGTTTATTATATTTGGGGTGTGCATCTCAATCTAGTTTGAGAGTCGTCGTATTGCTTTCAAATTCTGTTGTCTGTCTTTGTAGCGTTGATTGTTTACTTCTAGCTAGAGTGATCAATCCATTCTGAAGAAGATGAAAATGGATTACTTGCTATGGATTTATTTTGTATTTATCTTATTATCCATGTTTCTGGTTTCCAGTGAATGTCCCTATATCAAATATAATCTATCTTGGAGGACCAAATATAGCGTCAGAAGTATACAACAAGGAGTATGCTAATGCCCGAATATGCGGATCAGAGAAGTGGGAAAAACCCCTAGAAAATTTCCTTCGTCAGCCACATTTTACAGTATGGGACAATCCAGACCTTGTCACACATGAAGTCATGGGAGGTCTTAAAAATGTATATGCAATTGGTGTAGGTGAGGGTTTTCTGCAGGTGAGGGTTTTCTATTCCTTTTGCTTAGTATTTCTTCACGTTCTATGATTTTGGCATTCATATATGGAATTGATCTTCCCAATGACTTGTGGGCATTTCATGAAATTTAAGAGCTCTGCACCATAGAGGAATGCAAAGCAAAAACATGCAACTCGGACATAAATTCTTCGTTGTTGTGGGCAAGACACTCTTATTAATTGTTGAATTTAACAGCCATGAAAGCCGCACGATATAGTATCATAAATGGATTCCTGTATAAAATGGGTTTAGATGGCATCCTCAGAAGGTGTGTACTAGAACATCAAATGGATAATATTATGCATGAAGCACATTATGGACCTACAGGAGGAAATTTCCAAGCAGATACAACTACAAATAAAATCCAACAATTAGGGTTATGGTGGCCGACACTTCACAAAGATTGAAAAAATTTTGTAAGCCAATGTGACAGATGTCAATGGCTGGGTCTGTTAACCCAAAGAATCCCTCACTCAGCTCTCCATGACCTACACCACCTAAGGACACCATTTCATGACCCTCCATTAGACCCCCACACCCCCAAAAAGGGTTAAGGATGAAGAAAAGGGCTTAAAAACCCAAAAAAGGAGCCTAAAATACTCTCCTAAGAGCTAAAGCCCCCAAAAAGGGGCTAAAATACTAAAAGGAGGTAAAATTAGGGCTAAATGGGTTTAAATCCAAAAAAAAGGGGCTAAATCCCGGACCAAGGGATTAAAACCCTAAAAACCCCCAAAAAGCTATAAAAGGAGGGTGGGGGGTCACTCTCAAGAGACTTCTCCCTTGCATACTGTTATGCTGCCCAAGGATGCCTTAAGAACCTTTGTCCCTCAAGCCACCCACACTCCCTCTCCTCCATGTCCATTGAGCCATAGCTCCCCCATCCAAGAGAGAGGCGCTTCTTCAAGCCAGGGCATGGTGGCCCAATTCCATCAAAGAGAAGGTATACCAATGTTGTTTCTTGCATTTGCTTTAGTGTTTTGTAGTTTTTCCTAAATCATATTTGTTTGCAATTTTCTAGTTTCTAAGTTTTTTTTGTAGGTTATTGGAAGTGGAACCCTAACCATTGTTTGGAGAGGGGTTCTCCATCATTTCTCTTCTTTTAGTTCTTTATTTTATTTCTGTCTAGTTTTATTTCCACTTTCTTTTCAGCATTTTCACATACAGGAACCTACCCTTATGTCCTATAGACAGAAGGGAGCCATTACCGCCCCTGTAGCAAGGATAAATCCATGCTACAGAATTGGAAACCATACGAGGTTGATCCCACAGGATCCCTGGTCTAGATTTTTAAAATTTCAAGCTTTTTCCATTTATGCCCTAGTTTTTAAAATTTTCTATCAGATCTAGGTTAAATATAGATTATTTACTATTTTTATTATTGTCGAAGCCTCTACAAGGAAAATCTGAGTCTGTTTGGCCACAGTACAGGTTATTGTCGGTTGGATCTGACTTAAGATCAAAGAAACCCCAAATCTTGGGCAGGTCGCACTTATCAGGATTGAACAGGGGATGTGGTCGCTCTTTTTGGCCGAGCATGCATGAACAGGTTTCCCTTAAACCCCCAAAAGGTTCAAATTCACTCAGAAACACAGACCGCTTCTGTCTGTGAAATCTGTGCGACCCCTTCGCTTGTTTCTGAAAAAAATTTGTGACCCCCTCACCAAATTTGATCAAAAATGTGTGGTCTGTCAATCAAAGGTTAAATTTCAATTTAATAAGGACTGTTAGTGCAGCTTAGCCACCTCTGTCTAGCACATTAGTTCAATTTCAGTTTCTGTTTCAATTTACTGTAAATTCATGAACAAATAATGTGTAAATTCCAAACAAATTTTAATGACTTAATGAATGTAGCTTAACTAAATCCGACAGTAAAATTAACATTCTTGCTTACCCTTCCTCCTCTATCCAGTCATCACCCTTTGGGGTATTCTAGGATACAACGAAGGGCAAGCTTGTATATTCCTACGCCCTTCATTGAATATTTTTCTAAACCATTAAAACCGGATGACTTGGAAGGTAGAGGGGGTAGAGAAGGAGGGCTTCTCACAGCGCTAAGCATCCTCCTTGTTCACCAACCTTGCATCCGGGAGGTGACATGTGGATCTACGGATGGGCTTAGTCCCATTGTGTTGAGAGCCTAGAACCTTCTCTTGGTTGAAGAGGAATATCAGTGTGAGGTAGTCATCTAGTTAGGCCATAAACATTCATGGTTAAAAACTGTATTTGTTTACAATTTTTTTATTAATCATTGCATTCACAACAATGATATGAAATATACCACAATATGATGAATTCATAAACCATTTGTATCCACCTGATACCAGAATGATAGAAAAACAAATACACGATACCAAGTCAACCCAACTTAGTTCATGACGCTGAGAGAGCCTTAAAATTTATCAATTTACACTAAGTTCAAACAATCTACAGTCTTTGAGGACATAAGTCCTTGACTGCTTCAACCATGGGAAGTAATTGGGCTCTTCCTAGAAACTCATTGTGAGGAGTACCACGGTAACCCCAAAGTAGTTTTCCACTGAGAGGAATTTCCAAGCAAAATGGGCAACGACCCCCACTGATTGACTAGAAACGCCTATGAGGAAAAATCCAAGCATTGTCTTCTGGCAGTCTTGGTGGTCGAGTGACCACCTACAACCAATAGGAATACATTAAAACTGAGGTCCAAACGTCATTCCCACCAATTTGATAAACATCTAACATAATTAATCCCTCACGCTCTTCCTCACACCTAAGAGGCAAACCACCACCATTCGAGACATTGAACTGACACTGTTGAGCCTATTCTCAATGACCTCGCACACCATCAGAAGGCCACACAGCCTGTGTTTCAGATTTAGACCCATATCAGTTTGAATCAGACCTCCACATAGCACCATCAAGCCTCATGGATGCTGCAAATCTGGATCCGTTTTCCGGCATAGCCATAGCTAGTGGACCCACATCCACATCACAACCTATCACCCACAACCCAGTAGGTGGCCCAAGCATAGTCATGCAAATTGTCATGAGTCAGCTGCCACCACCTATAGTGACCACCCAAGCTAGCCCACTTGCAACACACGGGGGCAATGTCCCCTCCACACACACTACCCCTCCTGCCACATAAGGGGGCAATGGACCTTCCACTTACATTGTGCCTACTATCATACATGGGGACAATGTCCCTGCCACCCATATTGTCCCCCCCACAACACTTGGGGGAATTGGCCCATCCACAATGGTGCCACCGCAAGTACCCCCAACTGTGCATATGCATTATGCACCTGCAAATCCCACCACCATCACAGCTCCATCCCACATCAACCTGGGGTCAAACCTGCCTTTCATGTCTCATCTTAAATTTCCTGATTTTTCACAGTTAATAAACGACCCCATCCACCACCAAGATTTCTAGTCACCCATGCCAACCAAGCTTCCATTATACATTCCCAAGTTTGAAGGCAAAGCAGGGGAATGTCCTCAAAAGCACATAATGACATTTCATCTATGGTACTTGTCAAATAGCATCATAGACGATTCCATTAGACTCAAGCTATTCCATTGCACCCTCACAGGTGCCGCAGCCAAATGGTACATTGAGCTACCATAGGCCAAATATCCAGATTTCAACTCCTTAGCTTTCATGTTCCTACAGTATTTCCAACTCCCCGTCAGATACGATGAATGGGTGGAGATCCTACTATCCTACCTTCAGAACACTACCACTCATATAACTGACCACATCCATGAGTGTCGACGATGCCATAGCTTATGTAAAATTCAACTTGATGATAGGATCTTCTTGGATTGGTTCCTCAAGACCTTTCTCCCACCCATAGCAAAGGACGTCACATCTGAACGTCCTCAATATGAAGAAGAGGCCATACTAAAATCCCAACATTTTGACCTAATCTACGCTCAGTCTAGATACCTATACACCATCATCCCAGATGCTCCCCGTGCAGGCACCTCTTACCGCAATGCACCGTGGGCATATCGTGCTGAGGATGGCATCATAGGATCAGTCTCTGAATAGCCACAACACCGACCAACACCACTTGCAGTTCCATCACAACCAAGCAACACTACTAATGTTGCTTACCAAAACCAAGCTCCATACTACGCTAGAATGATGTCCCAGTCCATAGCAACAACTTCCTATGCACAGCCTACGCCACCGCAGTAGGCTCAGGCCATGGCTTGGTTTACACAGCAGTATGCGGGGAAAATGTGCACATTTGTGGCACTGCCTCCCACTCAAATCTACTATGCACCGCTAGTGCAAGCAATTCAATCCCCTGCCCCCGCTCCACCCACTCCATTGGGACAAGTGTTCACACAACAAAACCGTCCCAACTAGCCTACCCCGAAAATCGACAAGGGCAAGCTAGAAATAATCGACCTTGAAACCAAGGCAACAA
This sequence comes from Pseudotsuga menziesii, assembly GCA_001517045.1. Taxonomy (NCBI): domain Eukaryota; kingdom Viridiplantae; phylum Streptophyta; class Pinopsida; order Pinales; family Pinaceae; genus Pseudotsuga; species Pseudotsuga menziesii. Next base: position 26,054 of record LPNX010739309.1, read on the forward strand.
CCAACCATAGGGAGGAAGTCAACAATTGAACCCTCCCAACAATGTCGCAGCAAACCCACCCATCCAAAATCCCCCACGACAGAATGCACCAAGATGCAACGCCCCATTGTGTACAAACCAACCATGCACACTATGTGATGTTTATGGGCACTACACATTTGAGTGTCCCCTCATGGGTCGTGCTAAGCAGGCCATTCAGAACAAAGTTCAATAGGTCACCAACGCTGCAAATCAAGCCCAACTAAACCCAGCACCAAAAGGACCTCCTCCTATGGTGCTTCAAAACCCACTACCAGTCCAAGGATTGGTGGCAACTGCTCCCCCTCCCCAGGCCAAACCTAACACTCTGGGGGCACCTCCCATGGCAGAAATAGGTATTCACCACCTGCTAGCCATGACAACTGAAGAGGTCAACTTCAAACTATACGGAGTCAGTATGGTACCACCATCGAACCCGCTGACACATCAGCGGCATCTACGTCCAAGTCGGTCAATGCACCTCTTCAATTACCCCCTTTCCCCTGCCCCCCATACGCTAAGTGGCCAACAATGCCACAGCTAGAGATGCTGTCATCTATAGTATTGTGGATGATTTGGCCCAAACACTAATGGGCATGTCCACTCTGGAGATACTCAAAACGTGCCCAATGTAGCGAAAAGCATTACTAGCTTCCCTTGGGGCCGTAGACCCCTCTGACTCCAAGTTGATCAAATTCTACATGGAGAATAGAGAACCACGCATGCCATCCACCATCACCTTCCAAATTTTAGTGTCTATCTGGAACCTGGTTGTGCAGCAGTGCATAGTGGATGAGGGGGCATCCACATGCGTTATGTCCACCCTGGTTTGGTAGAAACTTGGATCACCAATTCTGCAACCATCCTCCACAACTCTGTGGGCTTATGATGGGCATCCCATTAAATCCCAAGGAATCCTCCCCCATGTCCCCATCACATTAGCCAGGAAGACAGTGATGATCGACATAGAAGTTGTCAATGCTCAACTGGACTAGAACCGTCTCCTCAGAAGAATTTATATGTACGCTATGAGAGCGGTCGCATCAAGTGTCTTTCGTCTCAGGATGTTCCCTCCCAAAGGGAATATTGTGACAGTTGATCAAATCACTTATCATGATCCACAAGGGTTAACAACACTTGCCAACATTATCCCTACCATCACCATCATTGAACCACAAGGGATGACTACACATGCTAATGTCATCCCTACAATCAACACTATGGTTGACAACACACCAGCCTCCCCGTTGTTGAATGTGGGTCCTGGATTGTTTACCGGTCCCACCATGATGGCTCCTTTCCCCTCTGTGTCACTACCACTGACACAAAATGAGACTGTGGACTTGTGCATGGTCTCATCCAGCACCGTTGCACCCAAACAAAAACCACAACCGCAGCCCCAACCACAACCACAACATCATCCACAGCCTCAACACCAACAGCAGCCACAACATCACTCACAACAGCAGCATTACGCACAGCCACAACCACAACCACATCCCCACATGCAACCAGTTGGGAGTTATCTGGGCTCATCTCCAGTCCATACAATTCCATTCCTCTTTCCCCCACCTGGTGTCATGAGCAAGCTGGTAGTGGCCACCTTAAGCCTCCCAACTTTACATTGGGAATTTGGGTGTGGTATCTTGATCCATCGGCTCAACCATTAATTCCCTAGGTTGTTTTAACATCATTGCAACCCATCACGGTCGAGTCTCACCCTCCACTCGGTCCACAAAAGACAACCTATGCACCTTCACCCACACCGCCCCACCTAAAAAGGGCCAGGGGAAAGAATTCCAAAGCCACCACAGAACCCCGACAAGTCTCGCCTTGCGCCATCTGCGAGCAACATGGCCATCCAACTCAGAATTGCCCTAAAATACCCATGATCCGTGCACATTTGGATGCCATAGATACAAACGAAAACATCCCCATGGTTGAACTCCCAACTGTACCAATAGTCAGGAACAAGGCATTGAGAACAAACCATGCTTCCTCCCTTTGTGGTTTGTATGGACATTGCTCTCACCATTTCCAAGACCTGCCTAAATTTTGAATGGCTCTAGCTGACCTTCGTCAACATTTCCTTGAGTCTGAAATCACCTTGATTGAAGAAGTGCATCCCCCACCGCCTTCTTCAAACACCATGTCCATCTACATGATGTCCAGTTCAACTGACCTGCTTATCTCCACCTCCAATGACATTCCATCAGACCTGTCTCTTTGTTGCTTCAGCAATGATGAGGAGATAATTGAAGCTTTGACCGCCCTGGAATACCCATGGGATGACATGCACCATTTCTCATTCTTCCTCCCCGAAGAACTTGTGTCGCAGTTTGACTAGTTTTATGTGGAGACCAAATATTTCATCCATGGGAAAGTTAACTGGTTCAAGAACCCCATCCCAACACCAGACGCCTTTAAAGAAAGCAACATGGCCAACATTTCACCCACCATCAAAATCGACATCTCAACCAATTTAGAGATTGTTGAATAAATCATGCTAGGGGCATCTTGCTCCCCGGAAGAGGTCGATTCCTACAAAGCTCTCTTCCAAGAATTTCGCGACATCTTCTCCTGGTCATACACTGAAATTCCTTGCTTAGATCCATCCATTATGGAACACCACATCGACACATGGCCTGATGTGGCACCCGTATGCCAAAAGCAATGGCCCATCCATCCTTCCAATGTTGTCATGGTTTAAGCCAAGATACAGAAGCTGCGCACTATCGGCTTCATCTACCCCATTGTGTACACCACTTGGGTTTCTAATCCTATTCCCATGAATAAAAAACAGGGTACCATTCGCATTTGCACAGAATTTCACAACCTTAATGGGGCATGTCCCAAAGACAACTTCCCCACACCTTTCATCGCTCAAATTATTGATGCATGCACCGAACATGAGGCCTTTTCCTTCATGGACGGTTTTTTCGGCTATAACCAAATCCAAATCCAGAAAGAAGACCATTACAAGGAGGCATTCACAACCCCATGGGGCACATTCGTGTATCGAGTCATGCCCTTTGGCTTGAAAAATGCTAGAGCCACCTTCCAGCTTGCCATGACACATTGCTTCCGCAACCTCGTTCACATTATGTTGGTTTGTCTCGACAAACTCATTGCACGGTCGCAGAAGCAAACAAAGCACATAGATGACCTACGACAAGTATTTCTATGATGTCGCAAGTACAGAATCTGCTTGAACCCTTTCAAGTGTGTTTTCTATGTCCCAATGGGCCATCTACAAGGATTCATCATGTCACACAAAGGAATGACCGCTGATCCCCGGAAAGTCCAAACGACTTTCCCTCTAACGTCACCCCTTTGAGTGACAACGTTACAACTTGTATTATAGTCATTTTCCTTTTTTTTCTTACATGTTTTTCAAAATTGAGTCTTATGTATTGTTTCCTCTCATTGCTCCAGATGGATTACACCTCAAACCGGTATATGGGATTCACTGATGGAGCAAGAAGATGGTCTCTGAACCTCACCTTGGCTGCATGGGTCATCTACTCCCCATTGCACAAGTTTATCCACATCGACGAAATATGTGTGGGCATGGAAACCTACAACTAGGCTGAATATGATGGTGTCAATGGCCTCTTGGCCACCACTCTCCAGTTAGGCATTCACCATCTCGATGTCTTCTTAGACTCCCAACTGCTTGTTTCTCAGTTGAACACCTACTATCGCGTACGTGATCCCTGCCTCTTTAGAAAATTCCTACACACTAAATATATGGTTAGAGCATTCGAATCCATCACATTCACACATGTTCCCAGAAACCTCAATAATGTTGTAGATCAAATGGCTAATAATATTCTAAATTGGCACATTCACAATTGCATATAGGAAACATACAACCACAACATTATGCATAATCATATTAAAAAATACACACATAGTGTAATAATACATCACATAGGCATTTGCATTCCATAGCATCATAAAAAGACTCACATAATAAAACAATAAAATTGCATCGATGTGCATCAAAAATATATATAGATAAATAGATAAGTCGCATGCCCAAAACATGTCCAATACAAAATTAGAAGCCACATATGCTTTCTTAGAAGGATATACATAGCGACACAAAAACCCCTTAGTGCACCAACACACTAGGGACAGCCCCACTAGGCTACTAATCCAACTTAGACTCATCGTTTGACTTGGTGTCATCGTCTTCCTTAGAGGACTCATCAGCTGCAAGAAGATCACCTCTTGCTGCCCAACGGAAGTGATCACAAGCCATAGCCATCTTCCTCATCACACCAGTCCACTTTGGAGGAAGATTCTGAATAGCAGCAATCATCTCACTACTCAGATGTTGCCAGACATCATCTAATACCCCAGTAGCAAGCCACTCCAGATACGACAGCACTCCATCCATCTCCCACCGTCACCTGCGGGAGCTCCCAACAGGAACCGCCATAGGAGCTATGGTAACGACCCACCTCCGATTCCCGGGCGATGGACGAGGGCCAATATCTGCATATACAAACAAGGACACCATCAGTCCACATATATCAACATACAGAATACCAACCAACTCAACTACACTATGTATAAAGATGAACATAAACAGCATCACGTATAGATACCAGCAGGTCCCCATGCCTATCCAAGAGATCAGGGCATCTCAGGGTCTCCTTGGTAGTCCATACCCGCATACGGGTTCTCCTCAATCACTATAGGAAGCTGGTGCCAATGCTCCAACAAATTCTCAGTAAAAAAGTGGTCCACTCTTCTGCCACCCTCTTGGATCATCATCTGACACCATCGGTACATCCGTGGCTCCCATGGACCACTATCCTGCATAGCCTGATGAGGACAAAGTGTAGGTACTTTCTCAAAAAAGAAAACAAACAGGAAGGAGCCAAAACAAAAACCTGTGCCAGAAGTATTCGACTTGTTCAGTTGACACCAAATAACCTGCAGATACATCTGGCCCCATGCATAGTACGTGCCGCCTATAGCATGCACTGCTGGCTGAAGATGCCCACCGGAGATCTTATGGCTCCCTGTGGAACCCAAGATATGTAACAATAAGGTCGCCACCACCCGTGTCGATAAATCCTCGATGTCACACATCAGGATATAGGAGCCGCGCACATACGCCATAGCGTAACAGTGCCGATCACACAACTCCTTCGAAGTCTTCCCCCGAGACAACACAGGTGCCAAGTCACCAACCACTCCCAACATAGGGAGCCCGGTAAGAAAGTATACATCTATCAGCATAATCTCGATACACTAGCCCTGAAAGAGGAACACCTCCTCATCAACATCCCAGAAACTCACCAATTTTTGCATCAGGAAACACAAGCTCTTCATGAGGTGTATCCTCATGAACTTTAGCAATCCACAATGGGCTAATGTATCTCTCACATTCCTGTCTTGTAATGATGCATCCCTGAGAATTTTGTAGTCTCTCTTTCACCACTTGATCTCAACCATCCTGCATGGCAAAAACCTTGATGTGAGCCACTGCCATCATCAAAAAACACCCAAAAGTGGACAAGTCGTAGCTGTTTGGGCCAAATGAGTGACTAGGTTGCTCAAACAAGCCCCACAAATGTTGCACCTTTTCCTTCAAAAAGTGCGACTTGGCTCCATGAAACCCCAAACTACCAATGGTGGTCCTCTGGGTGACCGAATCTAGAAAATAAACCACCGAAAAGATGGGATTCAACGAGAGATCTTACCTGCAAGTTGCAACACTTGAAACCATCAGTTGGATCAAGAGAAATCAGCAAATGAAGATTTAGGGCCCACCTCTCCAACTCCACAATGAACAGTGACAATGAGACTTCATCAAGTGGACCCCACCCTTATATAGGCCCCATTTGACCTAATTTCTTCCGATCGACATAACAGGACCATACGGACTCCGTTTGAGACGCCATTTATGCCGCTGGTTTCAAAATTATGCCCTCTATATCTTTATGAGACCATTGTCTCATGTTTAATAAATAAATTTTGGGACCATTTCCCACAAGTCACCTCGATTCACAAGCCATGACATGATGATGCGAGTGTGTATGAACCTGTACTTGTATCACACTTCTTGATCACTACTCATGTGATTTTTTGGGCCACCGCCTATTAAGGAATGCCATTTTTACTTTTATTTTGTATTTTAACACATAGTTGTCATCTCCATTCACTGCAGCTTACGTGGATCTCTGGACCATTGTCCAAAAAACAATTTATTTTTCTTGCATGTATTTGGCATAGAACTGCCCTCGAACTTGCACTAACATCACATATATTCAATTCCATCCACCGCAACACACACACATGCTCTCTTGACCTTTGTCCGAGAGCCACCTCGGTTTGCATGCCTCTGCTGCATCGACTCATGAGCCTCTGCCACAATCTATCCCGCACATGTATTGGTATGTTTGAGAGGCTTTTGCTTTGTCCATACTACGGGGATGACCTTTGGACCACTGTCCACTGTCCTGACATGGGGCAGTGCCTATGCCACCACAATCGGTTGACCACACTAGATTTTCGTTTAATCTCTTTTCTAACTATTAAAAACAATGAAAAGATAGTCGATCGCAGCTGCTTCCTTTCCCACTCACTAAAGTATAGGAAAGGGTGTCTACATCGTCTCGTTTACCTCCTTTTGCGGACCATGTAGACCATCAATTAAAAAGGACTTCTTTGGTGTATTCAAGCCAAGACCGTTCCCCTCTACACACTTTTATGCTTTCTTGGGCAGAGGGGCCACACTTTACAAAAAAGCCCACCATGGATTGTCGTTAAGCTCTTTTCCAGCCTTCTCATCAAGAAAAGATTGCCGAGCAAACTTGGTTTTGTTCATGCTCATAAAAGTATCTGAATGATCGTCCAGTTAGTATAGTTTTAACATTTTTCGGCCTGATTGGACTACCAACAATAAAGAATTCTCTCATCCCCTACAAGATGGGCAAGCTCTCCTATGTATACTTTTATCCTTTTTCAGGAATAGGAGACTACCAATGAAAAAGAGCCCCCACTGGAGTCTTTTTCATGCTTTCAGACTCTCTAAAATTGAAAGCACCATCTAGCATTTACCTTCTCTAGCTCGCCAAAAATCCATGAGATCGTACCATAATGGTGTCCCTAGACACCACCCAACAGAAAATAGTTTGGCAGCATTCCCCCTTTCAGTCACCTTTGTTCAGATTACTCTGCAATGTGTCTTCCTTGGATCCCATCAATATCAAAAATGTCCACCTCCTCCAAGTATTTCCCATCTGTAGTGACATTCCCAGTATTACAACTATGATCCCATTCCCATGAGTCAAGTTTCATTTGCTGCCTGGTCCACCCTGCCATCAGACCTTGAACAAAGGAAGTTTGAGTCTACCACACTCCCCCTGCCCTTGTTCAATTATTTTCCTCCCCCCACCATTCAGTGAGTCAGTCTGCATATTGTCTCACACCTTTCAATTATCTCTCGCGCTCCTGGTTAAGGAAAGACCATTGCCTTGACTAGGGGCAGGTATGCCTCTGTTGACGACAACACACATATTCTAGAGGATAGACCTAGAGGTCCCTATATCCTAGTTTCATTAACCTCATTGATGAATTTCTTGGACCACTTGAGAGGAGTCCTTAGTGCCTCTCGTGATGGTTGTTTCTCATGTGCTTGACTCCAACTACATCATCATACTGTTGAGATTCGTATAGGGTTTGGTCCGCACAGTACTTGGTCGAAGACCCTGGATGTCACCTGACTCTAGCACATTGATGAGTCTATTCAAGGGTCCTCAAGAGGTTATTTCCCTTGTGATTTCTGAGTTGCATTGGAGACAGTGTTCAGAAGCCCCAACAGTGCTTCGATATACCTTTACGATTGATGTAGCATATTTGTACCACAGAGACTTTAACTCTCAATCAGTGAGTCCATACAACTATGTACCATTCTAGATCCAGAACACTATGAGTCATGAAGATATAACATTCCATGAGAATGCCATGGGTCCAATGTACCAGATCAGCATTGTATTCAGCCTCACATCGAGGCAACCATCATTGTATCATCAATTGTATATGATCGACTCTTGTATTTTAGAGCATAGATCAAATTATTCTTTTGACATTGTCATGAGCATGGGGATTCCTACCTCATCCATATGCATGTCACACATTATTTGTATCTCACCCATTGACGAGAACCATATTAATACAAAAACCAAAAGCCACCATGCCCCAGCCCCTAGAAGCACCACCTCTCCACAGCAAATCCTATGATGTCCATCAGACATACGATGAGCTCTTTTCCTCACACATTAGGGGGCAATTTGTTAACCTAAAAAATCCCTCACTCATCTCTCCATGACCTACACCACCCAAGGACACCATTTCACGACCCTCCATTAGACCCCCACACCCTAAAAAAGGCTTAAGGATGAAGAAAAGGGCCTAAAAAACCCAAAAAGGAGCCTAAAATACTCTCCTAGGAGCTAAAGCCCCCAAAAAGGGGCTAAAACCCTAAAAGGAGCTAAAATTAGGGCGGAAGGGGGCTAAAAGACAAAAAAAGGAGCTAAATCCTGGACCAAGGGCTTAAAACCCTAAAAACCCCAAAAAAGCTATAAAAGGAGGGTGGGGGTCACTCTCAAGAGACTTCTCCCTTGCATACTATTATGCTGCTCATGGATGTCTTGAGACCCTTTGTTTATCAAGCCACCCACACTCCCTCTCCCCCATCTCCATTGAGCCATAGCTCCCCCATCCAAGAGAGAGGTGTTTCTTCAAGCCAAGGCATGGTGTCCCAATTTCATCAAAGAGAAGGTATACCAATGTTGTTTCTTGCATTTGCTTTAGTGTTTTGTATTTTTTTCTAACTCATTTTTGTTTTCAGGTTTGTTTATAACATGTTTTTGCTGGTTTCTAGTTTCTAACAGTTGTTTGCAGGTTATTGGAAGCGGAACCCTAACCATTGTTTACAGAGGGGTTCTCTGTCATTTCTCTTCTTTCTCGTCTTTATTTTATTTCTATCTAGTTTTATTTTCCCTTTCTTTTCAGAATTTTCACTAGCAGGAACCTACCCTTCTGTCCTATAGACAAAAGGGAGCCATTTTTTGCCCTGTAGCAAGGAGAAATCCCAGCTACAGGGTCGACCTCTGCCTAGTACAGAAATGCCCTTGATATCAGTAAACCCAAGTTTGACATTTGAGATTTGGGCCATCAACTTCATAGGACCATTTCTCATACTAGTAAAGAGAATAGGTGCAAGGTACATAATAACTGTAGTCGAATACGTAACCAAATGGGCAGAGGCAGAACTAGTCGACACATGTTCCAGTGAGATAGCTCTTGAGTTTATCTACGAAAATATCATTACTAGATTTAGATGTCCATTAACCCTAATTAGTGACTAGGGAACACACTTTATTAATAAAACTATTAAAACACTAACAGATCAGTTCCAAATCAACCACCATCGCAGTACAGCTTACTACCCCCAGTCGAATGGAGCAATTGAATCATTTAACAAAACATTAACAAAAGGATTAACAAAAATATGTAACACCGATAAAGACAACTGGGATGAAAAGATACCTACAGTACTATGGGCAACAGAACAGCATATAAGCGTTCAACTGACCAAACACCGTTTCAACTAGTTTATGGACAGGAAGCAGTAGTTCCTCTACACTTTCAACAACAAACACCTATTATTGCAGAGATTTTACATGTCGATGTTGAACAAAGAAAGGACTGACTATTGCAACTAAGTAATATTGAAGAACACAGACTAATCGTGTTACAACATCAAGAAATCTAGAAACAACAACAAAAGGCATGGCATGACCGAAACATCAAAAATAAAAACATGTCGATAGGAGACCTTGCCTTACTATACAATAGTCGAGTAAAAGGAAAACCCAAAAATCTACATACATAATGGATGGGATCCTATGTTGTCAAAGAGATACATGCTAATGGATCAGTCTGACTAAAGACGTTACAAGGCATAGTATTTCAGAAACTTGTTAATGGTTCCCGACTAAAGTTGTAGAGAAACTAAACAAGTTAAAAAAAAAAACATATAATGACCATAACGGTTAAAACAAAAGCTATAAAAATATGAAAATCTAAAAAGTAAAATAGGATCGAAAAACATAAAACAGTATGATAGGAAATCATCACTATGACAACCGACGTCATGCCCATCAACATAACACCATCGACCGCTCACATAATCGACATCGACCAACAACCTCAGAAGTCTGATCCCTCCTTCATGACTACGGGCTACAAAATCAAATCACCATTAACACAAACTCAAGTGTTCATGCTGGACCATCACATCCGCCATTAATACACCCATCGACAAAAATGTCAAACACATCAACTATAAATACTGAGTCCGCCAAAGGATCATTTATAGCATTTCGAACAAATAAAGCAACTTAGCAACCAGACGACTGAAAACCAAGAATACTAAAGTAAACTTGACCAACAGACTGACAAGATGGCACCTAAAAAAACCAGAGCTGCAGCTAAGGCTAAAGAACTATAGACCGCAGAGACACCATTGATGAGGAGACTCAAATTCATCAAGAATGCTAAGGTTTAGGAGAGGTCTTGGGAGAAACTATGGGCCGATATTAAAGAGTGGGCTTATGTCGACAAAATGACTTTTTGAGATAGCAGAAGAAAAGGACCAGTTTATGGGTCATGACATGGAGAAGATAGCAAAATTTTCCATTCAAGAAAATATGTCGATATTATCAAGTCTAACTACATTAACCATCAACATCCAAAAAATATTGCAAAGTTGGATGGCATTCCAACATCAACTGGCAGTGACAGCTGAAGCAATTGTCGAATTCTGTGTGTAGAAAATACCATCAATCAGACTTCACAGCCCATGAAGATCAAAACACAGAAATAACTACTTAGGACAGGCAAAGACATTTTTTGGTACCTCCCTATTTCTTCAGGATGAAGAAATGTTTTGTTTGTGGGGGAGATGTTGGAGGAGCAGGTCGGTAAGCCGACTTGAACGATAGCTGACTTAGTCGATCAGCCGACTAAGTCGGTCAGCCGACTAATGAGATATTAGGTCGGCCACATAAGGTCGTGTCGGTCGACAGAACCGACGGGTAGTTATTTGTAACTGTTTATAATTCATATATATTAAGATGTTGAGCCAGATGATAACTCGGTTTAGTTCTCTGTATTGTATGGACCCTTTCATTATAATATAATCTATTATTTCGCTTACTTGTTCTTATCTCTTGTATCTGTTATGTATGTCTATTATTAATGTGTATTATTGGTTGTTGATGTATATGTAACTTTAGAATGTATTCTTATGTATTGTAACCTGATGTTTATTCCAGGATGTTTCTATTATGTATTTGAGTCATGTTGTCATGCCTTGATGTTCCGATCGTGAGGATTAATAATGTAAACAAGTCTTGTCAAGTCATTGTGTAAGTCCCCACAGTTTCGGGGCACTTGAGTTATTATACACTAATTAAGGTGTAGGCTCGAGTAAGTAATTGTTAGTTAGGCTGACATGATTAAGCGCACTTCAAGTGAATAGAAGAATATAAATAGAGAGTGAGAGTCTCTCTATTTATCACTTGTACATCACATCACTTACTCACTCAAGTGTGGCACACTAGTGAAGAAGGAAATACTGGGGCTAGACAGAAGAAGAAGACTACTGCTATTGAGAGTGCATCTTACTGTTTTCAGGTCTTACATATTGTGGTGATTCTATCTTGAGGAAGTTGCGGGGTTTTCTCCATTTATGGTTTCCCTGATCAAAACTCTTTGTGTCTCTTGTGATGTGTTTATGTTTTATTGCTGTACTTGTTATTCTCTCAGTGAAAAGATCCTAAGATCATAATGCTAGCTTATATGATGAAAAACTAACATGGTATCAGAGATAACCTGAGAAGAAGACACTGTGCAGCTATAGGAACTAGGGCTTCGTATTTTGTGGACCTTCCTCCACATATTTTCAGCAAAAGTAAGGTGGAACAACTCTCCTCCTTAGGGCGCATCTTTATGTCGAAGCCGAATTTGATTCCGAGCATTTTCAGTCTTCGATACGAAAATTAGGGGTTTCTACAGAAGAGGAATTTTTGAGTGAGACTTGCATAGGATTTTTTCCTCATCAAAACCGAATTTTAGAGACCTGGATCAAGAAATTTGGTTGGGTGAAACTCCAGGAAAGTCAAACCCTAGTTTGACCCTGAGCTAGGAAAAAAACCCTAATACTCAAACTGCTAAGTTTTGGTACAGTCGCTATATTCCTAGTTTGGCGAAGTATCAGAAGTTGAAAATTCCAAGGGACAAAGATAAAATCCTGATGAACACCATATCCAAAACGAATCCTCATATTCGCTATATTCTGGGAGATACCATCCCTCCAAGTTAGGGTTCCAACCTCTTCCAGAATTCATCCATAAACAGAACACTTGGGGAGAATTACAATATCTTGGGCTACATAGGTCCAAATGGAATTCCTGATGATGTTCCAAAAAGGGCACGGAATTTAATTTTGGTGGTCCAAATATCAGACTCAAAAGATGAACCAGTGACACATGGCATGCCGTACAACTTCGTTGTTCTGAACAGTCCTGTAACAGGTCACCTTGGGAAAAGGCTCATAAGTCCCAAATGGTGAAACCAATTCTGATGAAACCTATGGTGTTGGATCAGGGACATGTAAGTTTACCTCAATGAAAAATTTCAGACACCGAGGAGCAGTAATTACTGAGATATCACAGAAAGAGTAACAGGAATTTATGCAGAAGAAATTGGAAATCTAGGGCTTCCTGTTCCGGGAGCTTCCCTCCACTGTTTTCAGAAAAGGATTACATTGGACAACTCCATTTGAAGAGATATATCCGTCTATCCAATCAGATCTGAAATATTTCAAGTTTTTAAAATTAGGGTTTCTATGACAAACCCTATATCAGCTAGCTTCGGAACGAAGACGGACACCTCAAATCGGTAAGATCTAATCCTTTGCTATTCTCATTTGAGGTTCTCATTTCGAAGTGATCTATCACATCAGCTGGATGATAAACTTGGTGAAATTGACAACTTCCAAGGATAGAAGTATTTGATCTCTCTGATGAAAATGGATTGGACACCTACATGAGTATAGAGGTTCCAGTTTCAGAGGGAGACAAGGTTAGAAGCCTTTCACAAGAAGAACTTGGTCAAGGCCAAAGAAGACATCATGCTCATGCTGCAGAGGATGATGAACCATCCAGAAAGAGATCCAGATATGAAAGTGAAGATTCTTCAAGTGAGGATGAATATGTTCTTATATTAGCTCTCACAAGTAACATTACTCATGGAAGTGATGATTGGCTTATAGACAGTGGAGCTTCCAAACATATGATGGGATTCAAGGAATTCTTTGTAAGACTGTCAGAACATGAATCACCTCACAAGATGAAACTAGGAGATGACTACCAATATCCAATAAAAGGTAGTGGGGAATTTTCATACAAGCTAGACTCTGGTAAGTCTCTAAAAATGAAAGAAGTGTTGTTTGTTCCAAGACTCAAGAAGAACATTCTCTCCATTTCAACATTGATGCAAAAGGAATGTGGGTTGCATTCATAGATGGTCAAGTCATCATGTGGCCAAAAGGAAAGACTATCGATGATGCAGTAGTGATTGGAGAACAAGAAGGAGGCTTGTACAAATTGAAGGGCCATCCATAATAAGCCTTGATCCATGAAATAGTAGAGCCAAATGAGCTTTGGCATAGAAGGCTTGCACATGTGCATTACATAGCACTACCTATTGCAAGCAAAGTTGTTGAAGGTCTTCCATAATTTCAAGCTATTTGAAGAGAAGAACAAAAATCATAATATGACCTAAAGAAACCAGTTGAAGAATGTGAAGATCCATAATATAGAGACCATGCAATCGTAAGAGTCTTTCAAATCAAGAACAACTTGAAGCATTAAAAGAAGAAGTGAAGAATGCAGAAGTGGTGATAGCCACCTTGAATAGCCTCCCAGGATCGTGGAATTCATTCATTCAAGGAATGTGTTCCATAAGGAAGTGATTACTTTCGGTAGACTCCGAGAAGAAGAATAAGCTCGACTCATAAGAAGAACTCAACTCTTGAAGAACTTCTTATCCATCCTAGGATTTGGATAAGAAATGATGCTATCATGAATGAAGAAGACAATGAAGTTAAAGGCTCAAGAAGGAGTACACCCACGAAACAAATAAAAATAAGTATTCAATTGTCATTTCATGATATTGTTTTGTTATGCATTTGTTTATATTTAGTTATCGTATTATGCATGATAGGATGTTTGCATTAATGAAAGTATACTACTAATATGCATGTGATGGGTAAGTAGCTCATGGTGCTATACAAATTCTCCATTGCTACTTATCTAGAATGAAACCTCTTTGCTGACATATTGGATTAGTGCACAATCTCAATGTTGTCCTCGTAGAGATGGAAGGCATCTAGAAAGTTAAGGTGAGATATGGATGAATGTTGTATTGGCTAAAGTAGTTGCATGATCACATATTTATGCATAAGAATTTTCCAGTATGAATATTCCTTATGAAATGTTTCTAACCATACAATTGCATTTGACTTGTAGGAAAGACCGAATACATAATTGCCTACAAGCAAAGAAGAATGAAGACTTGTTCCAAAGAACAAGTGATGACATTTCAAGACAAAGAATAATATGATGAATGCAGTGACGTCATTGATGCAGAACCTTCCAGCCATGAAGAAGTAACTAAGAAGAAATGGAAGACCAGTTCAAGAAGAATGATGTCAGGACATAGTATCAATACATGAAGAGAAGTTCATAGTTCCATCATGCAGTAGATGGAAACATCGTGGGATACAAAGCAAGATTCGTAGCACGAGGCTTCTCATGAAAAGAAGGCCTAGACTACGAAGAGTCATTTGCAGCCAGTAAGAGTCTAAACACATACATGATGAGACTAATGAAGATCTTAACCTTTGATACAAGGTTGAAGATGCAATTCTATACACTAGATGGATACATAAAATATTAGTAGCATAGGAAGCTACTTGTCACTCCAATACATAATGTTTTCAGTGCATAGAGCACAGAAGACAGAGGGAGTATGATGCTTCACTTCAGAGGGAGTGACTACAGAATATATTTAGGTTTGACATGGTATGAGAGGATGGGTAGATTACTGATGAATCTAGGCTTTACTGAGAGTAAAGTGGATTCCAACCTTTGCTTCAAGGTTGAAGGCGGAAGACCAGTGATGCTCCTGTTATGTGTCGAAGCACTATTTTCTAGGTATGGAGGTGTGGCAGAGTGCAGATGGAATCTTCCTTGGACAAGGGAAGTATGCAGTAGAGATCCTAAAGAGGTTCAGGATGATGGACTGCATGACCACACCTATGGCATTGAACATGAAGCTATTAAGTGATGCTTCATCAGAGACGGTTGATGCTATGATGTATCGTCAGATGATTGGGTCCTTGATGTACTTGAGACTAGATATTTGCCTTGCTATGAACACATTGAGACATGTTCACCTGATGGTTGCAAAGCATGCTGGGGTACAATTGATTATGGACTCAAGTACGATGTGAATCAAAATATTAACCTGGAAGGTTATGTTGATTCAGATTGGGCAGGTAGTGCCATCGACAGGAAGAGTACTTCAGGATGTTGCTTCAGTATGGGATCAGGTGTGATCTCTTGGTTTAGCAGGAAGCAATCCTATTTGGCACTGAGTACAGCTGAAGCAGAGTATGTTGCAGCTTGTTCAGCTAGTTGTGAGGTAGTATGGCTGTGAAAGCTACTGTCTAATATATTTGATCTCCAGTTGGATGCTACTTGTATACATTGTGACAACCAGAGTTGCGTGAAGTTGTCAGAGAATCCAGTGTTCCATGACAAGTCGAAGCATATCGAGATCAAGTATCACTATATCAGGGATATGGTGTAGAGAGGAGCAATGAAGCTCCAGTATGTTGTGACGGAGGAACAGATAGCTGATGCATTAACGAAGCCATTATCTAGGTTGAAGTTAGAGTACTTCAAAGAGAGACTTGGTGTTCTCCAGATCGAGGTTCCTTCCAAGAGAAAGTGATGAGACCCATAGCCATTCTGACATGGTGAGAGGATTGGTTCCTTCCATGGTCAGATGTAAGGGCTGAGCCATTCTGTCATGGTGAGAGGATTTGGTTCCTTCCATGTCAGATATGAGTGCTGACTACCATTCTGGGAATGGAGGCACCTGGTCAGTTACCAGGAACACTCAGTCAGGGACTGAGAGAGCCATTCTGATGAGCAGGTCAGATGTAAGGGCTGATCCATTCTATTCATGGCTAAAGGATTAAGTTCCTTCCATGGAATATGTGAGTGCTGGACATTCTGTCGAGTAGGACAGATGTAAGGGCAACTGCCACTCTCAGGGAGAGTGGAGGTGCCTGGTCTGTTACCAGGTAGCTTAGTCAGGGACTAAGGGCCATTCTGAAAGGGTGTAGGATTCAATTCCTACCAGGTCAGATGTGAGTGCACAAATATTTCATCACTGTGGTAGGAAGGGATCCATCCTGGGTGAGAGTCGTTCATGATTGTGGTAGGATGTGTTTTGGCCTGGGTGAATGTGTGGAAATATTTCATCACTGTGGTAGGAAGGGTTCTGGCCTAGGTGAGAGTCATTCATCACTGTGGTAGGATGTGTTCCTACCTGGATGAATGTGCCATTCTGACGAGTACATCAGATATAAGTGTAGAGCCATTTCACAGATGTTAGTGATGTGATGTCCTATCATGCTGGTGAATGTGAGTGCTGGGCGTTTCTGATGTGATTATAGTTTACTACATGATCATATGTGAGTTTTGGGTGTGCCTTTCTGATGAGCAGGTTAGATGTAAGTGCTGGGCGAAGACCTAACTATTGGCTAGGCCTACAACCAACATGAAAAAGGGCTGGCTCTGTAGAACTTCCTATGACGAGATAGTACACACATGATGATGACCAGAGGAGATCCAGATCGAGCTATGATCTAGATCCAGTTATTATGACTCCGAGAGATCCAGATCGAGTGATGATCTAGATCCAGCAGTGATGATCTAGATCAAAAGATGATCCAGATCCAGATCCAGATCGAGTGATGATCCAGATCCAGTCTAGTGATGATGATCCAGATGGAGTGATGATCCAGATCCAGTGATGATGTTCTATGACGATCCAGATCGAGAGATGATCCAGATCCAGTGATGAAGATGACTTGAAGATGAAGATTACTTGAAGACAAATATGATCGAGTTGATACAGAGAAGAAGACCAGTGCTGAAAATCGTGTCGAAAGAATACCTTCCTAGTTAAGAGGGAGTGTTGATGTATATGTAACTTCACAATGTATTCTTATGTATTGTAACCCGATGTTTATTCCGGGATGTTTCTATTATGTATTTGAGTCATGTTGTCATGCCCCGATGTTCCGATTGAGAGGATTAATAATGTAAACAAGTCTTGTCAAGTCATTGTGTAAGTCCCCATAGTTTTGGGGCACTTGAGTTATTATACACTAATTAAGGTGTAGGCTCGAGTAAGTAATTGTTGGTTGGGATGACATGATTAAGTGCACTTCAAGTGAACGGAAGAATATAAATAGAGAGTGAGAGTCTCTCTATTTATCACTTGTACATCACATCACTTACTCACTCAAGTGTGGTGCACTAGTGAAGAAGGAAATACTAGGGCTAGACAGAAGAAGAAGACTCCTACTGTTGAGAGTGCATCTTACTGTTTTCGGGTCTTACATATTGTGGTGATTCTATCTTGAGGAAGTTGCAGGGTTTTCTCCATTTATGGTTTCCCCGATCAAAACTCTTTGTGTCTCTTGTCTCTTGTGATGTGCTTATGTTTAATTGTTGTACTTGTTATTCTCTCAGTGAAAAGATCCTAAGATCATAATGCTAGCTTATATGATGAAAAACTAACATTGGTAAACCTATGTGATCTATGAGATTACAACACTCCATGACCAACATTGTACATGCATTTTATTGTTTTTAAATGAGCTGCTAGATGTCCTTCAACTTCATGTGATCCATAACTATCAACATCTAGTTTTTCTCCCATTCTATGTGAATCAATTATTGTGGGTATTGAAGTTTGATAATAAAGAACCCATTTTAATGTTTCATGAGATTCCTTAAAAATGTGAAACAATCCCAACCACCATATGTGATTCTTAGATTGGACAGAGAAATATTTGTTATCAGTTACTTCAATCTTAGGATCCATGGCCCTATTCATTAATGTAATAGAAACTCTTTCATATTTTTCACTATTAATGATCCATATCAACCAATTTGATGATAAAAACCAATTTTCCATGTGCTTCCTCTATGGAAATATCATAAAATTTTACCATAGCTTGAAAGATCTTTTCTAGATCTAACCATATGTTGTTTTTTGAATTTAATATAAGGATTTCATTTTGAGTATTTTTCTTCCTACCCTTTTGTTTTATCTACTTCTTTGCTTCTACATGATACCTATCACCCACGAGGTTAACAATATTCATGTTTTTTCTTGCACGAGCACTTTCTATATGATAAGGACGAGGAATGACAACTTTAGTGATTCCTACAAGCACCATTCCTTCTCGTAAGCATTTAAAGAGTGTTTCAGAACCTTTCCTACTAATCCCAGTATCATCGCAAACACTTTTGACTTTCTCTACATTCATGGATTCCGCTATTTGATTTATCACTTGATCAACAAGAGTTTTTCTAAGGGAACTAAAACGAGGTTGTCTAATCATAGACATTATCTCATCTTTCTTGAACATGGAATTTAATATATAATACAAGTTTTCCACCTCTTCGATTTATTTTCTCTTGCTTGTCCTCATGAGCGACTTTATAGCATATACTCTCCTTTTCATTGCACCCCTTGTGGATACCAAAGAAGAAATGGTAGTAATTTTCTTAATTCCATTTCTTCCTCCAAATGGTGTTTTCTTGATTGCTTTCAAACTCTTTGTTAAAGCAACAACCTCAAGTTTTAAATTGTTAACATTTTTGTCCAATGTGTTATTTTCTTCAAGGATGCTCATAATATTTTGATTTTACATCAAGATGGTTTGTTGTAAACTTGTAATCTCATCATTTGCAACCAAATTCATGTTCTGAATTTGATTAATGCTTTCAACCAACTTGTAGTTTTTGTACTCCAAATAATAGATTTTTTTATTAGACTCTCCACTTCTTCCTAAAGATATTTATAAGTCCCCCTTGAATTTTCACAATATCATAGAAATCCATCCTTTCCATTGCACAAGAAATTCACGAGCCCTGTTACACTTTTAAAGTCTAGGCAAGAATTTGTGGTAGGATCTATTGGGAATAACTCTCCTTTTGCCCATAGGTTGACATTTTTTGCTCCCTCTACTCTTTTTTGGTTCTCATCCACACCCCTTATTTTATGGCTATTTATCTTGTGTAATGGTGACATATTTTGATCCACTTCAATGTAAATAGTGTATTTCTCTCTTTTATCTGAAGTCACTTTTAAACTGTCCATCTTCCCCAAAATTGGATCTGCAATTACAAATAGTAAAAAATTAAAATTATCATAGGATAAATATATGAAAAGCTATAATATACAAAATCGAAGTCAAATCATCTTCATCTTCAACTTCAATGGAGGGTACGGTGTTGCTCTTATTTCCCAGCAAAGACATGATCTATTGCAATATAGTCTGTTGAATCTTAAATGATCTATGGATACTGAAAAGAAAGGGTTTATGACCGATATGTTGGTTCTTGCTCTTTATCTAGAAATGGGAGGGATTACACTTGGCGAGGTGCTTATTAGACTCAGCGGTTTGGCGCAGTATTTTTATATGGTCTTGGAATAGGAGTTTCTTAGATGGATTATTCCATCGATTAAACAACTCAATCTAGTTCTGGTTAAATGGATTAAAATATAGGTGATACTTGTATTGATTTCTCTTATTGAATGAAGGTATAGTGGATGATAGCTGAATGAAAAGCAAATGAATCTTAGACAGCAGCTGAAGAGGTTATCTACATGCTAATTTTTCATAAGTTTGTGGAGCTAAACATACCAATGGTGCCCAGACTTGTGTCATGTATGAAAAATGGAATGGTAGATAGTTGGTTGTCAAAGGATGAGGAATTGGAATCCATATATTCCCAGAGATGATTTATATGATCAGAGAACATATATCCAAGATTCTAGGCCAAAAAGGAAAATTTAATATGGGTGACAATGGCATGATAACTAAGATTCATAGACTAACCCTTAGACAAGTTTATTTTATTACCATAATCAAATTGACAAAGATGTGAAATGATGAGAACAAAAGAAAGTGTGAAGATGGTTGATCAACATGCTAAAAATCTCTTTGAAAGGCCAGTTATACATATTGTAGAAGATGGAACAACCACTTTGGAAAATGATGATGCACTCTAACATATCCTAGCTTGAGGAGACTACTCTCTATTTTAGAATATTGGCTTTTATCCTCCTTGGAAGACTCACAAGTGCTACATGGAGGTTGATTGTGGCATCATTAACTTAACCTACTTCCTATTTTGGCATATGATTAACTTAGCTAGCATCTATGATTGGAGCGCCCCAAGGTAAGTTTTGGTCAAGGTAAGTTTTTATTTGGCACGTTTTATTATTTATAAGGGGATTTATATATCCGTACTACATTGAGGAGGATGGCGCAGTCATATCAACAATACAATGTTTTTTTGAGTAGTTGTTTTGGCATATCTAAAAGGTAAAGGTATTGAAGAAGAAGAGCACCCAGCTTATCTAAGGGTCATATCATGGTGCATTTGCATAAGAGTGATATGGAAGGAGTGGTCAACTCCTTGCTTCAGTTTATTTTTTGAATACTTCCAATGACATTGCTAACTTTCCATACCGTTTCCCGTAGCAGTTTTAAGCCTATTGAAAAAGCAGTCATTAAGTTTTATTTTGTATTGCTGATCTGATATCATGTATATTAAGCCTGCTAAAACACAAACTTGAGATCTGATCTATGGGCTCTTTTACAGCAGTATGAAAAGTACATTATGGTGGAGAGATTCTTTTGATCATTAGAGACAAAGAGAAGTGGAGGGATTTCTAGAGTGTAAAGAGGTTAACCATTGTATCTCTAGGTAGTTTGAAGAATAAGTATACAACATGTTTGTAGTCAATCTATTTTTATATCTTTGTATGAAATAATTATCATGATCATATTGGTGGTCTTTGAGAGTAATAGGAGTGATAGTAGGAACATAATACACTGAAATAATCCTTGGGTATTTTTATCTCCAAGGATGGCGTACACACCTCAAGAAACAATTTTGGAAGATGTAAGTGATGATGCAAGGATGTATGAATGTGCCTACAAATAATAGTTGGCATCAAGTACCTTATACTTTAGCTACCAAAGTGACATCTACAACATTGTTGGGGTATCTCTTGGAAGCTTCTTTTTTGTCAATAATGGGCAGCTCAAGGATGTTGTGTTTGCTTCTAATGATCTACCCATATATTGAAAAAGTATTAAAACTTGTTTTCAAGATCACTATTTCATTATTACAGTATTGCATTTGTATGAGACAAGCATAAGGTACTAAATAACACCCTTACCTAATGGGATTTAGCAAACATTAGCAACCTACAGTAGAAACAGAGTTGTAGAATCTAGATTTACATGTGAAGCTGTTAGGGATTGATGTGAAATATTTGACAGTGGATTCAGTCTTATAACAGCTCCATCATATTGTACATGGCAATATGTTTGGAATCATTTGAATGGATAATACATGGTCATAAATCAAGATGTTTCAGCAGTCATACATGGCAGGTTGTTGACCTAGTCCCTATTTCTCTAAATTTGGAAGATGTACAACACTCTAGGGATGAACACATATGGAAGCATATCAACATTTTCATGGCCTTTAGAGCAGCAAAAAATTTCCATATTGTGACCCTTTTCCAGGATTTTGAGAGAAGGTCTGAAGAGCAACCGATTTTGTGTTTTTAGGGCAACAATCTATGGTTTCCAGCAGCAATAATGACATATGAAGAACCAACATTCAAACAAGGACATTTTGAGCAGAGTTTGACCTAAAATTTTGGGCAGGATAGGGCTTCAATGACCATAATATACCACCAATAAGAACAATTGTTATTTCCAAAATTTTATGACACCTTCCAGTAACATATGCAACAATATGATTGAAAGGATTCTTGGAAAATTGTGACCAACGTGCATTGTAGCTTGTCATAAAATATGCATCAGGACTGAAATGGTTATCTTAACTTTGAAGTATTGGAAACCTTGTCTAACAAGATTCAACCTTGTGTCATGGAATCTTGATATCTATGCCAGTGAAGCTATGATACCTTAGGTCCTCAGTACAAGTGAATCACTTAAGAAGGAGTTAATTAGGAATGATAAATATGTAAAGCATCTATCCTATGAGTAAGTTCACTTCTATACATTGGTGTTTTGATTTAATATGTGGCACCTTCACTACATATTTTCAGGAACTTGGAAGTAACTTGGCACACTTTGAAGACATTTGATTGGATGAGATAGAAATTTGAGATAGACATTTGATTGGATGAGAATGGCACTTGATATCCCAATGATTAAAATGACCCATTTTCTTACATTTTCCCCATAGGATTCTACTATGCCCGATGTTCTTAATATACTTCAAATTTAGTTGGTTGAATTACTTTTCATGGTACATATGGATATGGTTTACATTCAACCAACTTTCTTCAATGAGTGATGGTAGCAGACCTGTTTTAATTTCTTGGCCTATGATCTTGGAATTTCATCCAGGTTAACTCTCTAATGTATATGTTTGAATATTAATGTACTCATGGATGATTTTGTGTGCATGGTTATGTTTTTTGATGGACTCAACAGGATGGTTGCATTGTGTTTAAATTATATTTGTGAATGTCACTTAAAAATAAAGAAAAAGAATTACAAGTTAGTAATGCAAACACGTAAGACAAAAATGTATGTGCAAACAACTTGGAGCTTTGGTCTATGCATTTTTATCCTTGGTATTATTTTATAATATGGTCATATTAAACAACCAAGCACTTATATGGTAATCACAAGAACTTTAGCAATTACCTAAAAATAGTGCACTCCACTTAAATAGTGAATAGGCATTATACATAGAAAGGAGAACTTTATCTCCACTATTGATTTTGGTTGAAGGGTTCAAATCTTCTACATGGTTGGATAAGGATTTTGGTATTTTTCCTAAAGATTATTTCTGCAAATTCAAGTTAGTGAAAGAGGAGCATTCAACCCTATGCTTATGCATGAAATCTCAGTGATAAAACTAGTGCATCCTCCTCCGTTTGACCCCTGAATTGATGAAGTTTTATATTTGCTCGAGTGTTGGAAGTGAAGCGGCTTATTTCATTTTTCAATATCATCTCCTTCGTCTTGATTTCTCACTAGACAAGAGGTGAAACGACGGCCAATTTTGGATTTTGAAACCAATAACTTGATTGGAAGTAGTGTTTGGGAATTTAGAATAATCTTTGTAAGGAATAATGGAACCTACAACAAGAAGCAATAACACATCCAAAGAAAACCCACAAGCTCAACAAATTGAAGTAGGATCTCTTCATGGAAAAAATCATCTTTATCTTTTCATAATATGGTGGTTGCATGGATTATTTGTATGTGTAAAGCATACTATGGTAAGCCCTATTTTCTCTCTAAAAATCAAGGCATACCCATAGTTTTTACATGCTTCGTTATTGCCATCTCATGATTTGATCATGTTTTTTGTGGCCCTAGTGTTTTTCTTGTTCTTTTCCTCACAAAATAAAACCTATATAGTCATTTTTTTGAGCCCATTAAGGTTGATTTCATCAAGGCATTTCCTTTGTTTTCTATATTGTATATAGCATTTTCATTATTGCTCATTCTATTGGTTTTGAGAGCTTTCTTTTTTCTTTAATACAACTCTCCCATGCTCACTCTTTGACCCACTATTTAGCCTCATTCTATACTAGTTTTGACTGAAGGTATCTCACTTTCCTTTCCCATAATCCTGAGATGTTTTAATGTTCAAGAGTGACGCATTGCTAGTACCATTAACCAATTCACCCTCTCAACTATTGTGGCTCTTCTATGAAACCATTGATTCAAGGTTTTCAAATAGTAATTCGAAAAATATGAGTGTTTGAATGGTGATAGATGAATCCATACCTTTTTTTTCAAATCATAGTAGACCTCACTCTTACAATATTTATGGGTATATTATGACATGGTTTTACAGATTGATTGGTCATCGATTTATTTGGCCCAAACCTATGGTCGATGTTGTCACTGTATATGTTTTCTATGATGTATGTTTCTATTACTCAGCAGGAATTTAGTGTGTGAAGAGTAGTTGTAGCTCATGTCCTCATCACCTTAAACTAATATGTTAAGATTATTCAGGAACTTATTTAGCTAAAATTGAAAGAAAATTACCTCAACCACAAATAACAAATATTTTTACACTTTCTCGAGCTCCTGCTTGAAAATTCTCTTCCCCCTTCCCTGTTGCTCATAAAAAATTCTCTCTCTATGCATTTTTTGAGAGTTTTAGACTTCATACTAATTGTATTGAAATTAAGAACATCCTACCGCCCATTTTTTACAACAAACACATTTTGGATTTTTCTGGAGTCCACTTCCGGCCAGTCGCTTTATAAAGAAGCGAAAACGCTCACTTTGATCTAGTTAGCTTCATAAGATATTCCCAGAAAAAGGACAGAGAACATGGGATAGTTTCTTATTCCATCATTTATTCTGAATTCACCAGTCCCGAAAACTTCTCTGGAAAATATATAAATGTCAATTGACTAAATGAGGGGAATATCATACATTCACTCCTAGGAAACTTATGATTTGACAAAGATAGTTACTGTTATTTGACAGAAAGCACCCAGAAACTCAATAAATGACAAAAAAAACAGATTTAATAGATGAAAAATGTATGTCGATTCGCCTAGGAAAAGCTGGCAAATATATTTATTGTTATATGCCGAGACGAAATAGTCGCGTGCCTAGGAACTTAGTAAATGTTTGACACATATTCCCCTCAGGTAAAGGCTATCCAGTGATCCCACATTAACTCTTTTCTTCGTTATTCCCAAAAAAAGGATAGAGAAGGTGGGATAGTTGCTTATTCCAACATTTGTTTAGAAATCACCAACTACTTTGGTACTTTCTAGGCCATACTCATAGTTTCTACCTAGTTGCTTAGATGTTGATAGTTGATGCACAGAGCGATTGGTGTTTATGTAAACTTACCAACGCATGTATTAGGAAATTAATGTATTAAGTAACGAAACGATACAACATGCAAACGGTAAAAGCCCCCTCGATTCACATAAGAATAATAAAAAATGTATAAAACACACCTGCAACAAAAAAATAGAATATTGACATACATACAATATTAAATACAAATATTATAAGAGAATTGTAATAGAATTGGTAGGAACAGAGATCAAATTTTATTGGTTTTAATTTTAATTGGAAGGGCATTTAGTCTCGGAGTCAAATTAACGAAACCTTTTTACAAAAAAAATGCAAAAAATAAATATTGTTTTTTAATTTTTTTTAATTTTTAAAAATTAAGAAATCTTTAATATTTACATGAAAAAATGATATATTTTCAATAAAACTTATTTTGAACACATTAAGTTGTCATATGTGTATCATTAATTTTATAGGTCAATAACATAACAACTATTCTATTGTATTTTTTTTCAGTTAGAGCACATCTCATTATACCAAAAAATTACTTAGACTATGCCATCATACCATATTGGGGCATCCACACGCAATCCAATATTGAGAGATGTAACAATGATAAGGATTGGGCACCTAAGAAAAAATAATAAACAACTCGGAAAACATTTAAATAAAAATTCCTACATATGAAACAAGTTAGGAAAGGTAGAATAATCGAAATAGGTCATCAATTTGTTTTTTTCAACACTTGTCGTGAAAGCATATATGTATGGGATGGAGGTGAATGGAATCAATCCTATGTAAATTGAATCCTTGCAACTCAATGCATGTCTGAGTCTCAACAATCCACCTTTTAAATTCAACCAAAATATCAAAAGGACTTTATTAATGGCTAGATTTGAGAAAGTTCTAGGTGTGAGTAATTAAGGGACTAAGGCTCTAATTTTTTTTGTTTTGTACTATTCTTCGATTGAATGAGTCAACAGTCAGAAGTAGGAATTTAATTTATTTAATGAAAACAAATAATGTGTATACCTCTATGTCGAAAACATTTTCCATGTTGATGCATGCCACTACCCCTTTTATTGTCTGACCATAAGGCATGATAATGAGGATATGGTAAATTTAATATAAGACTTACTTATAGTTGTCTCTTACTCTTTGCGTCTTGACATATTCAATACTTTATGGTTGTCTCCGCTCCTTGACCCAATTCGTATTATAAGGTGAGGATGTGCATGCATAATAATCCTTAGTTATGACTATGAGATGAGGATTTAAAGGGAAGAGGATGTAAAGACATGTAAATTTTATATGTATTTTGGTGGCGTTGAAGACAAATGTGCCACCCATCAATGTAAAGACTATTCTTGAGCCAACAATTTTATTATTATTATTATTATTATTAACCATTGTTTCTCCATATCATGTGCCCAATGACACCTCTCTATAACAATGCATAAATTGATCTCTGAACAGTTTGTGATCCTAGCTACTCCTCTTAAAAAAGTGAATTTCAATAGTAGATACAAGGCCAAGAACTCTCCCTAAGGTCCCTAACATTAATTGATGATGATTTAATACATGGATCATAATGTTCTATGATTGCATCCCACTAAATTCCTTAAGTGACTAAAAGTCAATGATTAAACAAAAATACAATAACAATTTGACAAATATTTTTGAAAAGGATTAGCTTAGTGAAAATATAAAAACCATATTCTTATAGATCATGTAAAGAAATAAGACTTCGGCTTCTCAAGAAACCGGTAGCATATTCCTGAATAACTAAGTGGCCCCCTTGAAAATGGAGTCCCTCCTTGGAAATATTATCTATAGTTTGATTGACTTCTTTATAAACATGTTAATAATGAATGCATGGGAATAAACATGAAAGTTATTGTAGTTTCTATACCAGAGGATTTAGTTGAGTGTTAAGTACCCTTAGAGACCTAGTAATGCAATTATAACTAATTCATAGTCGTCAAAATTTTTTAAGGCTTATACTCCTCTTGAAAAAGTGAATTTCAATAGTAGATACAAGGCCAAGAACTCTCCCTAAGTTCCCCGACATTAATTGATAGAATTTTCATGGGGTAACCACTAGATGGCTTGTCCCACTCTAAGGAACCATGCGATCAATTTTTGACTTCCCTATTAGATGTCTTTAATAGCTTTTTCTTGAGAATGTTTGAAATTTGACTTCAATCATACTGCCAAATTTCCTGAATCCCCATAGAATCTAGATCTAGCCCTCCCAACGGTTCAAACTCCATATATTTCTTTTATCTAAGATTGTGATAATAATCTCCCTCGAAGATGGGGACCAATATAAAAATATACCTCCCTTTCCATGGAATCCTCACTCCTTAGGGATCCATTCTCAAAATCATCTATAATATTGATTAGCGTATCAACGAGAGGATTACAACCCTTTTTAGAAGAATACCCCTAAAATATTTTGTAAGGGAAGGAAGCATCAATTTACATATTTTAACACCATTTTGTGGGCTTACAATAAAATGTAGGAGAATGCGATAAAATGAGACAATATATTGAAATATTTTGTATAAATATTTTAAATTTAACATTTACATGACATATATTTTTTTGCAAAGTAAACAACTATAACTATTTATCTATATATATATATACACACACATAAACACTTATTGTGCATTTTATTTCACTAATACACATAATAATACAAGGCAATGTATTATAATATCTCTAAAAAATTCAATTGCATCACAATTTTCAAAACTTTAAAGAAAAATGTTTTACAAAATAATAATGTTCTAAAGATAACATTAANTAATGTTCTAAAGATAATATTAATAGTTTATTTTTTTTTATATTTTCACTAGTCAATTTTTAAGAATAAATCAAGTCTAATATTGTTTTCTATGAGAGACTTAACTATAACATTCATTTACAATAAAATAAAATAAAAATGTTTTACAAAATAATAATGTTCTAAAGATAATATTAATATATATATATATATATATATACTACTCAATTTTTAAGAATAAATTAAGTCTTATATTATTTTCTATAAGAGATTTAACTATAACATTCATTTACAATAAAATGAATATATATAAAAAAATTATGATTTTGATATTAATTTATTCTTATAATCCAATAAATATTATAGTAATACTGTTAAAATTTTACATGTAAATAAATCTAAATTAAATCACATTAAAATTAAATTGATGAGCAATGTACTAAATATAAAAAGTCAACATAAATTAAAAAAATAACTCCTAATTTTTTTTTTGTTTAATTTCATTTACAAGTTCAAGACAAATAAATGCTAAATGACAATAAATTTTTGGGAATTTACAATGAATCTTAGTCACATCATTGTAGAGTTATTTTATTAATTTTATTTATAGTCAATTTAGAAAGGTAACTCAACCATGGTTATTTATATTGTGCATAAAAAATAGTGTAGGAGGCAAGTTGTCATATATACCTATCCCATAAAACCCCCAACTCATAATATTTTAATATATCTTATATTTTTGTAGTACATCTCTTAGGAGGCGCATTTTTTACCTCAAATTCTCTCTAATGCTTGTCGGAGAACCAGATGATGATCCGACTAACATAAACATTCTAGAGTCGGAGGGTACGTGCAAAGTCGAAGGAAGTGGTATTTCGAGAGACCAGTTCCTTAAGCCACTAAAAATCAAGAAAGTAAGCATTGGGTCGCCGGAGAACCCAAACTTCACCAATATAGGAGATTATTGGGATAATGAGACGGTCTCCAAGATCACAGACTTGTTGCATGAATTTTAGGACCTATTCCCTACCAACTTTTCACATATGAAGGGAATAGTAGGAGATCTAGGAGAAATAAAAATACCCCTGAAACCAGATGCTAAACCATTTCAGCATTGACCTTATAGGTTGAATACAAGGTATAAGGAGAAGGTAAAACTTGAATTGGATCACATGATCGATGTAGGAATCATTGAACCTGTTGAGGAATCAGAATGGATTAGTCCTATATTGATTCAGGATAAGAAGACAACAAGTGAAGTTTGAATCTGTGTCGACTTAAGGAAGTTGAATGATGTATGCCTGCACGATCAATTCCCAACACCATTCAAAAATGAATTACTAGAAAGCATTGGAGGACAAGAGATTTATTCATTCATCGACGATTTTGTCTGTCTATGACCAGGTAAGAATTGCGATGGAGGATTAACACAAAACGAACTTTGTCACAGAATGGGGACGCTACCAGTATACAGTAATGCCCTTTGGAATGAAGAATGCACCTACTATTTTTTTTAGAATAGTAGTTTCTGTTTTTAAATATTTCATCCATATATTTCTTGAGGTCTACTTTGATGATTGGACTATGTTTGTTCTGGTAAGAGACCATATTGAGAGTCTATGCATGATGTTGGAGCATTGTTTCCAATATCATATTGCATTTAATTCAAAGAAATTTATTTTTTGTGCACCATTTGGTGTATTATTGAGACATGTCATGTGTCACAACGAAATTTTGGTTGACCTAGGAAAAGTTGTGATCATCCTTGACTTACCACCACCCACATCAGTCACACAACTTAGATCATTGTTAGGACACACATGATATTACATAAAATTTATCAGAGGATATGCAAAGATAACTACACCTATGGAGAAACTGCTGAAGAAAGATGCAAAGTTTCATTGGACGAAGGCTTGTTTGGAAATTTTGGACAAATTAAAGAACAAGATGTCCACTGCGCCAATACTAGTATTTTTAGACTGGAAGAATGAGTTCCATGTTCATGTCAATGCATCGTCTGTCCCGCTTGGCATAGTCCTGACACAACCAGGTGAGGGTGTGCTTTACCACCCTATTGCTTTTGATAGAAGGAAATTGTCAAGAACAGAGAAATATTACATGATGACAGAAAGGGAAGGACTCACCATGGCTTATGTGCTTCATAAATTCATACACTATCTGTTGGGTGGAAATTTCAAAAAGTACACTGATCATTCGACATTAAAATACCTAGTCAAAAATCCATTGTTTGGGCGGGGATATCTATCGATGGCTTCTCCTATTTCAATAATTTTACTTTGAAGTCATTGTTAAACCTGGTTAACTGAATGTGGGACCTATGTTGATGTATTTGTAACTTCAGAATCTATTCACTTGTATATTTTAAATATTTTATTTCGTTGGTCCGCGATTTTCGTATCGGGAGAATCATTAATGTAATCAATTCATGTAAAGTTATAGAGATTAACGCTCCTTTGTAATTCGAGGGAAATGTCCCCATAGTTGAGGGGCACTAGGGTTATTAGACTCTCCTAGAGAAGTCAGCCTCAGTAAGTAATTGTCAAGTTGGAAACTAGTATAAATAGAGACTAAGCCTCTCTATTTGAGACACACACTCACTCAACGGTAGCGCATGAGTGAGAGAAGAGGACCTCACACAAGTGAGAGAAAGAACAACTATCGGAGATCATCTTTCTATCTTTGGGTTTTACTTTTCCATTGGTGCTCATTCTATCTCTAAGGAAGTTGCGGGGTTTTCTTGTTTATGGTTTCCTCAAGGAAAAATCTTTGTGTCTCTTGTCTCTTGTGATTATTTTTGTGCATGTTATTCTCTCAGATAAGATCCTAGATCATATTTCTTAAATGATAAAAATCTAACATGGTATAGGAGCTAACGTGAGAAAAAGACACTGTGCAGCTGCAGAATCTTTGAATTCTTAATTTTGGGGACTCTCTCCATATATCATCAGCAAAAGGAGTCTAGGATAACTCTCCATTGAAAGGTGCATCTTTCTATCGAAGTAGAATTTGAATCTAGGCATTTTGAATTTTTGACCTGTCACTACCACAGAAAATCAGGGATTTTCAAAGAAAAGGAATTTTTTAGTGAGCTTGGCATAGGATTTCTCTTCTCCTAAAAATCGAAATTTAGAGACCAAGATCAAAATTTTTGGTTGATTAAAAATCCAAGAAAGTCAAACCCTAATTTGACCTTGGACGAGAAAATCGTAAAATACTAAAACTAGTAGTTTTGGTACATTTGCTCTATATCACCATTGGAAACTTCTTCGAAGCCAAAATTTTTACAGGCTAAAGAAAATTTTGTGCTAAACACTGTCTAAAAATTTCAACCTCAGATTCGCTATATTCTAGGAGATCTAATTCCTCCAAATAAGGGTTCCAGCCTCTCCTAGGATTCATCCCTAAATAGGACACCTAGGGAGAATTTCTATATCTTGGGCTATGAAGGTCCACATTAAATTTCTCAAGATATTCCAGATAGGGAATGGAATATAATTTCTATGTTAAATGTTTCAGACCTTGAACATGAAACAATGACACAGGGAAGTCTGTACAAGTTCGCTATGCTGAACAATCCTGAAATAAGTCACCTTGGGAAAACTCTCATAAGTCCTAATTGGTGAAACCCATTCTGCTCAAACCTACAGTGTTGGAAAGAGGATAGACAAAGCTACCTCATTCCAAAGTTTCAAACAATTAAAAGAAGCAATTTTGGATATATTTTGGAAACAATATCAGGAAGTTATGTAGAACAAATTGAAGAAAACTAAGGCATCATATATTTTGCAGTTCTAATCACACTTTTGGGAAAATGAGTATGCTTCTCAACTCACCTTTAGGAGGTGCATATTTATATCCAATCAGATCTGAAATATTTCAATTTTTGAAAATTAGGGTTTCTTTGACAAACCCTAGATCATCCAGATCAGGAAACAGGATGGACACCTCAAATCGGTAAGATCTAAATTTTTGCTATTTACTATCTAGCTTCTCATTTCAAAATGACTAATCACACTAGCTTGATGACAAGCTTGGTGAAGATGACAACTTCCAAGCATGGAAGTATGAAATTTCATTGCTTCTTGAAGGAAATGAATTGGAAACCTACATAAGTGGAGAGGTTCCAGTTCTAGAGGGGGTTGATTCTAAAGCCTTATACAAGAAGAACTTGGTCAAGGCCAAGATGATCATTGTTGATTCAATAAAGGATCACCTTATACCAAAAGTGTATTCCATAAAGACACCTAAAGATATTTTTTATTCCTTGACCAAGCTATTTGAAGGGAAGAACATAAATCAGAAGATGATTTTGAGAAACTAGTTGAAGAATGTAAAGATCCAGAATGCAGAGACCATACAGTCATACTTTACAAGGCTCTCTCAATTCAAAGAACAACTTGAAGAAGTGGATGAAGAAGTAGAGAATTCAGAAATTGTGATAACCACCTTGAATGGCCTCCCAGGATCATGGGATTCATTCACTTAAGGAATGTGTTCCAAAAGGAAGTGATTACTTTCAGCAGAATCTAGGAAGATTGCACACAAGAAGAAGCTCGACTCTTAGTAAGAGAAGAGAATATGGGAACAACTAAAGATCAAGCACTCACAATTCAAAGAAGATCCCTCAAGCGATGAGGAATATGAATAACTCAATTCTTGAAGAACCTCTTATCCATATTAGAATTTAGATAAGAAATGATGTTGTTATGAATGAAGAATATGATGAAGATGAAGGCTCAAGAAGTATTCTACCCACAAAATGAATAAAATATAAGTATTCAATCATCATTTCATGATATTGTTTTGGTATGAATTTGTCTATATTTAGTTGATGTGTTATGCATGATAAAATGTTTGAATTAATGACAGTATACTACTAATGTGCATGTGATGGGTAAGTAGCTCATGGTGCTATACAACTCTCCATTTCTACTTATCTAGAATGAAGCCTCTTTGCTGACATATTAGATTAGTGGACAATATCAATGATGTCATGGTAGAGATGCAAGACATGTAGAAAGTTTATGTGAGATATGGATGAATGTTGTATTGGATAAAATAGTTTCATGATTATATCTTTATGCATAAGAATTTTCCATTACAAATATGCCTTATGAAATGTTTCTGACCATACAACTAATGCATTTGACTTCTAGGAAAGATCGCATACAATCACCTACAAAAAAAGAAGGATGAGACTTGTTCCGAAGAATAAGTGATGATAGTTTGAGAAATAATACAAGATGAAGAATAATATGATGATAATTTCAAATAAAGAAAGAGGTATCAGACAAAGTGCAATTATGTGACACTATTGAATGACATCATTGATACAGAACCTTCCAGCTATGAAGAAATAGCTAAGAAGAAAGGGAAGGAGTGTACCAGTTCAAGAAGAGTGATGTCTAGGAGGCAGTATCGAGACCTGAAGGGAAGTCCACAGTATCTTCCATATGGATATACAAGATACAATATGCAATAGATGACAACAACGTGGGATACAAGGAAAGATTCATAGCATAAGGCCTCTCACAGAAAGAAGTCATAGACTACGAAGAGACATTTACAACCATTGGAAGTTAAGACACATGATAGGAAGACTCATGTGTGCAAATTAAAGAAGGCCTTGTACGAGCTAAGAATACACCCATGGAACAACACATACATGAGGAGCTTGAAGATCACCTAGAGTGATGAAGATCTTAACCTTTGCTACAAGGTTGAATATGAAAGCCTATAGAGGATGCCAAGCTCACAAATGGGTATGAGAAGAACTTTTCAAAAGTTTGAAGATAGAGGATATTGGTATCCAATGACCCTAGATGGATAAATAGAATATTAGTAGGAAAGGAAGCTACTTGTCACTCTAGTATAGAATATTTCAATACATAGAGTATGAAAGGAAGAGGGAGAATGATTCTCCGCTTCAGAGGGAGTGATTGCAGAATATCCTAAGGTTCAACATGGTACGACAGGATGGACAGATTACGGATGGCTCTAAGATTTACTAAGAGTAAAGAAGATTCCAACCTTTGCTTCAAGGTTGAAGGAAGAAGACTAGTGATGCTCCTGTTATATGTCGATGACTTGTTCTTAAGAGGGAAAGAAGAACTCATTAAATTTGCAAGAAGGAGACTTGCTGTCGAGTTCAAGATGAAGGACTTGGATATAATGCACTACTTTCTAGGCATGGAGGTGTGGCAGATTGCAAATGGAATCCCCCTCGGACAAGGGAAGTATGTAGTGGAGATACTGAAGAGGTTTGGGATGATGGACTGCAAGGCCATGGCCACACCTGTGGAATCGAACATGAAGATATTGAGTGATGCTTCATCAGAGTCAATTAATTCCATGATGTATCGTCAGATGATTGGGTCATCATTGATGTACCTGATGAATACAAGACCAGATAATTTATTTGTTGTGAACACATTGAGCTAGTTCCTGATGGATCTGAGATATGTTCACCTGATTGATGCAAAGCATATTCTGAGGTACCCGAATGGTACATTTGACTATTGGCTCAAGTATGAGGAAAATCAAAGGATTAAGCTAGAGGGTTATGTGGATTTGGATTGGGCAGGAAGTGCCATTGATAGGAAGAGCACTTCGGAGTGCTGCTTCAATATGGGATTAGGTGTGATCTCTTGGTTTAGTAGAAAGCAGTATTGCGTGGCACTAAGTACAGCCGAAGCAGAGTATGTTGTAGCTTGTTCGGCTAGATGTGAGGCACTGTGAATGAGGAAGCTACTATATGATTTTTTTGATCTCCGGTTGGATTCTACTTGTATATATTGCGGCAACTATATTTGTGTGAAGTTGTCAGAGAACCCGATGTTCCATGACAAATCAAAGCACATCGAGATCAAATATCACTATATCAGGGATATGGTGCAAAGAGGAGTAGTGAAGCTCTTATATGTTGCAATGGACGAATATATAGCTGATGTGTTGACCAAGACATTATCCAGAGTGAAGTTTGAGTTCTTCAGGGAGAATATTGGTTTTCTCTAGATCGAGGTTACTTCCAAGGGGAAGTGATGAGTCGATGAGCCTTTCTGATATGGTGGTAGGATTAATTCCTCCCATGGTAAAAAGTAAGTGTTGTGCCTTTCTGACATGGTGGTAGGATTGGTTCCTCCCATGCTCAGAAGTAAGTGTTGTGCCTCATTGACATTGTGGTAGGATTGGTTCCTCCCATGGTCATATGTAAGTGTTGTGCCTTTCTAACATGGTGGCAGGATTGGTTCCTCCCATGGTCAAATATAACTGTTGAGGCCTACATCTATCATGAAAAAATGTTTGCTCTGTAGAACTACATCCAGAATGAAAAAGGGTTGGCTCTGTAGAGGAATACCTTGCAAAGGGCAAGCCATACATCCAACATGAAAAATGGTTGGATCTATAGAACTACATCCAACATGAAAAACGGTTGGATCTGTAGAACCACATCCAACATGAAAAAGGGTTGGCTCTGTAGAGGAAGACCTTGCAGAGGGAAAGCCCTACATCCATCATGAAAAAGGGTTGTCTTTGTAGAACTACATCAAGCATGAAAAAGGGCTGGCTCTGTAGAGGAAGACCTTACAGATGGAAAGGACTACATCCAGCATGAAAAAGGGTTGGCTCTGTAGAACTACATCTAGCATGAAAAAGGGTTGGCTCTATATAACTACAACTAGCATGAAAAAGGGCCGGATTTATAGAGGAAGACCTTGCAGAGGGAAAGGCCTACATCCAGCATGAAAAAGGTCTAGCTTTGTAGAATTACATCCAGCATGAAAAGGGTTGGCTCTGTAGAGGTACATCCAACATGAAAAAGGGTTAGCTCTGTAGAACTACATCTAGCAAGAAAAAGGGTTGGCTCTGTAATAGCATGAAAAAGGGTTGGATTTGTAGTGGAAATCCTTATGAGAGGCAAGGTGCTGCATCCAGTATGAAAAAGGACTGGCTCTGTAGGGGAAGTCCTTGCAAGAGAAAGGTAATACATCCAGTATGAAAAAAGGTTGGCTATGTTGATGAAGAACTACATGGAGTCTAGGCCTAAAACCAACATGAAAAAGGGATGGCTCTGTAGAAATTCCTGTGACGAGAAGAATTGAGAGATAACACCATTTTTTCGAGATAGCGGAAGCAATGATGATCCATCTTTGATGATGATCCAGTGATGATGATCCAATGATGATATGGCTTTGACGATGGTCCAACTTTGATGAATGATGTAGTGACAAAGACTTTTTCTCATGAATTGTGTCAAGAGAATACCTTCCTAGTTAAGAGGGAGTGTTGATGTATTTGTTTCTTCAGAATGTATTCACTTGTATATTGTATATATTGTATTTCATTGGTACCTGATGTTCCTATCGGGAGAATCATTAATGTAATCAATTCATGTAAATTCATAGATATTAACCCTCCTTTCTAAGTCGGGGGAAAAGTCCCCACATTTGAGGGGCACTAGGGTTATTAGACGCTCCTAGAGAATTCATCCCTGGTAAGTAATTGTCAAATCAAAAACTAGTATAAATAGAGAGTGAGCATCTCTATTTGAGACACACACTCACTCAACTATAGCGCATGAGTGAGAGACGAGGAGCTCGAACAATTGAGAGAGAGAACAGTTGTAGGAGATCATCTTTCTATCTGTTGGTTTTACTTTTTCCATTGGTTCTCATTCTATCTCTGAGGAAGTTGCGGGGTTTTCTCCTTCATGGTTTCCCCAAGGAAAAATATTTGTGTCTCTTGTCCCTTGTGATTATTGTTGTGCATGTTATTGTCTTAGATAAGATCCTAGATCATATTTCTTAAATTATTAAAATATAACAACCTGATCATCTCTTGAGGATAGAGAGTGGTGAAGAACCAGCCATCCTGGAGGATAACTTTCTCGAAGTAGAACTATTTTTGGTCACCATGATTGATGATAAGAATAAGGATTTTAATCCTATCATCCACTTCCTAAGTACAGGCTATGATCCTAAAGGGTTCACCACTGTGAAGAAGAAACATTTGGTTGTCAGAGTTTATGATTTTATGTTGATTTCAGAACACGTATATAAGATGGGCCCTGATGAAATATTGTGTCTATGTGTTTTCAAACATGAACAACAATGGATCATGAGTGAGGCACATGTCAGTGTCACAAGAGGAAACTACTTTGGGAAGGAAACTATGTGTAAGCTATTGCAAGATGTATTATGGTGGAAAACCATGGATATGGATACCAAGAGATTTTGTCGATGTCGTGACATTTTCCAGAGGACAGGAAAACCGTCGAGACGTGATGAGATGTCGCTTGCACTGAAGCTAACAATTCAAGCATTTGACAAGTGGGTTGTTGATTTTGTCAGTGACTGATCATTCTACCATGGAAGTGGATTGGCGTGGGCTACATTATCACAATGACTGACTACTTAACCAGATGGGCTAAAGCCACTCCAATTAATGATTGTACCATTGTAAATGTGACGAATTTTTTATTTGAGAATGCAATGACTATATTTGGTTGCCCAAAATTTCTCCTAAGAGACCAAGGTACACATTTTGTTAACAAAATGATTGATGAGATGACCATAGAGTTCCATATTCAACATAGGAAAATGACTCCCTATCATCCTTAGGTGAATGGAATGGTTGAATCCTTCAACAAGATTCTTGAAAATGTATTCACCAAACTATGCAATGCACGTAGAGATGATTGGGATCATAAAGTTTCAATAGTGAAATGGGCCTACCACACAACTTGGAAGTGATTAACAGGACACACTCCATTCAGACTGGTGTATGGGATGGAAGTCGTTGTGTCGATGGAATATATTGTGCCAAGATTAAGAATAATGACACTAACAGAAATGATCAACGGAGACGTTGTCAAGCAATGGTTGTTAGAAATCATTCACATGGAGGAAGAACCCATCACTGTAGGGTTCCATCAAAAAATAAAGAAGCAAAGGAAGAAAGCATGGCATGATTTCCATATCAAGACTAAGAAATTCAAATTTAGAGGGCTTGTCTTGCTGTACGATAGCAAATTTGTAAAGCATTCAGGTAAATTGAAAATGCATTGGCTAGGGCCATATGTGGTCGCACACATCACTGATGCAGGCGCAGTGAAATTGCACAAACTAGATGGAACACTCGTCACATGAATGATCAATGGAATTCACTTGAAACCATACTATGATGGTTGTGAGATGTCTAAGTAAGGTAAGAAGGTGAAAAGAAAGACAGGAAAAAAAGGGATTTGTTTTGTCGCACGTCTGCGACAGAAGTATGCAAATCACTGTAAAAGAGGGAATGACAAACTGGACGTAATTAAAGAACAAATAACTGAAAATAATGAACCAGTTATGATAGAAAAGAATCATTAATTCGACAAAGTACGAGGATCATGGAAGCGTGATTTTTGGTCTGATCAGTCATCCTCACCATAACTGTCATAACTTCCTTGACAAGTATAGATCAGAACTCACGTATGTGAGTTAATTTTTGAATGCATTGAATGGGAATCCCATGTGATCGACAAGATGTCAATATTACATTGAATGATCACATACATGATGAGAACATCCCTATAAATATTATCCTTCATAAACAAGAATCCTTTTACTTGCACAAAGAGAAGAAGAGCGAACCAAAATTTGTGACTATGAAACCCAAAACTCATGGTAATTTCCATTTTCGGCATCAGTTAATAGTCTAACGTTACCATCACATCGTCATGCCCAATTGTCGAAGAAATTGTGTCTCCATAGGTACAACAGCGAGAGGAATAACCAAAGACAATGGTGCAGTTGAATCCACAAGCAGCTCATACCGTCGGTTCAGCCCCGACTTAGCATCCACCAGTTGATATACCAGTTGTAGGTCCATGACCATTTGTGTTGGAAAGAGGCATTCCAGAGTCTTCAATGCCATGAGTAATGGTTCCCAAGGAGAAGGATAGAAAGAAGCATAATGCCATCGAGGACGCGACCACTGAGGAATCACTGGATTTGCCATCACGTAGAGACGCACACACCACCATAGAATAGAGGAACCTCTTACCGCCCTATGTTCGTTCAAGAAGAGCAGAGGTGCCTGAAGTAAATCTTTCAATGAAAGTGTGTTCCTCCTTGGTGGCACACTATATTCCTGCTACAGTGTTGATGTTGATGAACATAATCCCAAAGCAAATCAAATTGAAATTTGAAGATACTGATACGCGGAAGCAGGTGGACCTGGAAATAAAAAACTATATGGTCATGCTTCTAGCCACGCCGCCTAAGACATAGTTGGTATTTCCCATGCAATGGGTTTGAGGTATAGAAACTAGGGTCCTACTGAACTTGATGATAATGATGCATTTTGGTTGGAGTACATAGGTAATAACATATGTGTGACATCTCTCGGTCTATTTCAATGGAGGCTATATATGGATCGACAAGCCATATTTAGTTCATTTTGAGTGCATTTTGTCGATAAAGGTTCTACTGCTTCAAGGACATGACCCTGTGCCGTATCTGCGCTCAAACAGAGATACAATGAAGATGAAGAAAAAATATGACCTCCAGTGCACAAATAGAGGATTCCTCATTTCCTCTATAACTGACAACACGGTGAGGTTTTCCCCAAAGATACTATATTGCAAGATGTTGCGCAAGATGCGGCCAACTGAGTGCACCGTCGGGACAATGGAACTCATAAAGCAGTGCGTAGCAGGTGTGGTGTTCAACTAGTCATAGTACTTGTTGAATGAGCCACTCAAGGATGTCGAGCAAGCACAGGAAAAGCCTAAGACAAAATTCCACTAATCTTGGCTCCTGATTTTAATTTCTTTTGTTGTTTGGTCAAACCCACTAGATTACCAGCCGTAGGATCTCCCAGTACTTTGCCATGGATCCAAGTACTAGAACCTCTGGGAGGAAAATGAAGACAGGATCCAATAGAAGGAAAATAATATAGAGTTCGTTCTACACATGAAGGCGTTGTGCGAGGTTATAAAACACCAGCATACACTGAAAGTTGCGACAATCCAAAAAGACACATCTTTAATAAAATTTCAGGCTCGTGTCCACAATATTATTTTGGAGCTGTGGTAGGACCCAGAGAAGCAAGCGCAGCTGACATATTTTATAATTATTGATGAATATGTTGAAGCGAACATACAATATTGGCCAGAGGAATGGCGCATCCTGGGTGATGTGGAAATGACCCTGGGAGATACCCAAGGAGAAAACAAAGGAAATGGCCATGGGAATGGACAAGGAAATGACTGAGATGATGGTCAAGGTAATGATGGGTGCGACGATCAAGGTAACCAATCGCACAACACAGACGGCGACGATAATGACAATGATCAAGGCTCTGATCAAGATGATGGAGAAGACACACAGACAATAAAATGGTTAACACGATCATCTTAGTGGAAGAAGACATGAGCTTTCTTTCTAAAGCAATCGCAGAGGTTGTGAGGTCCAGTATTAAAAGCATAAGTAAAATGTAGTTGCGACTGACAGACAAACTGGCGGAGCATATCAATATGCTCACTGATGCTATTAATGATGTAAAAGGTATAGTCAAATATGATACTTATGGCATGGATCAACCTCTTTCCCCACTTCCTCTTCATGCTTCTCCAATTGTTCCATATGGTTGAAACTAATATGTTCCAACAGTTCCTCCAAGCACATTATAGGCTAAGAAATCACTCTCATGTATTGTACAAAATGAGTCCCCGCACAAAGTAAGGCTTGGATATGATTACCAATATCCCATCAAAGGAATGGGAGAAGCCTCCTATAAGTTGGATTCTAAAAATTCCATGAAGATGAAGTATGACATGTATGTCCCAGGATTCAAGAAGAACCTTATTTCTATATCATCCTTAGATAAGAAAGGGTTCATAGTTTCTTTTGTGGATGGAGAAGTCCTCATGTGGAAAAAAGGAAGAACTATATATGATGTAGTAGTGATTGGAGTTGAATAAGGAGGACTTTACAGACTAAAGGGACATGTAAATTCAACATTGATGACTAGTACCATAATTCTAGGTGAGCTATGGAACAAAATACTTGCTCATATACATTACAAGGCATTGCCAATTGTGAGCAAGGTTGTGACAAGTTTACCAAAGATTCAGATAAACCATGAAGGAGTGTGCAAACGATGTGCAGAAGGAAAGAATACTAACAACTATTATCCAAATAGTGACAACAAAACAAAATTGATCTTAAACATTATTCATTCATATATATTCGGGACAATACAAACTACTTCATTAAGCGGGGATGTTTACTATGTTTCATTTATTGATGACTACTCCCACAAAACTTGGATATATTTCTTGAAGAAGAAGGATGGAGTGTTTGAAAGGTTCAAATAGTTTAAGGCCCTTTTATAAAACCTCTTTGAAAAGAGGATCAAGATCTTAACATCATATAATGGAGGAGAATTCATATCAAGTGAATTCAATGAGTACTCCAAAGAAGTTGGTATTAAGAGGGAGCTCACCATTCCCTATAATCCACAACAAAATGGTGTGGTAGAAATAAACAAAAGATCTATCATGTAAATTCTAAAATCCATGATCCATTATCAATATATACCTATGTACCTATGGGAAAAAGAAACCAGAACAACATTATATCTACTAAATAGAATCTCCCACAGTACCCTTGGGAATAAGAATCTAGAAGATAAGTTTAATGAAGAAAAGCCTAAAGTCAATTACCTAAATATATTTGGTTGTCTGGTATA
Source organism: Pseudotsuga menziesii (assembly GCA_001517045.1). Taxonomy (NCBI): domain Eukaryota; kingdom Viridiplantae; phylum Streptophyta; class Pinopsida; order Pinales; family Pinaceae; genus Pseudotsuga; species Pseudotsuga menziesii. The sequence continues at coordinate 67,927 of LPNX010739309.1, forward strand.
CATACACATGTCCAAGGACAAAATATCAAAGCTATATCCTTTAGGAAATGAGGGATTGTTTGTAGGAAATAGTGAGCAATCAAAAGCTTATTGAATCTATATCCCAAGATATCTTCAATTGAACTAAGCAGAGATGTTACTTTTGACGAAGATACAAATTTCAAAAAATCAAAGAGAGACAAGGGATATGAAGAGGAGCAAAAAAATTCCAGAGTTGCACAAGGTCCTAAACTAGTTAGAAATGAAGAGGAAGAATAGATGCTTCAGGATCATGATATAACAGAACCTCAAATACCTAAATAATTTCTGAGTGAAATGATCTCATGCAAAAGAAGGCATGTCTGGGATCGTGAAGTAATTGAAGAAGCAAAAATACATGGTGTCCCAATAGGAACAATCATAGAAAGAAAGAACCCAAAGTCGTACCCTAGTTAGGTGTTTTTGATGTGTGATCTCGTTGGTAAAGAACCAACATGTTTTGAAGAATAAACAAAGTAGAAGGAATGGATTGATGCTGTGGTCGGGGAATACAAATCCATTATAAAGAACGATGTATTTGAAATAGTACCAAGACTGGAGGACAAGTTAGTGGTATCCTCAAAATGGATCTACAAGACAAATCATTCAGCAGATGCAGGTATAGAGAAGTACAAGGAAATATTTGTAGCTCGCGGATTCTCTCAAAAGGAAGGAATCAACTATGAGGAGAAATTTGCACTAGTAGCTAGATACATCTCAATTAGAACCATTATTTCCTTGGAATCCAATATGAAGTGGAACTTACACTAGATGGATGAAAAGAAAACCTTCCTAAATGGCTTGATAGAACAAGAAGTATATATCGAACAACCACAATGTTTTGAGACAGATAATCAGAAAACTCATGTATGAAAACTCAAGAAGGAAATTTATGGGTTAAAGAAAACACCTAAATCATGGTATGGAAGAATTGATGGATTCCTAATGAGTTTGGACCTTAACAGGAGTAAAACATATCGCAACATCTACTATAAAGTTGATGGTGATGGAGTTATGATAATTACTAATGTATGCATATGATCTATTCTTTATGGGATAATATCATCAACGAATGTAAGAAGAAGCTCACTACAGAATTTGAGATGAAAGACCGTGGAATGATGCATTATTTTCCAGGTCTTGAAGTATGGCAATATCCAGACGAGACTTTCCTAAACCAAGGAAATTATGCAGTAGAAATCCTAAAGAGATTTGGGATGATATATTGCAAGGCTATGATTAATCTAATGCAACATATTTGAATATATTGAATGATGACTGTTCAAAAACCATAGATCCCACTTTATACAGACAGATTAATGGTTCTCTATTGTACATAACCAATACAAGGCCAGATATATTTTTTGATGTAAACACTCAAAGTCAATATATGGTGAATCCCAAACATATTCATCTAGTAGGAGAAAAACATGTGATGAGGTATGTAAAGGGACTTTAGATTATGGTCTCAGATATGCATCAAATGGAGAGATCATATTACATGGATTTACAGACTCAGATTGGGTAGGAAGTGTCGAAGATAGAAAGATCAATTCAGGATGTTTTTTTAGTTTGGGATGAGGCATGATCTCGTGGTTCAGTACAAAGCAGTCTAGTATTGCACTTAGAATAGTATAAGATAAATACATTGCAACATGCTCAGGTTTTAGTGAAGCATTATGGATTTGAATATGTTGACATTATTATATGATGCATAGGTAGATGTGACTTATATTTTTTGTGATAATATAAGTTGTACTAATATGACATAAAACCCAGTGTTTTATGATAAGTCGAAACATATCGAATTTAGATATCATTATATCTAGAATATGGTACAGAAGGGAGATATAAATATCAAGTATGTTCCTATAGAGGAACAAGTGGCAGATGTGTTGACTAAGCCTCTGTCTCATGTAAAGTTTGAATACTTTCAAGACAATATTGCCGTAGTCCAAAATGACATCCCTTGAAATAGGGAGTGAAGAATATGGTAGAAGGATGCATTGGTGTGGTAGCTCATCCTAGAGTAGGGTAACTATGGCTAGGCTTGTTGGCCCAAAAGAGTTAGTAATTCAAATGAGGTCTGTTGATCCTAGGAGGATTAATATTTTTGGATAGGATTATTTATCCAAAAGGGTTAGTTAGCCGGAAAAGGCTTTTTGGTCCCCAGGGAGATCCATATGTCTAACTAGGATTGTTGACTTGAAAGGGTTAGTAATTTAGTCAAAATGCCCAAATGGATCTACCATATAACTCACCAAGATACTACTGCAAGATGGTTAGTGGGAAAGAGTTAGTATCTATATTCTTATATTGATGTTGTTGTGATGTTGATGAGATGGTTTCGGTATTTCTATATTCATGATGATGATGATGTTGTTTCAACATTTTTTATGTTGATGATGATGATGTTCCAACATATCAATGTTGATGATGCAGATGATGATGTAGCATTTATTGATGATGTTTTTTTAGCACTAACATGGTAATGATGTTGTTGCTGTTTCAGTATTTATGTATTGATGTTGTAGATGATGTTTTAGTATTTACATACTAATGTTCCAGATGATGTTCTAGTATTCACATACTGATGTGGAAGAAGAATATTCAGTACTCACATACTAATGTTATAGAAGATGATTCAGTATTCACATACTGATATGGAAGAAGATGATTCAGTATTCACATATTGATATTGCAGAAGATGATCCAATACACACATAATATTATTCAGTAACCAGATATTAATGTTGCAAAAGATTATTTAGTATCAAGATACTGATGTTGCAGAAGATGATCTAGTACTCATAGAAGATGATTCAGTATTTACATACTGAGGTTGTAGAAGATGATCTAGTACTATCATACTAAGATTGATGGTGAAGATGCATGATGGTGTTCCAAAGCTTCCTATGACATATAGATACTCACCAGTCAGATGTACAGTTGTTTCTTTCACGTCCCCTCCTGCTTCAACAGGAGAAATGTGACCATAGTCCCACACATTTGATGAATGCGCATCCATATGCTTAAAGTTAAATCTATTCATATCTATATAAATTCTGTAACTTCCCAATAACATAGAAATTGATTCTGTCAGTGCTCAATCTGATGACCTATGAATAAAAATATCAGAGGAGATTGAACGACGAGGAAAATCATGACGGAAATAGACAGTCATAATCTGTTCTGCATCTAGAAACAAATCGATGGCTGAGAATCAACCCACAAAAATCAACGATGCAGAAATATTGAATCTATGGAATCAGGAACATATAACAATTTTGGTCCCTCATCCCAAAACGTACATTCTCCATTCCACATTCTGCATCCCACATCCTACATTCCACATTCCACATTCTGCATCCCACATGGGAAATAGACCATTGCAGAAATAATCAAATACAGAATTAGAGATCGTCACACTGCATCCCTCATCCCGCATCCCACATGTCGGCATGCGAAAGGTGATTTGCAGAAGGAAATATGCAAGGAAGGGAATCCATAGAAGGGAGTTCTGCATCCTGGATACTGCAAGTTGCGGAAAGGAAAGGTTGCAGAAGGAAAATTTCTGTGGAAATTCAACCTGCTAATAGAAATCTTGGGAAGATTTGTTCGTCCAGGTCATCACCAATCTGGCCATCTAAGCAACATAACTTAATTTAAAAATGCATTGAATGAAACATACATAGATGCATACAATTTCAATTATACAATGGAATCAATTCATCAATTCAACACATTAAACATGTTCATCATATTTCATGAATAAAAAACAATTTGCAAAGATTAACACAGAGATACATATCTTTGAAAAACATTGTTCCACAACCAGCTACATAGCTACAATGTTCCACCCAACCATAGGCCATTTCGCTCATCAATATCTCTGCAACACTTCCACCCCCAAGATGGGCATGAATCCCACAAAGAATAAGGAAAACTAATAGGCTCACACATAGCCAAGAATACAACCAAACTCAGCCAAGCCAACATAGTTGGGTTTATTAGTCTATAGACAAACAAGCCAATATACTGCTTGGTTTATCATACTACAGTCAGTGAAGCCAACATTCTCATTAAGGACCATCCAAGCCAACTAACAAATGGGTTTATCATGCTGCACAGGAGCTAGAAAACTCGAACTGCTAAGCTAGTGATCTCAACCACTGAGCTGTGGACACCTACACTAGATCAGGTTTGGCTCCTAAACTATCTACACACCCAACACAAGGGGTATCCCCTTCTCTTCTACACAGTTCCTTCATATATTCCTTCCCTTCTACTGTTGTTCAGGGTGTCCAAAGAAGAAAACCATCCCCTCTAGATCTATTTGTGAGGGTCCTTCCTACACTAGGTTTATCAATCTAGTTTAGATCCAATTCCACTCCATGCCATTTCATACCAAGGAAAAAATATGCACACACATAGCAGACCACAAGGTTAAGACAGCAACATAGACTTCCATTCACTCTGTGAGCGAGGAGACCATTGCATAACAACTATCAGGATGATAACAAATAGGCAAAAACCACAGAACAAAACATGGTTATGCAAAACCGGTGAACGCATAGTGCACATGCACAAGATGGAATAGGGAATGATCCAAATCAAACACAATGTTTTTGGGTGAAAGCCAGATGATGGAATGCGCATGCACAACAAGAAAGAAAAAACCAAGAAACTGAAAGCATGAAGGATGGATGATCAAAATGTCTCATTGCTCCCCACAACATTAGGGAAGATGAAAACGTGAGTGCATGAGGGGAAAATGGGCATACATTTTTTGGATGTTTCTTTTGACACATGGATTTTCCCCCATGGCTCAAGGTTAAACATTCTCCCTCCCTATTCCTTAGGAAATCATGCCCCCATCTCATTATTTGTGGAATTGACATAGATGGTTTTGGGTTTTTAATTAAATTGCATATTTATATGATGTCCAAATTATATACCGTGCTTTAATTATCACCATAAACCATAGGCATCAACCTTGATCATCTATACACAAAACATCAAACAATGGAAGGGCCTTTCCCTTGATCTCCTTACCATGATTCCATACAATATTCTCATCATATATATTTAATGCAAAACTGGGGTGTTGCATTCCCCTCCCCCTTCAACAACATTGTCCTCAGTGCTTTACAAAATTGAAAAAAAATGCTAAGATGACACTGCTCTTAGTGCTCTACAAAATTGAACAAAAATGGATGTGTCAATCGCATGGCATCCTCCATCTCCCATGCAGCCTCTTCAGGACAGTAGTGCTCCCATTGCACCTTTACCTTCCCTATGGCTTGGTTCCGAAGAATTGTGACCTTCTTAGCGAGGGTGCGCATTGGCTCAATTTGGAATTCTCCCTCGGGTTCCACCTGAATCACATCCCAATTTATCACATGGTTAGGATCATGTACATATCTCTTAAGAAAAGGAACATGAAAACATTATGAGCCCTAGTGCTAGGAGACAATGCAAGTCTATATGCAACTGGCCCTATTCTTTAAAGCACTTCAAATGGCCCACAGCATCTAGGTGACATCTCGACACAACTTCCAAGCTTCAAGGAACTCTTCTTTTCTCTCACTCCGAGGTAAACATGATCCCCAACACTTAACTCTCTGCTCACCCTATGCTTACTTGCATAGATTTTCTATATTTCCTAGGCTACTTTCAGATGTTGCCTGATCTTTATAACCTCTTGCTCCATCTCCTTGATCAATTCTGGACCAAGAACAACCTTATTTACTAGATTATCCCAAGTCACTAGTGTCCTACACCTTTTTCCATACAAAGCTTCATTTGGACTCATCCCCAAGGATGCTTGCTGTCCACTATTATAAGAAAAATCTATCAAGTGTAAATAATATTCCCACTTGGTTGGTTTGTCCATCATATACATTCAAAGCATGTCTTCAAGCACTTTGTTAAATCTATCTGTCTACCCATCTGTATGAGGATGGTAGGAAGTGTTGAAACTCAACTTCATCCCCAAATATGCAAACAATCCCTTCCAAAAATTGGAAGTGAACTTGACATCTCTGTTAGAGACTGTTTCGCTAGGAAATCCATGCAATTTGAAAATAACTTTCATGAAGATCTTTGCATGGAATCATGTTGTCTCCAATTCATTGGAAATCCTGTAATAGTTTCCATGGAAATAACTTCCCATTTCCATTCTAGAACTGGAAAAGGATGCAACAAATCTATTGGGTTTTGATGCTCAACCTTCACTTGCTGACATTTTATGCACCTTGAAATAAATTCAGCCATGTCCTTTTTCATACCTTGCCAAAAGTATGTTGATGTATTTGTAACTTTAGAATGTATTCACTTGCATATCTTATATTGTATTTCATTGTACCTCAATGTTCCTATCGAGAGAATCATTAATATAATAAAGTCATGTAAAGTCATAGAGGATAAACCTCTGTTGTAAGTCAGGGAAACAGTCCCCATAGTTGAGAGGTACTCGGGTTATTAGACTCTCCTAGATAATTTGTCCCTAGTGAGTAATTGTCAAGTGGAAAACTAGTATAAATAGAGAGTGAGACTCTCTATTGGAAACACACACTTACTCAACTGTAGCGAATGAGTGAGAGAAGAAAATCTCACACAAGTGAGAGAGAAAACAATTGTCGAAGATCATCCTTATTTTCTTGGGTTTTACTTTTTCTATTGGTGCTCATTCTATCTCTGAGGAAGTTGTGGGGTTTTCTCCTTTATGGTTTACCTGAGGAAAACTCTTTATGTCTCTTGTATCTTGTGATTATTACTGTGCATGTTATTCTCTCAGATAAGATCCTAGATAATATTGATTAAATAATAAAAATATAACATGGTATTAGACCTAACCTAAGAAGAATACACTATGCATGTGCAAAATTCAGGGATTCTTACTTTTTGGATATATATCCACATATCATGAGAAAAGGGAGGCTAGGATAACTCTCCATTGATGGGTGCATCTTTCTGTCAAAGAAGAATTTGATTCCAGGAATTTTTAGTTTTTGACTTGTCACTATTGCGGGAAAATTAGGGATTTTCATAGAAGAGGAACTTTTGAGTGAGACTAGCATAGGATTTATCTCCTCCTCAAAATTGAAATTTAGAGACCAAGATAAAAAAAATTGGTTGGGTAAAACTTGAGGAAAGTCAAACCCTAATTTGACCCGGGATGAGAAAACCCTAAAAGACTAAAACTAGTCATTTTGGTGCATTCTCTACATCTCGATATCGGAGAAAGCTCAGGAGACAAAACTTTTACAGGATGAATATAAATTCCTGATTTACCCTTTTTGAAATTTCAGCATCATATTCGCTATATTCTGGGAGATATGATTCCTCCAAATTAGGGTTCCAACCTCTCCCTGGATTCATCCTTAAACAGGACACCTAGGGAAAATTGTTATATCTAGGGATACAAAGGTCCAAATGAAATTTCACAAGATGTTCCATATAGGGAACAGAATGTACTTTATTTGGTAAAATTTTCCAACCCCAAAGGTGAAACAGTCACGTGGTAATCTGTACAAGTTCGCTATGTGGAATAGTCCTAGAATAAGTGACCTTGGGAAAACGCTCATAGGTCCCAATTGGTGAAACCAATTCTACTTAGACCTTTGGTATTGGAAATATGAAATATGAGGCTACCTCAGTACAAATTTTCACAGATAGTGTAGCATTACTTTCAGATATATTGCAGAAACAATATCAAGAAACTATGCAAAAGAACTTGAAGAAAACTAGGGCATTAGATATTTTGCAGTTCTGATCACAGTTTTGGGAAAATGAGTATGTTTCTCAGCTCACCTTGAGGAGGTTCATATTTCTATCAAATCATATCTAAAAGATTCCAATTTTTGAAAATTAGGGTTTCTCTGACAAATCCTAAATCATCTAGATCTGGAACCAGAATGGACACCTCAAATCGTAAGAAAGGTCTAGGAGCCAGAGGGAGATGAGGCTAAGGATAGAGATAAGAGAATCATTGCATATTCTATTAAAGATCATCTCATCCCTCATTTTTCATCCTTAAAGACACCAAAAGGAAGTGTTCGATGCTATGATGAAACAATTGAAGAAGAATAATATATTGTTATAACCACCTTGAATTCCCTCCCAGGATCATGGGATTCATTCATTCGAGGAATGTGTGCTAGAAGGAAGTGATTACCTTCAGTAGAATATGGGAAGAGCACACACAAGAAAAATCTTGACTCATAATAAGAGAAAATAATATGGGAGCAACTAAAGATCTAGCTCTCATGATTCAAAGAAGATCCCTCAAGCGATGAGGAATATGAAGGACTCAATTCTTGAAGAACCTCTTATCCATCTTAGCATTTGGATAAGAAATGATGATGTCATGATTGAAGAAGATGATGAAGAAGAAGGATTAAGAAGGAGTATACCAATGAAACCAATAAAGATAAGTATTCAATTGTCATTTCATGTTATTATTTGGTTATGCATTTGTGTATATTCAGTTGATGTGCTATACATGATAGAATGTTTGCATTAATGACAATATAATACTAATATCCATGTGATGGGTAAGTAGCCCATGGTGCTATACAACTCTCCATTGCTACTTATCTAGAATGAAACCTCTTTGCTGACATATTGGATTAGTGCACAATCTCAATGATGTCATGGTAGAGATGGAAGACATCTATAAAATTTCCGTAAGATATGGATGAATGTTGTATTGGCTAAAATAGTTGCATGATTATATATTTATGCATAAAGAATTTTCCATTATGAATATTCCTTCTGAAATGTTTCTAACCATACAACTGGTGCATTTGACTTGTAGGAAAGATAGCGAACAATCCCCTACAAGAATAGAAGGATGAGACTTGTTCCGAAGAACAAGTGACGACCGTTCTAGAAATAATCCAAAATGAAGAATCATTATGACGAAAATTCAAGAGGACTCAGACACACTCTAGTTATGTGACACTATTGAGTGAGATCATTCATGCAGATCCTTCCAACTATGCAGAAGAATAAAAGAATAAAGGGAAGGAGAGTACCAGTTCAAGAAGAATGATGTCTAGGATGCAGCATCAAGACTTGAAGGGAAGTATGTAGTATCTTCCATATGGATCTACAAGATCTAGCATGCATTATATGGAAACATGTTGGGATGCAAGGCAAGATTCGTAGCACAGGGCTTCTCACAGAAAGAAGGAATAGACTATGAAGAGACATTTTCAACGACTGGAAGTTGAGACACATGATAGGCAGACTCATGTGTTCAAATTAAAGAAGGCCTTGTACGAGCTCAGAAGGAACCCATGGGATAACACATACATGAGGATCTTGAAGATCGCCTAGAGTGATGAAGATCTTAACCTTTGCTACAAGGTTGAAAATGAAATTCTATAGAGGATAAAAAGCTCACAAATGGGTGTGAGAAGAACTTTTGAAAAGGTTTAAGATAGAGGATCTTGGTATCTAGTGACCCTAGATGGATACATAGAATATTAGTAGCAGAGGAAGATACTTGTAACTCCGGTACAAAATGTTTCAATACATATAGTACAAAAGGAAGAGGAAGAATGATGCTCCACTTTAGAGGGAGTATAGAATATCCTTAGGTTCAACATGATACGACGAGATGGACAGCTTATTGATGGCTCTAGGATTTACTGAGAGTAAAGCGGATTCCAACCTTTAATTCAAGGTTAAATGCGGAAGACCAGTGATGCTCCTGTTATATGTCTATGGCTTCTTCCTGATAGAAAAGAGGAACTCATTAAAGTTGAAATAAGGAGATTTGTTTCCAAGTTCGAGATGAAGGACTTGGATATGATGCACTACTTTCTAGGCACAGAGGTGTGGAAGAGTGTGGATAGATACTTCCTTGGACAAGGGAAGTATGCAGTGGATATCCTGAAGAGGTTCGGGATGATGGAATGCAAGGCCATGACCACACCTATGGCATAGAACATGAATCTATTGAGTGATGCTTCATCAAATTCGGTTGATGCCATGATGTATCATCAGATGATTGGGTCCTTGATGTACCTGACGAATACGAGACCAGATATTTTCTTTGTTGTGAACACATTCATCCAGTTCCCGATAGATCTATGACATGTTCACATGATGGTTGCAAAGCATGCAGTGAGGTACCTAAAGGGTATAGTTGACTATGGGATCATGTATGAAGCAAATCATAAGATTAACCTAGAGGTAGATGTGGATTCATATTGGGCAGTGGCATTGATAGGAAGAGCACTTCGGGGTGCTGCTTCAATATGGGATCAGGTGTGATCTCTTGGTTTAGTAGGAAGGAGTCCTGCATGGTGCTGAGTATAGCCAACAAAAAATATGTTGACACTTTCTCAACTACTTGGGAGAGAGGAGCAGTGAAGCTCCAGTTTGTGATCTAGATTGAGATCTCTCAAAAGAGGGAGTTCTAGCATAGCCGGTGAGACAGGTTTTCTGAGCATAAAATCCTGGTGAAGCTCGCAGGTTGCTCAGACATAAATGGTCATGTAGGTTGTCCTCGGATGTAATCATACCTGGTGAATCTCGCAGGTTATCCTTGGACATAATCATCCCTGATGTCATTGTATGCTATAAATGGCCAGAGTGAAGTTTGAGTACTTCGGGGAGAATCTTGGTGTTCTTCAAATGAGATTCCTTCTAAGGGGAAGTGATGAGTTACTATTCCTTTCTAACATGGTGGCAGGTTGGGGCTCCCATGGTCATATGTAAGTGTTTATCCTTTTTAACATGGTGGCAAGTTGGGCCTCCCATGGTCAGATTTAAGTGCTAAGCCATTTTGACATGGTGGCAGGTTGGGCCTCCCATGGTCAGATGTAACTATTGAGCCTTTCTAACATGGTGGAAGGCTGGGCCTCCCATGGTTAGATGTAAGTGTTCATCCTTTCTAACATGGTGGCAATTTGGGCCTCCCATGGTCATATGTAAGTGTTGAGCCTTTCTAACATGGTGGTGGGTTGGACCTCCCATCGTCAGATGTAAGTGCTGAGCCTTTCTAACATGGTGCTAGGCTAGACCTCCCATGGTTAGATGTAACTGCTGACCATTTCCAACATAGTGGCAAGCTGGGCCTCCCATGGTTGAATGTAAGTGCAGGGAATTTCTGACATGGTGGCAGGTTGGTCCTCCCATGGTCGGATATAACTGCTGAGCCTTTCTGACATGGTGGCAGGTTGGGCCTCCCATGGTTAGATGTAAGCACTGGGCCTTTTCAACATGGTGGTAGGTTGGGCCTCCCATGGTCGGACATAAGTGTTGAGACCTACAACCAACATGAAAAAGGGTTGGCTCTGTATAACTTCCTATTATGAGTAGAATTGAGAGATATCACCATTTTCTCAAGACAGTGGGACCAGGGATGATGATGATGATCTAGATTTGATGATGATACAATGGTGAATAATTGTGCTGATGAACTATGTCAAGAGAGGGAGTGTTGATGTATTTGTAACTTCAGAATGTATTCACTTATATATCTTATATTATATTTCATTATACCCCGATGTTCCTATCACGAGAATCATTAATATAATAAATTCATGTAAATTCATAGAGTTTAACCCTCCGTTGTAAGTTGGGGCAATAGTCCCCATAGTTGAGGGGTACTAGGGTTATTAGACTCTCCTAGAGAAGTCATCCCTCGTGAGTAATTGTCAAGTGGAAAAATAGTATAAATAGAGAGCGAGACTCTCTATTGGAAACACACACTCACTCAACTGCAGCGCATGAGTGAGAGAGGAGGAGCTCACACAAGTGAGAGAGAGAACAACTGTCAGAGATCATCTTTGTGTTTTTGGGTTTTACTTTTGCTATTGGTGCTCATTCTATCTCTGAGGAAGTTGCAGGGTTTTCTCCTTTATGGTTTCCCTGAGGAAAACTCTTTGTTTCTCTTATCTCTTGTGATTATTGTTGTGCATGTTATTCTCTCAGATAAGATCCTATATCATATTGATTAAATAATAAAAATATAACAAAGTACTACTTTCTAGCTATAGAAATTGTCTTTTGATATCCTAGGTGCCCAGAATATGGATCTTGGTGGATCTCATCCATAACAACTCTCATCAAATATGCTACATTTGGAATATAAATTATGTTCTTATAAGTAAGAAGTCCATCCTCTTCTAATTTATATCCCTCATACTTCTTTTCAAGGCTTTGTTGCTGCAACTTGTCTTTTACCTGCACAAACAATTCATCGTCAGGAGCATGATTAACAATCTGTTGTCTCAAATCTAACTAGAAAATACTAACAGATGCCACATGCATTTCCTACACCTTCCTGGTGAGTGAATCTGTAATGTCCCTGAACCTCCCACCGGCGAGGAGGATGCTACCATGGCATTAACCATCCCGGGAACCGCCCCATGAAGATGTATGTACAAAAATGCTGAAACAAAATGCTTTGAACTAGAACATGCATACATGGTTATTTATCATATAGTAGAAGAAAACATACGTTCATACAAGCATTCAATATGTTCATCAAAATTTATTAATAGTAAATATGATTGCAGAACTAAAATAGACAAGATTACTTATCTCATAAAGAACTCATCCCGCAACCAGCTACATCGCTGCAACGTTCCACCCAACAATAGGCCAGCGTGCTCCTTAATCTCTCAGCAACGCTTCCACCCCTGAGATGGGAATGATTGCCCAAGGATTAATGAACCAGCAGGCTTACACATAGCCAAGGATACACAAAACACAGCCAAGCCAATGCAGTTGGGTTTATCAGGCCATCAACAAGAAATCCAAGCCAACATGGTCAAGTTTATCAGGCCATCAAGGAGCTGGGAAAGGATAAATGCTAAGCTGGTGAGCCCATTACAGAGCTAGGAACACCTACACCAGAACTAGCCTAGCTTCTAAGACACCCACACACACCCAACACAAGGAATCAGTCCCTTCTCTGCTACACAGTCCCTCAGGACCTGACTTCCCTTCCAGTGCTATTTAGGGGTTGTGGAGAAGAAATACAACCCTCTAGCTTGGTCTGTGTGGTTTCCAAACACACCATATTTATCAAGCAAACCAAGCCCCCATCCCTACTCCAACACAGTTTGAAGACCAACCATTGCATACACGCAGTCACATAAGCGATTCACATCTTAGGCAAGGAAAATAATTCCTGAGTCGTTCTTGGCCCTATCGTGGCCAAAACAACTCCCAAAACAACACAGATCATAATGGGGAAGGAAAATCAGCCTCCCAACCTATGCGTGAGAGAAATTTACACCAGATCCCAATATACGGATGGAAACACACCAGATACCACTATGTGGAAAACATGAATGACAACCGAAAATGGCTCCCCTCGTGGCTACGTGAGACCAAACAGGGAAAGAATCCTCTGTGTGAGACATAGGATGTTTTTCCTTGTGTGAGAATGAGCGACAATGGAGAAGTAAATTTCGTTCTCATCCCGGACAGGGGAAAACACAACACACAAGCCACAAACTGGTAAGGGAAACATACACACAGTAGAAATACGTCAATGGCCCTTCATAGGGAAATCATGGGTGAAATAACATGGCTCCTAACTCGCCGCATGATTAAAAACCAAGAATAATCCTGTCCGTGAGAATGAGCAAGAATGGAGTGGATCCGTCATGGTTTTTCCTACCTACATGAAGATAGAAGTGTGCTGGTGGAGTGGGCGTGAGGGAAAGGACTGATAGTCCTGCCACCCACTACTTCCCAGCAATAACTGCCCTCAACTAACATCAGCAATTTTGAATGGGTGGTTGACACATGGCTTTTTCCCCATTGGTTCAAGGTTTGACATCCCCCCCACCTTATCCTTATGAGAATCATGCCCCTTCTCAATTTAGTTTCCAAGAACATAGCTGGTTGGGTTATTTAATTAAAGATGCATATTTAGATGATGACAAAACTTAATATATGACACATACCACGATAGACCATCAACAACGATTCCGTTCACTAAAACATAACACAACTAAATCGATGGTGGGGATTTTGCCTTTAGCTCCACACCACGATTCATTAAAATATATACATCATGTAGGTTTAATGCAATGGGTTCAAAACCATGGTGTTACATTCCCCTCCCCTTCAATAGCACTATCCTCAGTGCTTTACAAAATTTGAACAAAATGCTACACTAGTACCGCCTCAGTGTTCCACAGAATTGAAAAAAAATGGATGTGCCAATCGCATGGGATCCTCCAGCTCCCATGTATCCTCTTCATGTCCATAGTGCTCCCATTGCACCTTTAGCTGCCTTATGGCCTAGTTCTAGAGCATTGTGACCTTCTTGTCAAGGATGCACATTGGCTCGATTCAGAACTCTCCCTCGGGTTCCACCTGAATCACATCCCAATTTATCACATAGTTAGGATCATGTACATATTTCTTAAGAAAAGAAACATGAAAAACATTATGAGCTCTCGTACTAGCAAGTAATGCAAGTCTATATGCAACTGGCCCTATTCTTTCAAGCACTTCAAATGGCCCACAATATCTTGGCGATAGCTTGGCATAACTTCCAAGCTTCAGGGAACTCTTCTTTTCTCTCACTCTGAGGTAAACATGATCCCCAACACTGAACTCCCTATTCACCCTATGCTTATATGCATAGCTTTTATGTCTGTCCTATGCTGATTTCAGATTCTGCCTGATCTTTACAACCTCTTGCTCCATTTCCTTGAGCAATTCTGGTCCAAGCACAATCCTATTCACTAGATTATCCCAAGTCATAGGTGTCCTACACCTTCTTCCATACAAAGCTTCATATGGACTCATCCCCAAGGATGCCTACTGTCCATTGTTGTAAGCAAACTCTATCAAGTGTAAGTAATATTCCCACTTGGTTGGTTTGTCCATCACGTACATGTGAAGCATGTCCTCGAGCACCTGATTAACTCTCTCTACCTGCCCATATCCCTGAGGATGGTATGCAGTGTTGAAGTTTAGATTTGTACCCAAATCTGCAAATAACCCCTTCCAAAAATTGGAAGTGAACTTGACATCTCTATCAAAGACTATTGCCTTCAACAATCCATGCAATTTGAAAATATCCTTCATGAATATCTTTTCAATGTCATCAGTCTTATGCATAGACTTAACCGATATAAAATGTGTTTCCTTAGTCAACTTGTCTACCCCAACCATGATGGAATCATGTTGTCTCCAAGTCATCGGCAATCCTGTAGTAAAATCCATGGAAATAACTTCCCATTTCCATTCTGGAACTGGAAAACGCTGTAACAAGCCTGTTGGATGTTGATGCTCAACCTTTACCTGTTGACATTTCATGCACCTGGAAATGTATTTATCCATTTCCTTTCTCATTCCTGGCCAGAAGCACTGCTTTCTAGCTATAGCAATTGTATTCTGATATCCTGGGTGACCAGAATAAGGAGCTTGATGGATTTCATCCAAAACAACTCTCCTCAAATCTACTACATCTGGAATATAAATTCTACCTTTAAAAGTAAGAAGTCCATCTTCTTCCAATTTATATCCCTCATACCTCTTCTCAAGACTTTTCTGTTGCAATTTATCTTTTACCTGCTCATACAATTCATCTCTAGCAGCATGACTAACAATCTGCTGCCTCAAATCTGATTGGCAAATACTAAGAGATTCCACATGTATTTCTTGCACCTTCCTACTGAGTGCATCAGCTACCTTATTCTATTTCCCTTTTATGTGCTTGATTTCAAAATCAAATTCACTTAAAAATTCCAGCCATCTTGCTTGCCTAGCATTCAGAGTAGGTTGATCAAATAGATACTTCAGACCACAATGGTCTGTTCTGAGCTCAAATCTTCTACCCATCAAGTAATGTTTCCACATCTTGAGAGCATGTACTATGGCTACAAGCTCTAGATCATGAGTGGCATAGTTCTTCTCATGGTCCTTTATCTTTCTCGACTCATAACATATCACGTGGTTGTCTTGCATAAGGACTCCTCCAAGCCCTTGTCCGCATGCATCGGTAGACACCACAAAATATTTCTCTGGATCTGCAGCCTTAAATACTGGTGCACTAGTGAGAATATTCTTCAACTGTTGGAAGCTTTCTTCACACCTCAATGTCCATTCGAACTTCATCCCCTTATTTTGCAAAGAAGTGATGGCATGTGCAACTTTGGAGAATCCCTCAATGAACCTCCGGTAGTATCCTGCAAGTCCCATAAAAAATCTTACATCTGTCACATTTCTTGGAGTAGGCCAATTCATAATGGCTTCAATCTTTTCAGGGTCCACAGATATACCCTCCTCTAAGATAATGTGACCCAAATATCGAATTCTATCTCTATATAAGTCACACTTGCTCAGTTTTGCATACAACTGATGCTCCCTGAGCAATTGCAATGTCAATCTCAAATTCTCTTCATGCTCTTCCTCATTCTTAGAATAAACAAGAATGTCATCAAGGAAAACAAGAACAAACTTGTCTAAATATCTGCTAAAGACACTATTCATAAGGCACATAAATGTAGTTGGTGCATTTGTGAGACCAAATGGCACCACTACAAACTCATAATGTCCATACGTTGTCCTAAAGGTTGTCTTATGAATGTCTTCATCCTTGATTATCACCTGATGGTAATCAAACCTCAAGTCAATCCTGGCAAATACCTTTGCTCCTCTCATTTGATCAAAGAGGTCATCAATCCTAGGAAAAGGATATTTATTCTTCACCGTAACCTTGTTCAATTGTCTGTAATCAATACACAACCTGAGTGTACCATCTTTCTTCTTTACAAATAGAACTAGTGCTCCCCAAGGAGACACACTCGACCGGATATACTTCTTTTCCAACAACTCTTGTAGTTGCATCTTCAACTCTAGCATCTCCAGTGTACTCATCTTGTAAGGTGTCTTGGACACTGGTGCTGCTCCTGGAAGAAGTTCAATTGTGAAATCAATGTCCCTCTTTGGAGGAAGCCCTAGAATCTCATCAGGAAACACATCCCTGAATTCCTGTAACACCTGATAGTCCTCCAACCTAGGAGTTTCATCCTTTGTTTCCTCCAAAATATGAGCTGCATACAACTGGAAACCCTTCCTACAGAACTTCTTTAACTGCATTGTTGAAACCTGTTGTACTGAAATCACCTTTGGAATACCTGTCACAACTACTAGGTTCCCTTCTTCATTCATGCATTTGAAAGTCTTATTGTAACAGTCAAGCTTTACCCTATGAGCTTCTAACCAATCCATTCCAATGAGAACATCATAGGCACCAAGTGGTAGAACATTTAGATCTGCAAAAGTGACCAATCCATTCATGACCAATGGACATTTCTCTACCACTTCATTGACCTTTCTCTTAGTTCCAGTGGCTAGTTGAACTAACCAAGACTTCCTATGCTTTACTTTCTTAAAAGCACAAATATCCACTACCCTAGGAGTAATGTAACTGTGAGTAGAACAAGGGTCAATCAAAATAGAAATATATTGCTCAACAATCTTACTTTCTACCTCAACCACAGTTCATTGATGATCTAATTGGCAGTCCTCTAGTGCTGCATAGATCCTAGGGACTTCCCTTGCTACTTGACCCACTGTTTCTGCTTCTTGAATGTTATAAGTCGGTCTTGCACTCTCATTCTCGAGTGGACAATTTCTTCGCATGTGGGGTCCTCCACATTTCCAACATTGAAGTGGTCCTCTATTCTATTGTGGATCTTTAGGATTTTCTCCTATCACTCCAATTGGCTTACTCGCAGCTTGGGATGGCTACTTCTACTGATTCCTGAAGTTAGAAGGTTTGAAACCTTTCTTTCTTTGGTCAAACTTCTCATTCTTCTTGTCCTTCCATGCCTTATGGTAATCTGGTTTACCTTTGCTTTGCTCATAGAAATACTTAGCCTTCCTTATTTCTTCTTCAAGAGTTCTAGGTTCATAAAACTCAATTCTATCTTTGTAAGACTGAGGTAATCCACTCAGAAAATGCTGGACCTTCACTTTTTCATCTTTGATGTATCGGACATACCTCAACAGCTCCAAAAAATTATTTGCATATTCTTCCATGCTCTACTATCCCAATCTCAGCTCCTGGAACTCCTTAATCTTGTCATCATAATACCTGTCAGAGGGGTATTTCTGCTTGAAATACTTCTTGAACTGTTTCCACTTAATTCTCCTTTCACTGATCCTCTTTACTTGATTGAAGTGTTCCCACCAAATGGATGCTCTTCCATTCAGATTGAATATGGCAACTCTTGCATTCATGTTTCCTGAATAATCATGCACTTGAAATTACTTCTTTATCCCAAGAAGCCAAGCTTCATCCTCTTGTCTAGTCTTTACCTCACCATCAAATGTAAGAGGTTTAGCTTTCTTAAATTCATCCTGAGAGCGATCCCTATGGTATCTCTTTCTTTTTCTTTTGTGAGAAGAAGAACTTGAATCTCCGCTAGATTCTTTGGAGTTAGATGATCCACTAGAAGTCATTTTCCTTCTCCTAGTACTGCTCTTACTACCTTTTGGTCTTGATGTACCTCGTCCAGAGTCTATCTTTATTTGCAAGTCTGTCAAACTCTACATCAGAGCAGCATTCAACTGATGCTGCTCTTCCTGGGCTTTGATCAAGCTTCTCATGGTGGCTGCAACATCTGATGGTGTCTCTTAGAATCTCCTTCCATTAGAATCTATGTCATCATTTCCATTATGGACATGTTCTCCCAAGGAATCTTGTGCACGCTCATAAGAATCCTGAGCATCATATCCATCATGGGTTCTCATAACTGAAACACCACTCACTTTAACAAGTCGCACTACCTGGAATACTACCCTTGAAGGTTTCTATGATTCTGCAAACGCGTTAGTGACACAACTGTTAGATGCATAACATTGATATAAATCAGATTTACTTACCTTCTCTTGGAAAAATCATAAAATAACAAATTTTCCCAAACACAATATTTCCTTCATCAAAGAACGTCTGTCTGAGGGGGACGACAGGGGTCAAGGGGGCTTGCCCCCTTGTGGCTTCTGCCATTGTAGGGTAGATCGAGGGCAACGCCCTGGTGTTTTTTATTTTTTGTAAATCTTGGATTTTCGCGCAATCTAGTGCATAAGATCACCGTTACTTTCTCCTTTTCAGCCCTGAAAATCTACTAAAAAACCACTGAAAACACCACTAGAAAAACAACAGAAATCTGCTGAGAAATCCTTCTTGAAAAACTCAAAATTTCCTTGTACAGGATCAGGTCTCATCCCAACTAACATTTCGATGTTTCGACAGTCAGCACAACTAACTTCCTCCGTTGTTCATCGGCAATCTGTTAGTCTAGTTTTCTCCAGCATGCCAGATCTCTAATTGTCTAGGGTTTCAATCTTTATCAGCGATGCCATGATATCGGCGATCAGATACACTAAGCACTACCACGTTGGTGATCGGATCCTCTACTCATCGGGAAGCTATTTCCATGGGCAGCCGTAACAGTGGCCATTGAACTCTCTGGTGTTTCTGCAGCGACAATCCTATCGGCAGTTAGAACCCCTAGTCATTGCAGCATCGGTGGTCAGAACAACTATTCGTCGGGAGGATAGTCCACTAAACAGCCGCAACGGCGGGTGCACGAACAACTAAATCCTTCTGACTTCATCGGTGGTCCAAACCACTATCTTTCACCAATCACCGATGGTCTTCAGCACTTAGACAAATTTTTCAAAAAAAATTCCCTCTTCTTTCCACAGAACATAACATCTATCGGCGGTCGGAACCATTAAGCGCTATGTGTCAACGAACCCAACAACTATTTTTCACCGACAGCCTTAGCAGTTCGAACAACTAAATTTCATTGACGCCAAAAGTCAATATCGGGTGTTTCTTCAATTACATCGATCCGACGTTTCGGTGGCGTTCGGATGATCTTCACTGAAACTGTGACTCCCGCATCCACTAAGTTCCGCCGACGGCCGACGAAAACTTGGAAAATTTTCCTGCAATTTTTCTTCCAATCCTCCATCAGGTGATCTTCCATATACCTCTCCGCTACATCGGAGGAGATTTCCACTTAGTTTTCTGATGGGCTGACGGTTCAGGCACTTAGACAATTTTTTCAACAAAATTTTCAAGAAATTTTCTATCATAAATTTCTGATCTCTACTGGGAAGAAGGAAATCCTGCCTCTATCACTACATCTTCGGGGTCCATTCAGGCCCATGCTACAACATGGGCTCTAATACCACAATGTAATGTCCTCGACCCTCTGACTGGAAAAGAGGATGCTACCATGGCATTAACCATCCAGGAAACCACCACATGAACATGTATGTACAAAAATGCTGAAACAAAATGCTTTGAACTAGAACATGCATACATGGTTATTTATCATATAGCGGAAGAAAACATACGTTCATACAAGAAATCAATATCTTCATCAAAATTTATTAAGAGTAAATATGATTGCAGAAGTAAAACAGACAAGATTACTTATCTCATAAAGAACTCATCCCGTAACCAGCTACGTCGCTGCAACGTTCCACCCAACCATAGGCCAGCTTGCTCCTTAATCTCTCAGCAATGTTGCCACCCCTGAGCTCGGCATGATTCCCCAAGGAATAAGGAACCAGCAGGCTTACACATAGCCAAGGATACACAAAACACAACCAAGCCAACACAGTTGGGTTTATTAGGCCATCAATAAGACAGCCAAGCCAACATGGTCAAGTTTATCAGGCCATTAAGGAGCTTGGAAAGGATAAATTTTAAGCTAGTGAGTGCATTACAGAGATAGGAACACCTACACAAGAACTAGCCTGGCTTCTAAGACACCCACACACACCCAACACAAGGAATCAGTCCCTTCTCTGCTACACAGTCCCTCAGGCTTTGACTTCCCTTCCAGTGCTATTCAAAGGTTGTGGAGAAGAAATCTATCCCTCTAGCTCTGTCTGCATGGTTTCCAAACACACCAGGTTTATCAAGCAAACCAATCCCCCATCCCTACTCCAACACAGTCCGAAGACCAACCACTGCATACATGCAGTCACACAAGCGATTCACAGCTTAGGCAAGGAAAATAATTCTTGAGTCGTTCTTGGCCCTATCGTAGCCAAAATGACTCCCAAAACAACACAGATCGCAATGGGGAAGGAAAATCAGCCTCCCAACCTATGCGTGAGAGAAATTTACACCATATCCCAATATACAGATGGAAACACACCAGATACCACTCTGTGGAAAACATGAATAACAACTGAAAATGGCTCCCCTCCTAGCTGCATGAGACCAAACAGGAAAATAAGCCTCTGTGTGAGACACGGGGCGTTTTTCCTTGCGTGAGAATGAGTGACAAAAGAGAAGTAAATTCCATTCTCATCCCAGACATGAGAAAACACAACGCATAAGCCACAAACCGATAAGGGAAACATACACATAGCAGAAAAACATGAATGGCCCTTCACAGGGAAATCGTGGGTGAAAGAACATGACTCCTAGCTCGCTGCGTGAGTAAAAACTAGGAAGAATCCTGTGCGTGAGAATGAGCAAGAATGGAGTGGATCCATTGTGGTTTTTCCTGCCTACGTGACGATAGAAGTCTGCTAGTGGAGTGGGTGTGTGGGAAAGGATTGACATTCCTGCCACCCACCACTTCCCAACAATAACTTCCCTCAACTAACATCAGCAATTTTGAATGGGTGGTTGACACATGGATTTTTCCCCATTGGTTAAAGGTTTGACATGCCCCCCCCCCCCAACCTTGATCCAAGTATTCTACAAGTCCCATAAAATATCTTACATATGTCACATTTCTTGGAGTAGGCCAATTCATAATGGCTTCAATATTTTCAAGGTCCACAGATATACCCTCTTCTGAGATAATGTGACCCAAATACTGAATTATGTCTTTATAGAAGTCAGACTTGCTCAACTTTGCATACAACTTATGCTCCCTAATAAATTGTAATGTCAATCTCATATGCTCTACATGCTCTTCCTGATTCTTACAATAAATAATAATGTAATCAAGGAAAACAAGAAGAAACTTGTCTAAATACCTGTTGAAGACACTATTCATAAGGCACATAAATGTAGTTGGTGCATTTGTGAGACCAAATGGTACCACTACAAACTCATAATGTCCATACCGTGTTCTAAAGGTTGTATTATGAATGTATTCATCCTTGATTCTCACCTAATGGTAGCCAGACCTCAAGTCAATCTTGGAAAATACCTCTGCTCCTCTCATTTGATCAAAGAGGTCATCAATTCTAGGAAAAGGCAATTTGTTCTTCACCGTGGATTTGTTTAGTTTTCTGTAATAAATACACAATCTGAGTGTACCTCTTTCTTCTTCAAAAATAGAACCAATGCTCCCCAATGAGACACACTCGGCCTAATATAATTGTTTTCCAACAACTCTTGCAACTACATCTTCATCTCTAGCATTTCTAATGTACTCATCCTGTAGGGTGTCTTGGACACTGGTGCTGCTCCTGGCACAAGTTCAATTGTGAATTCAATGTCTCTCTTTGGAGGAAGCCCTAGAATCTCATCAAGAAAAACATCCATGAATTCTTGCAATACAAGATAGTCCTCCAACCTAATAGTTTCATTCTCTGTTGCCTCCACAACATGAGCAGCATACACTCTGCAACCCTTTCTACAAAACTTCTTTAACTACAGTGTTGAAATCTTCCTCACAAAAATCACCTTTGGAATGCCAATTACAACTATTGGATTCCCTTCTTCATTCATTCACTCAAAAGTCTTATTGTAACAATCAAGATTTACCCTGTGAGCTTCTAACCAATCCATTCCAATGAGAACATCATAGGAACCAAGTGGTAAAACATTCAGATTTACACAAGTGACCAATCCATTCATCACCAATGGACATTTTTCCACCACTTCACTAACCTTTCTCTTAGTTCCAGTGGCTAGATGAACTAACAACGATTTTCTATGCTTTACTTTCTTAAACACACAAATTTCCACTACTCTAGGAGCAATGTAACTATGAGTAGAACCAGGGTCAATCAAAATAGAAATAGATTGCTCAGCAATATTACCTACAACTTCAACCACAGTTGACTGGTGATCTTCCTGGTGGTCCTCTAGTGTTGCATAGATTCCAAGGACGACCCTTGCTACTTGACCCACTATTTTTTATTCTTAAATGTTGTAAGCTGGCCTTGCATTCTCATTCTCAAGTGGACAATACCTATGCATGTGGGGTCCTCCACATTTCCAACATTGCAGTGGTGCTTTTTTATGTTGTGGATCTCTTGGATCTTCTCCCACCACTCTAGTTGGTTGCTTCTCAACTTGGGATGGCTGCTTCTACTGACTCCTAGAGTTAGAAGGTTTGAAACCCTTTTTCCTTCGGTCAAACTTCTCATTCTTCTTGTCCTTTCATGTCTTATGATAATCAGGTTTTCCTTTTATTTTCTCATAGCAATACTTAGCTTTCCTTGTCACTTCTTCCAGAGTTCTAGGTTCATAAAACTCAATTCTGTCTTTGTAATACTAAAGCAATCTACTCAAAAATGTTGGAATTTCACCTTCTCATCTTTGATGTACCTAACATACCTCAACAACTCCAAGAACTTATTTGCATACTCTTCCATAGTCTGTTGTCCCAATCTCAGCTCATGGAATTCTTTGATCTTATCATCATAGTACCTGTCAGAGAGGTATTTATGCTTGGAAACTTCTAAAACTCTTTCCACCCAGTCTTCCTTTCATTAATCTTCTTCACTTGCCTGAAGTGCTCCCACCATATGGATTCTCTTCTAGTAAAATTGAAGTTGGCTACCCTAACCTTCATATTTCTTGAATAGTTGGACTTGGAAACATTTCCTCATCCCAAGAAGCCAAACTTCAACTTCTTGACCATTATTTATCTCACCGTTGAAGGTAGGAGGCCTTGCCTTCCTAAATTCATCACGTGAACTGTTCTAGTAGTGATTCTTCCTCTTATTCTCATGAGAAGAAGAAATTGAACCACCAGTGGATCCTTCAGAGTCAGATGACTCACTAGGATATCTCTTTCTTCCTCTAGCAATGCTCTTACTTCCTTCTGGTCTCACTATCTGGTCCCCATAGAACATCTGCCTCTGAATGTATGTCAAGCTTTGAAACATGGCTGCATTAAGCTGATTCTACTCCTCCAGCGTCTTAACCAATCTTTCATTGTGTTCCCTATGAATTTTCATCTCCACCCTTAAGCTTCTCATGGTGGCGAAAAAATCTGGAGGAGTATCTTGAAACCTCCTCCCATTAGACTTTGTCTCAGCATTTATAATTTGGACATTTCCCCCCATAGCATCTTCCTCATATTCATTGGGGTTCTGTGCATCCTCTAACATGTCGTTTCTCATGGCTCAGCCAAACCAATTTTACCGAGCTGCACAATCTGGATTGCTTCTCTGTGACTATAGTACTACAAAAAGTGTTAATAAATAAAAAAATGTTAGATAATTTCAAAATCGAAACCACTTAGCCACTACCTATGGTAGTTTTCTTTATTACATTACTTATCAATATTTTGAAACCTTTTACCAATAGCTATTTTAACTATTGAACTTGGCCCATTTATTCCCTAGCGCTGCAACTAGCAGCTCTGATACCACACTGTCACGTCCCCTCTCACTTCAACGGGAGAAACGTGACCATAGCCTGACACGTTTGATGAATGCACATCCATATGCTCAAAGTTCAATATATTCATCTCTGTATAAATTCTCTAACTTCCCAATAACAGAGAAATTTCTTTTGTCAATGCTCAATCCGACGAACTATGAAGAAAAATATCAGAGGAGATCAAACAGCGGAGAAAATCACGATGAAAATTGACGGTCACAATCTGTTCCACATCTAGAAACAGATCGATGGCTAAGAATCAACCTGCAAAAATCAACAGTGTGGAAATCTTGGATCTGTGAAATCAGGGACATATAAAAATTTTGATCCCTCATCCCGCATCCCGCATTCCACATTCTACATCCCACATGCAAAATAGACCATTGTGGAAATAATCAATTGCGGAATTAGAGATTGTGACGCCGCATCTTGCATTTCCGCATGCGAAAAGGTGAGTTGTGGAAGGAAATCTATGGGGAAGGGAATCCACAGAAGGGCGTTTCTGCATCCTGGATCCCGCATCCCGCAAGTTGTGGAAAGGAAAGGTTGTGGATGTAAATTTTTTGTAGAAATTCAACCTGCTAACAGAAGTCTTGGGTAGATTTGATCATTCAAGCCATCACCAATCCAGCCATCTAAGAACCATAACTTAATTTAAAAATGCATTGAACAAGACATACATAGATGCATACAATTTCAATTATACATTGGAATCAATTCATCAATTCAACACATTAAATAGGTGCATCATATTTCATGAAGCAAATATGATTTGCAAAGATTAACACAAACAAACTTATACTTAAAAGGATTTGTTATGCAACCCACTACATCACTGCAACATTCCACCCAACCATAGGCCAGTGCACTCATCAATATCTCAACATCACTGCCACCCGTGAGCTAAGCATTATTCCCACAAGGAATAAGGAACACTAACAGGCTCACACATAGCCAAGAATACAACCAAACTTAGCCAACATAGTTGGGCTTATTAGGATATAGAGAAACAAGCCAACATACAGTTGGGTTTGTCAGACTATAGTCAATAAAGCCAACATTTTGATTAAGGACCGGCCAAGCCAACTAATAGATGGGTTTAGAGGGATACACAGGATCTGGGAAAATTGAACTGCTAAGCTAGTGAGCTCAACCACCGAGCTATAGACACTTGGACTAGATCCGGCTTGGCTCGTAAAACATCTACACACCCAACAAAAGGAGCATCCCCTTCTCTACTACACAGTCCCTCGGGCTATGCCTTCCCTTCTAGTGTTGTTCAGGGTGTGCAAAGAAGAAAACCAACCCCTCTAGATCTATTTGTGAGGTTCATTCCTACACTAGGTTTATCAAGCTAGTTCAGATCCAATTCCACTCCAGGACATTTCATACCAAGGAAAAAATATGCACACACACAACAGACCACAAGGTTAACACAGCAACACAGACTTCCACTTGCTCTATGACCGAGGAGACCATTGAACAACAATGCTCAGGATGATAACAAGCAGGAAAAAAACATAGAACAAAACACAGTTCTACAAAACCGACAAACACACAGCGTGCATGCACAAGATGGAATAGGGAATGATCTAAATCGACCACAACATTTTTGGGTGAAATACAGATGATGGACTGCGCATGCACAATGACAAAGAAAAAAACCAAGAAACTAAAAGCATGAAGGATGGATGATCAAAACGTCCCATCGCTCCCCACAACATGAGGGGAGATGAAAACGTGAGTGCATGAGGGTAAAATGGGCATACGTTTTCTGAGTGTTTTCTTTTGACACATGGATTTTCCCCCATGGATCAAGGTTAAACATTGCCCCTCCCTATTCATTAGGAAATCATGCCCCCATCTCATTATTTGTTGCATTGACATAGCTGGTTGTGGGTTTTGAATTAAATTGCATATTTATATGATGTCCAAAATTATATATTGTGTTTGACTTAGCACCATAAATAGTAGGCATCAAGCTTGATCATCTATACACAAAGCATCAATAAATGGAAGGGCATTGGCCTTGAGCTCCTTGCCATGATTCCATACAATATTCTCATCATATATATTTAATGCAAAACGAAGTCAAAACCAGAGTGTTACAGCTACCTTGGTTGAATACCTTCCTAGTTAAGAGGGAGTCTTAAAGTATTGTAACTTCATAAGATATTCCAGATGTACTGATTGTATTCTCCCTTCATAAAATGAGATTAACCATGTAAGATTCATTGAAAGAATCAATGTAAACCTATGGTTGTAAGTCGATTCAATAGTAACCAAGTGTCATTATAATAAATTTTATTTTTGATGTATTACTAGACAAGTCGGCCCTATCATTTAGACAAGTCGGCCCTGCTAGGTTCTAGGTCCATTCAAGAGTCAAATATAAATAGGGATGTGCCCCCCTTCATTTGTACACACTTCAATCAAATTTTGCAAGAGAGAGAAGAAGAAGTGCACCTCGAAGAAGAGAGAAGCAGTTGTCTTGGGTTTTATAATAATAATAATAATAATAATAATAATCTATCTTTAAGGTCACCGCCAAGCGAGACACCAAATTGGTGTATGAGACCCCCTTGTTTGTGGGACAAGGGAACCCCCTCTACGCAGTGATTTAACTGCTAAAGTCTACAGAGGTGTACATACACTACCCCCCTCTGGATTTGAACCCATGACCTCCTAAGAGGAAACACATGCTCTTAACCATTAGGCCCACTCATGCTGTACACACTGCTATGGTTGAGTTCTATACCGAGGAATTTTTGCGGGGTTTTCTCCCTTGTTATTTCCATGAGAAAAATCTCTATGTTCTTCGTGTTACTATGCTTGTTGTTCTTTTAGTGATCCTATTATTGTAAATTGTTTTAGAATATCATCTAAGAAATTAAGAAAAATTAATAGAACCCAAGACCTTTTACTTCTTAAAGTAACTTTGAAACAAGTGAATTAAAGAAAAGGTTTAATATTATTGGAGATTAGGGGTGTTTTTTCTAGAGAGTGATCCTACCCAAAAAGAATTGATCACACTGACAAATAACAGATGAACACATTGATGTTTTACATGGTTAAAACTCTCAAAGAGGGAAACTATCCACAACACCAACCAAATGGCTACTTGAGGCAATATATTAATGCAAAAGGAAAAGTATTCACATATGATCTTGTCACAATCAATCATAAACAAATGACCCCCCTTTCTCTTAAAATAGAAATTATGGAACAATCGGGTTTTAAGTTAGAGATCAATAACCATTAATATCAAGGTGAATATGAATTGTTAGACAACTCTATTTCTTGAACATTTCATGACCGTTGGACTAGATAAGTACAAATGCATACTAAAGAAACACAATTCGCCTGAATACATGTCAAACCAAGTTGATTTTAACAAACTCGTAAGTGTCTAAATATCCTAATAATAAATTATTGCACTATTGCTTTTATCCATTATATAATCATTGAAATAAATGCACTTTAGTAAGAGCACTACAACAAACAACTTAATCAAAAATTGTAGAGTTTGCAAAAACTAGAATATAGGCAGTACATAATGAATTCACTTTGTAATGAATAAGTAAAACCAATGCAGTGAAATAGAATCGTTCCATTATAGAAAATGCTAAAACGAATGCAAATTTTATTATTTTATTGCAAAATATAACAATTTTTTTACATTAAATTCCAAACATTGAAGTCATGTATTTTTGAAAATTTCTTTATGTGATTTTTAATAATAATAATAATATAATCTCTGTTTAAGTTCATCGCTAAGTGAGACACCAATTTGGTGTATGATGCCCTCTTGTTTGTGGGACAAGGGACCCCCCTCTATGCCATGATTTAACTGCTAAAGTCTACAGAGGTGTACATATAGTACGCCCCTCTGGGTTTGAACCTGTGACCTCCTAAGAAAAAACACATGCTCTTAACCATTAGGCCCACTCATGCTCTTAACCATATGGCCCTAAAATTTCTATAGAAATGTTTTCAAATATTTATTAAAGTGCACATCAAAATGAATAGTATTGTTGACAACTTATGTGGAGATTAATAATTCACTATAATTTATTTGTAAAAGAGTTTAAAGTTGTTTAAATAATAGGTCACCGTCGCATGGATAGCGCCCTTGTTTCCTTATCAAATATTTATAATGTTTAATGCTTTAAAACATATTTATTCCATTCTAACAATATTCAAATCAATAAAAAAAATTGGTTTTATTGCAACTAATTCAAATTTCTTCATATTATTGTAAACATTCAAATAATTTATATTATTGCAAATATCTTCATCTTATGTTTATATGACTAAATTTTTATAAAAATGATTTGAGTTCATTGCTAAAGATCACATAAAAATAAATATGATTAACAACAATTAATAAATTTCCAAAGAATTTTAAGTAGTTTAAATTATATGTTATTCTTACATTAAATGTGGCCTTATTTATTTATCAAATATTTATAATATTTCTTTTTTTCATTGACAAATATTACAAAATCACTAGTTTAAATTATATGTTATTCTCACATTGAATGTGATTTTATTTATTTATCGAATATTTATAATTCTTTTTTTTTTCATTAACTAATATCACAAAATCAATAGAACTAATGCACTTGCAATTTTATTCATGTTATGTTTATAAGCATAAAATTTGTGTAACATTTTTCATTTATGGTCAAAAAGCACATTAAAATGATTAGTATTTTTTATTATTTATATACAGATTAAAAGAAAATTAATGTTCTTCTCGATGCATTAAACATTATAACAAAATCAATGCATAAAAAAATAATTTGAAATAGATTTATTCCATTGTAGAAACAATGGAACCAATACAAGTTTCTTTATTGCAAACACTCAAATAATATATCATATATAATTGCAAGTTTTCATGTTATGTTTATATGGCCATTTTCTTTTATAAAAATGGTTTGAACATTCATTGTTAATGTGTATTGAAATGAATAGGATCGTTGATAATTTGTGGAAATTAATAACTAAAATGTCAATAAATTGTTCATTATAATTTAGTTGTTAATAGTTTAAAGTTGTCATATTTAAATGGAATATGGACTTGAATTTTTATAATTTTCTCTAAATTACATTAATAAATATAATAAAATTAATGTAAGAATCACTAAAATCAATATATTGAAATACATTTATTCTATTTTAGAAAAAATTATATAAGGTATAGAGTAGATGATGAATAGGTATACTATTAAAACACTCCTTGAATTTTCGAAACTTTGTAAATACTAACTCATAAAAAAACAATTAAATTGATACAAATTTTTTATATTATTACAAACACTTATATCACATATTATTACAAATTTCTTCTTAATTTAGTTATATAAATTTTTTTATAAATTTTTTTAATAAAAATATTTTCCAATGCAAAAGGACTATGCTATTCTAGAGTAATTTTCATTTCCCATCCTTATAGCTCAACCATTGGATACATTTCTGTCTTGTTGGACTTTTGTTGTGAATGGCGATTAATTATTATATTTTATCATAGCTTTCGTACTTTTGTTGTTAAAAGGAAACTTTTTAGGAGTATCATATCGCAAACTGGCTTGTGACAACCTTAGAATAAGAATCTACTTAATGAGTGGATTGTTTTAATCAGAGATACATATCACACGTTAGAGATAAATATTTTCGTGAGCTTGTCTAGATGTTGATTGTTCAATTGTTTGATCCTTTGAATTTGGATGTTAGGTATCATAAATATGTTTTAATACTTTCCATATTACTTTGATTGTTAGAGATATTTTGCTTTTAAATAATTAAATCTAATTAAAGTTATAAATTTTCACATTTTTAGTATAAAAACTTGAATGTAAAATTGTATTTTTATGGATATGATTTATTTAGATGCATTTATACTAATTACAACTAGAATAAAACTAGAATGCAAATGCAGATATAAAACTAGAAGTGAATTTCTTTATATAATTTTATGTAATAATATTATTCATCATATATTTTCTTTTAACTATACATATATATATTTTATTGAGATTGATTATATTAATATTTTATTTTATTTTTATTAATAGATAACTGCTTTACTTATTTCGGGAAATTAAAATTGTAAAGTCTATGCATATATGAGAGATTTTGGAATTCCTTATATGCTTCCTAAAACATTTCAAATTCGTTGAAGGGTAAATTCTAACAAATTGTTTGTTAAGCAAAATGCAGAAATACATCTAATAAAAACATAGCTGGTGCTTCTATTTTTTCTTTCCTTCAAGTCCATGAGCAAGCTTCACAACCGAAGTTTCCTCCATTAGGAGGTCGCCTTGGTCTGGGGTATCCTAGCAGTGGCTACACTGATTCCTGTTGGCCATCTTCAAAACCTCTTCTTTGATGAAGTCCACAATGCCAATAATCTCTCGCAGGTCGCATTCATTGTCATATATCCTGGACTTGTGGCATCCCATTTGATTTGCCAAGAATCTGATGTCGAACAATGCATCCCTGTTCTCCTAAACACCAACTCCCACCATTTTGTAAACCCTGCGGAAATGGAGTTTAATATCTTTCAGAATGGATTTGAGCTCAGTAATGTCTGAATTCCTTGGTATGTTCGCTATTGGGACCTAAGGTCTGCCGCAAGACGTCCATAACAAAGCAGAAGGCGAATCCTGGGTCTTTTAGGTTCTAATTTGAGCTAAACTGCATTGTATTCCCTTGGCTCCATCACTAACTAAACATTCAAACATGTCATGTAACTATTGAGTTCATCTGTTGACAGACTGCCTCTGCTTCCTTTCTCTCCTTCACTCACCAAACAACCAATATTCAAGTTGAAATGGGGGGGGCAAGTGCCTTTGAAATATGCCATGCTTCATGCTGATAGTCGATTCAAGGCCTTGAGAACATATCAGATAGGACGGGATTTAAAAATCATCATGTGAAAGAGGTATGCCACTTGTCCAAGGTGGTGGATGCATGTCAGTGGAGTTCAAACGATCACTGTGGGGAGGTGTCACTGCGGGAGGGCCATGGAGTAATTCCCCCTAACCTTCACATTAAAAATTCATGCCGACTATGGAACATGCTTTTGATAGTGAGTTTGGTCCTTAAGTGCGACCATTCCAGGGTTATTCCCAACCCTTTTATTGGCGATTTTATCGGCAAATTTATTGTTGTCTCTAAGAATATGAAGACAAGTGACTTGTAGGATATGGTTTAAATGGCGGATTCGATCATAAACTATTATGTACTTGGCGAAACCATGATTGTAATCTGATCTCATTTTCTGAATACCATTCCTTGAGTCTCTGAAGACAATGAGCTTTGGAATATTAGACCGCACTGTTGATTTCAAGACAAGGAGGAGCGAGAGCCATTCTGGTTCATTGTTGAATCTTTGTATCTGTCCCAAGCATAACTATTTACTATATTCCCTCCAAGATCAAAGATAATCCCACCCCACCTATCTCCCCTTATATTTATGTATTCTTTTATATGATTTGATGAATATATTTAATATGATTCTATTAATATTTTATTTTTATTTTTATTAATGAATAATTGCTTTAAAAATACTTTTTGTATTTATATTTGTGTATTATTTTATGTTAGTTGATCCGTATATTTGATATAATCATCCAATGTAAAATTGTACATCCACTTTTTCACATCAAATAAAAAAATTATATTGTTCTATTTTTTTTATTTCCTTTAAATTTGTATTCACATAAGTTTCAAATATCAAGTAAAATTAAAATATAAATTTATAATAAATATTATAAATTATAAATAAAATATTAAAATAAAGTAATCTTTTAATTTAAAAAAAAATTTAACTACACTCCATATATTTAACACATGGAATTTCAATCTTCACTTGAAGATTCAAACCCATTTATAAACACTCATAAATGCATATATTGTAATCTTTTATAAATGGCAAGTATAGCTTTCACACTTTAAACTATTCATATAATTGATATGCCTAAGGTTTTATATTATGAAAAAATCATGAGCTATGTATCTGATAAAAAAAGATAAAAAAACATTCTTACAAACTATGTCTTTGATAAAAATAAAAATAAAATCCATTCTCCCCAGAACTATAAACACTCTCATAAATGTATTTAATGTAATCTTAAATGCCTTCACATGATGTACTTTTATTACTAGTTTATGCATTTTAATAACTTATTATGAGGATTTAACCTTGGCATAGTTACACTGTTGAAAGATAGACCTGCCTCTAAGCATGAAAGTCTTGGGGTTTCTAAAGTCCAATTTCCCACAAGGTTATCTCTTACGATGAATAAAAAGATGGTTTATCACAATTTTTACAGGGTGTGGAACTATATGGTTTTGACATTACTACAAGTTCTCCTGCAAATATTGCGAGTTGATTTTAAATGCATCTATTTAATTTTATTATGTGCTTGAATGGGTACTATTTTTATCATGGTTTTCTATGGGTATTCCTCAAAGGGTTATTGGAGTGGTTATGTTCTTATTATTAAAATCTAGCTAACCCTACCCAATACCTTAGTATCACCCATGAATAAGGTATTGGCTATGGTGTTAACATGTTTCGTGGCCTTCATTAGAGAAGTATGGGGCTTGCCATGTCCCACTATGGCATTCGGCCCTAATCAAAAGTATTGCAAATGTTTTAACAAAGAAATGATATATGGTATAAAGTAAAGCCTATGATGTAAGGTATGATTTTATGCATGGCGTGGTTGACATGTTACACGGTTCTAATGAATATGCGATGAGAACCAAGGTATAGGTTATAGTTTGGCTTTGGAAAGAAATCCATGATTGGATTCGCAATGATTTGGTTTTAAAATATTTGGCCCTATGAATAAATGTACTTCTAGTTGACCTTAAACATGTCCTGGATGCGAGTTGACAGCGCATCCAGGACCACGAGGCACATACGGGGATTAATCCCCGCCCTACACCTAGGTGGTGTGATCGTTAATGTTTCAAAGGGTTTGTAAAGAGAGTTAATGTGTCTAATATTTTCATTTGGGGGGTTTCACTTGTACGAGACCGTTCCAGAGTCGAGCTCTTCTCTTCGATGTCTCAACATTGGTTTTTCATAGGGTTTAATGGTGATTTCAAGGTTTTCTCTGTGGTAGCAAAGATTTGCTCATCCCTTCCAATAGGTTTCCCACCAACTGCAGCTCCACCCACTTCCCGAACCTACCAACGCCATGGTACAGTCTTTCCAAAGTAAGCTTTATTGAAATATACTTGTTTTCTACAGTCTTTGAGTTTTATTTAGTACATTAAGGTTTTTTTTGTTTTACTGATAGATTCATTTGTGTTTCTGCAGACTATGGAGGGATAAGGGTGCTTGGAAGAGCCGACCCGTGGACCTTGTTTGCCAATGCCAAGGTAAGCTTATTCAAACTATCCAAAATCTTAAAGGTTAAATGTATGTCATTTTTTCTTACTACAACTGGTTCTACTTCTAGGTTTTGGCACTAGAGAGGAAGGAGGTAGGGTCACCTCCTCCCAGGCCCGCATTTTCAAACACCAAGGTAAGCCTGAACTTGACTTTGTTTTTATAAAATGGTTTTAACTATAAATTCTATTACTAAAGAGAATCCATACTGACCCACTATATTTTTATCGTAGGTTTCATTGGGAAAAAATTGTGGAGCTTATTGGAAGCTATAATGATTGAGATAAGTGGATTTACAAAGAATAGTTTAAAATTAGAGTCTAGGTGGTGTTGGTGAACCCCTTTTTGGGTTGTGCATATCCTTAGATTAATTATCAGGTGCCGTAGCTTTACTTTGCTTAAAACCGTAGCTGGGATTTTGGGGTGCCTTTGACAGTTCTTAATCCCATTTAGTTTATAAACAGGGGTTTGGGTTTTGTAGTGGATGCCATCATCGATGGTCCTACAACCACTCTATTTAAGTTCTGTAATTATTTATTTTCATGTTTTTTTTAATGAATGACGTAAGTTCGAGGGATAGCTTATCAATGGGGGTTTTCAAAATTTTCATGTTCGTTATTAATTGTAGATGATATTCAGTTCTCAATTGCCATCGTAGATGGTCTTACGACCGTGGAGGAAAGTGTTTTTTTGTTCTCTTTATATATATATATATATATATATATATATATATATATATATATATGTATGTATGTATGTATGTATGTATGTATGTATGTATGTATGTATGTATGTATGTATGTATGTATGTATGTATGTATGTATGTATGTATGTATATACTCTTGTTGTTAAATGTGTTGATACTTAAGGATAGTATTACAACCATCATGTATCCTCTTTTTTTGGAAATAATAGAGGTCGTTACTACACTTACGATTCTATAGGTAGTTATTTGTTTGTTTGTTTAAATGTTAACTTACAGGGATTGATCCTTCCCAATCTTGATAATAGATGTGATATATACAGATTTGTATTTTTATTATCATCTTTGTTACTTGAAACATGTAAGTGGCTGTAAAAGATAGGATTTTCAATCCAAGTTTTTGATCCCATGTAGTTACGGGATTTGATCACGAAACCTCAGTAGCGGGGGTATATTTTTTAAATGAGAATAGAGAGCTATGCCTCTATGTTGATTATACTATATGTTATTCTTTTTAAAAGTTACATTTGCAAAATTAAATACATTGTTTGGCAGCCACGATGGGTTTTGGACCTACGCCAAATCCTCTGCCGTAAAGTAAAAGTGATAGTTTGTGTATCAATTAGATCTGGATAGATTTCATGTCGTTTATTTTCTGTTAAAGGATTGCAACATTGATCCGATAATTATTATAATTTTGAAATGGATTTGATCCTGTGACTTGTATGTATTCTAATGTGTTTGATGGTTTTGATATAACCATTCCTTTAGATCTAGTGTAAAGTATGAGATATGATTACAATAAAACTAAGGATCTTCGATCCAAAAGCTTATTTTTCGCAAGGTTGTAATGTTAAGGGAATAACAGTATTGTAGGATACCTGTAGCTAAAGGCATATGTTCGTAAACATGGTTTGATATAATGTTATCTAGATCCTAGTCTAAATATGAAATCTATATAGTCTTATTATACTATTTCCTATGTAAAAAATTACGATATTTATCCATGCTTTTTCCCGTACGTATCTTTATTTGATACTTAATACTTAATTAATTCCTATGTCATACTATGATTATTATTTAAAGGGTTTCTCGTCTATAGTTAAAATAAAGCTACAGATCTATATACTAATATTATTTAATCTGACATTAGAGGTTTATGGAGTGAATTTAGATAATGTTGCATAAATTGTATTCATTCACTTATAAAGAATGCAGATCTATTCTTATAACTAGACATTATAAAACCAAACGCTAATTTAGCCTTTAAATTATAGAGTAAGAAAATATCTGGAAAACGATGCATCTAGGGAATAAACAATCAAATATAGCTAGTTTTGTGCGTATTAGAGATAAATGAATTTACTTCAGTAGTTACAAGTATAAAAACCATAAATTAATCGACAACACTTATAGTTTAGCAAACTATAGATCTAGGAAAATATATTCTACAACATTAAAATGTAAATTAAAAAAACTTGGCACCAATGCTTTGGGAAAACAAGAGTGGGGATGTTATTCCTCCCAACCAACTCCCAGAGTAGCCAAACTAGTTACTTCAAAACCCCTAATCCTATTCATTGAACCATAAGAGAAAAACCTTAATGCACCATCTCTTACATTTCACAGATGTTTAATTCTCATCCAATGCTAGCCTCCTAATGCTTATGAGCATACTAATTTATAGTATTTTCCTAGGAATTGATCATTTATGAGCCTCCTTCTCTTTAGCACTCAACTAGGAGTTGTGACCTGATTTTAGGGGATGATGCCTCTTGCATCCTGAGTTCTCACTCAATGGTTTTTTCCACTTGTTGTTTTCCTATTTTGGGTCAACATACACTCGTCAACAGCTATATCCACTCTTGGCCCCCTTTCAACACATTTTATTAAATAAAATTGTTTTGATTACAAAATGTTTTATTCTTGAATTTTCTGTCAAAAATCATAAAATAATAATATAATAATAATAAAGTATTTCCAGTAGAATTACTAATAAAAATTAAGTCTGGGGGTCTTACATACACCTCCCCTTAGAAGATAACACTTTCCTCGGTGTTATAAATTTGTTTCATTCTTCCATTACATCTTCTTGGAACAAGTATGGATATGTCTCCCGTATATTACTTTCCAGCTCCCAGGTATCTTCTTTCGGACTAAGATTCTTCAATTGCACCTTGACTTGTTCGATGGTATGGTTCTAGAGTAAAAGTTCTTTCCTATCGACAATGAGCTTTGACCCCACTTGGAACTCTCCTTCGGGCTCCATCTGGATTACATTCCAATCAATCACATGAAAATGATCATGAATATATCTTTTCAATATAGAAACATGAAATACATTATGAACTTTAATATTTGGTGGTAGGGCTAACTAGTACACGACCGTCCCCACTTTAGCTAAAATTTCGAATGACATGCAATACCAAGGTGTCAGTTTTAAATACTTTCCCAGTCTCAAATAGATTTTCTTGGGATTTACCTTTATATATACATGATCACCCACCTGGAACTCTCTAGGATTTTTTTTAGATCAACATAGCTCTTCTACCTGTCTTGGGCTACCTTCAAATTTTGTTGTACCTGTTTCATGGTTAGCTCCATTTCTTTTATAAATCAGGTCCTAACATTAATCTATCAATAGGGCTTCTCCATGAGATTGGCGTATTACATTTACACCCATATAATATTTCAAATGGACTCATACCTACAAAAACTTGGAAATTATTATTATAAACAAATTCTACTAAGTGTAGGTAATCTTCCCACTTACCTCGTTTGTCCATAACATACATTCTTGGCATTTCTTCTAGGACTTGATTTACTCTTTCTGTCTTCCCATTCCATGATGCCCTTTACTTTGTATGGATCGACTCATATTCCATCCTTGGAGACTAAGTGTTTGAGGTACTTAATATTATCTTTAAATAAGTTGCACTTACTGAATTTTGCATAAAGTTGTTGTTCTCTTGGTACTTGAAAAACTATTTTTAAATGTTCTTCGTGTTCTTGTTCATTGTTAGAGTGGATTAGTATGTCTTCAATGAAGACAACCAAAAACTTATCTAGATAGTTACTTAATATGTTGCTCATTAAACACATGAATGCAGTAGGTGCATTTTTCAACCCAAAAGGAATTATGGCAAACTCATAGTGATCGTAATGGGCCCTAAATGTTGTTTTAAATATATCTTCATATTTTATTCACACTTGATGATAACCTGGCCTTAAGTATATCTTCAAAGAGATAGTTTCTTCGTGTAATTGATCGAACAAATCATCTATTTGGGGAAGTGGGTATCGGTTCTTAATAGTCATGTGATTTAGTTTCCTATAATCTATACATAATATTAGTGTTCCATCCTTCTTTTTCACAAACAAGACCAGTGCACCCTAGGGAGAGGCACTTGGTTGAATATACCTTTTATCGATTATTTCTTGTAGTTGTGATTTTAGTTATGTGAGTTCTATTATACTCATTCGATATGGAGCTTTTGATGCTGGTACCACTCTAGGTATGAGATCAATTGTGAAGTCTATATATATTTTGAGTGGAATTTCGGGGACTTCTTCCGAAAAGATATCTTCAAACTCCTTTAAAACTAGTATGTCTTCCAGTTTAGGTTTAATATCATTTTCCTTATCATTCATTACCTAAACTGCGAATACATTACATCATTTTCTTACTGACCTTTTCAGTTGCAAAGGAGATATTTCTGTGATGGTTACCTTCCTAGGAATTCCTTTTACTTTTATATTATTCCCATTATTGTCAATATATGTAAATGTTTTATCGAAACAGTTTCACGGCACTTTATTCTCTTCTAACGAATCCATTCGTATTAATAGATCATAGGATACTAAAGGAAATATATTTACATTAACATGCATAAGGAAATCATTCATCATCAATTTTCAATTTCTAACAATACTAGTAACTTTTTTTTTTCATGTGGCTAACTGTACTAGCCATGACTTATCAAACTTTTCAGGTATCAATTTGCATAAATAAACTATTATAGGTGAAATAAAACTTAGGATTTCTCCTGGATCAATTTATATAGAGATAGGTTGGTTTTTTTTCATACCTTTAATTTCTATCATAGAAGTCTGGTGTTCTGCTTGTCGATTGTTCATTGCAGCACAGATTCTAGGCATGCTCCTTGCCATGTCTCCAACGGTGACTGCTTCTTATATAGAATGTACATTAAAATTATTTTTCCTTACTGGGAATTCTTTAAAGTAGTGTGGCCCTACACACTCCCAACATTTTAAAGGTTATTTTTGTGCTGATTTTTTATTATTAACATTTGAAGTTTCTTTTACAACAAAGATTTGGGGTTTAATGTTTTTATAATTATTACCCTGGTACCCCATGTAGTTATTCCTTGACTTTTTATAGAATCTATTTTGATTATTTTTAGGATCATAATTATTTATCCTTTTATTATTCCAAGCTGGCATGTTTTCTCTTTTATTCTTATTTTGGTTGTAACAAAAGTTTCCCTTCCTCGTCACTTCCTCTAGCATCTTTGGATTGTCATATTCAATCCGTTCTTTGAACATGAGGGGAAAACAACTAAGGAACCATTGTATTTTTTGTTTCTCATCTATTATATACATAAAATAATGAAGTAAGCTTAAAAACTTACTATAGTACAAAGTTCTTTCATCGTCATGGCCCCCAGCCTTAGTTCAGAAAACTATTTTTCTTTTTCTTCATAATACTATTCTGATAAGTACTTTATTTTAAAGAGCTTCTTAAATGTTTTTAAGTTAGATACCTCTCTTTTATACCCTTAACATTATTTATGTCTTGCCACCATATATATTGCTTTCCGGTCAGATTATAAATGGCCATCTTAGAATTCAACGCATTAGAGTAATTATATATCTGAATGTACTTTTTCATTCTGAACAACCATTCCTCTGCCTTTTTGCCCTTCTCAATTTCCCCATTAAACATGGATGCTTTAATTTTTTTTACTCCCCACATACTTCCTCATAGGGTATGTATTTTCTTTTCATTTTATTATCGTCACTACTTTCACTTGACTCTTGTGATTTTTTGTGGTTAACTCACTCTTCACATGAAGTGTCAGGTTAATGGATAGAAAATTCCAGCTTCCTACCCTTACATTTATTGTATGAGGCATTTTTAGGAAGTTCTTGTTCAAATTCTTTATTTTTATCTTTTTCTTCATTATGAATTTTTTCTACCAAAATAGTTTTTAGTTCTTCTTAAGCCTTTAGAATTCACTCGTTATATTCCTTGAAATTTCTCAATTTAGGTCTTAGTTCATTAACATTCTATTTTAATTCATATTTATTATCGTGACTATCATTTAGATCTACCCATAATTCTCCATCCATTAAGTTACCCTCTTCATTATTTAAAGGTTATTCCGGGAGACATTCCTCTTCTGCAGACATTCCTTCATTTGCCATGTTTCCTACAAAATATATTTGTACTTCTCTTTGCTGTGTGTCAGATAATTTTAAAAAATAAACACAATTTAGTTTGTTGTTTTTTGTAGCAGTTTTGTATTGAGCCTATTCAAGCCTAGTGTTGAAATCGTGCTATGATACCATTATGTCACACACCTAAAAAACGTACATTTTTTTTACATGTGTTAGTTTTACATTTACTTTAGCATCATTCCATGTTTGTATTATTTCCCTCTCTAATGTCTATTATTCCTCTTCTTATTACAGATTTGCTGATCTTTAAGATGGCCTTGTTATAGCTAATTTTA
Source organism: Pseudotsuga menziesii (assembly GCA_001517045.1). Taxonomy (NCBI): domain Eukaryota; kingdom Viridiplantae; phylum Streptophyta; class Pinopsida; order Pinales; family Pinaceae; genus Pseudotsuga; species Pseudotsuga menziesii. Next base: position 108,418 of record LPNX010739309.1, read on the forward strand.
CCACACATGGTTGATCACACTTTTATGGCCTTCCTTGTCCCTCTACAAACTCTTTGGACTCCATGGACTATTTGTGTACCTTTGATGTTTCCAAGATCATCCTAAAATACCTATTATTTGTTGTATGCGACTTTTAATCCCTTTCTCGCATATATACGCGGATATTACCCTTAAACCCACATAGATCGGGATGTGTGCAAAAGGCCAATTATTTTTGGAGTTTTCCTTGATGTGGATCTGAGTCATTTGTCTCTTGGCCTTCCATATTCCTCAAGATCGCTCGGATTTTACCTTCCATTACCCCATTGAAGCACTATATAAGGAACCCTTTGGATACATTGAAGAGGAGGAACTGAAGAGCAAGAAAACTATAGTCCATTGTTGTCGTAGCTTGCTTGTATTTGATTATGCATCCCTTTGTCCCTTGGAGAACTTTGTGTTCTTCCCAAGCTTTCCTTTCCTTGTGAGCTTGTTATCGAGAGACGGAGGATTGAGGTGGTGGAGGCCCAAGTGGATAACTCGGTTTCTCCGGTTCGCAGACGTGCCGACAAAGGTTGTCACTTATGTAATCTCTGATTTTGTTAATAGAAATACCTTTTCCTGTCCAATGATGTGCATTTAAATGAATATTGAATCCATGGATGCATTTAATTTCTTATGAGTTATTGATTATATATGCCAGAGTAGGCCTAACACTATATTATATAGCATGCTTGCCTTGTTTATTGTTGTTGAGAGTAAATTGCTAACACAATCAGGATTGGAAAAAGCTCAACGGGGATCCACTTCAACCGTCCGGAATAGGGTATGTTTCGAGATCCTTTAGTGTTATATGTTGTATTTCTCTTGCATATGGGGAAGGGATTTATTTCTACAACTTCTCTTTTTGTTGTGGTACACCCAAAACCATAGGATTTTTTCTCCGTAATAGAATTGGAAACCATACTGGGGAGGTTCCTAATTATTTTTCTTTGGGGGGTTTTGGCATTCAATGTGTTTGTATTGCTCTAATTTCTCTTTTCCTGTGTCGGTTCTAGGGGCATGATTGCCCAGTAGTGTCCTGTAGGAGTAAATTTTGTCTCAGCTTGTCCTTTTACCATATTTTTCTATCTTTTACTTCCTAAACATGGGTTTTTCTTTCACAGTCATGTGTACATGCGGGTTTTCCTAGAATAGTCACATATGTACACAGGTTTACTAAGAACAGTCACGTATGCCCTGATTTTTTTCTTTTTTGGGAAGATTAAGTGTTGCTGGGTGAGTTTGGATGATTAATGAGTCTTCTTTGATGCTTCTGGATCCTATATCTCCCCTCTATTTTTGACCAGAGACACTTTTTTATTTGATTTTTGAAAATGTTCTTGTTTCTATTTTTTGTTTTGAGATTAGTGCATTAGGTCTCTTTTTCCTTAGTACTTTGCTTGGCTACTGTCTGTGACTAGTTGCAGATTTTCAGGGTGGTAGAGTCATATTTTTGTTGTTTATCTCATTTAATTCAAAAATACAAAAAACATTTTGCTTTTTGCATAGTTATGCATTCTTTGCATTTTGCATTAGCATGGTAATTGCATTAGGTTTGCTTAGTGAATATTAGTCATATTTTCATATAGGAATGATTGCATATACATTTGAAGGAAAAATTTCTCAGGATCCTCCTCTTACAAGGGAGTTAAGCATGAGGCAGTGTGAGCAATTATGATTGGAATGACCCTTGATTGTGATTTATTAGCACCGGAGATATTTCCAAGATTGTATTCATATCTGGGGGCCTTTGAGGTATTGACCAGTGCACCCTGGGGTACTAGTTGTGCTTTCAGGCTTTAGGCTTTGTTACCCTGCCCATACGGTCAATCCCTCCTGCGACTGTCTGCTTGAGAATTGATTATATCGAGGTGAACTTAGTTTCCTTACCTCAGTTATCGAGGGGGTATTTGCAGAGGTTATTCTATAGGTGTCCTGGCTAGGTAGGGGTCAGACAGCACAGTCATTATATGCCTTGAAGCTGAGGGCCACTATAATTGGTTATGAGCCTTCGCTTGCTGTGTATGGGAGTCTCAATCCTCTCCTAGGAAAGACATACCTACTTCAGTCAGGAGATCACATATCCTACCCTTATTTGCTTGTGATTTGGATCTACATTTTTAGGTGTATGCTCTATGCACACTAGTTTTCCTAGGGTTTACGTAATTAGATCGAGTCTTTTTTATTTTGTTGAGTCATTGTGTATTCGAGTGCGGCACCCCACCATTCTCTTCATTTAGCAAGACTTTAGCCTTCCACGTCTCCTCCTCCTTTGGGAGAGAGAACCAGATAGTCTGATCAGACTACTTCTAACTTTGATTCACACACCATGGGAGATCATGAGGATGAGATTCTAGAGATTTCTTCTCCACCTCACGAGGTTGGTGAGGAAGATCCCACTAGCACATATGATCCTTCATGATCTAGTTATGATCCCTCATTCACATGTCGTTAGTATTGGTTTTCGGGCGACAAGACTCACCATGAACCCGTAAGCACTAGCTATGTTAGATATGGCATACGTAATATCCCTGCACTAGCTATGTTAGATATGGCATGGTATTTATAGCAATAAACCTTACATAAAATCAAAACTACCAGGGAGCATGGAAACGATAGGCTCAACCTAGGCTCCCTTTCCTTGTGACATTGAACTTACCTGACTTGTCAAGATTGATGAACGATCCTGTGTCTCATGACCCGCGATGGTCGGCAGTCCCTAGCAAGCTTCCTTTGGATATTCCCAAGTTCGAAGGTAAGGCTAGTGAAGATCCTGGTGAGCATGTCACCACTTTCCACCTTTGGTGCTCTTCCAATTCCTTAGATGATGATTCCATTCGTTTAAGGCTATTTCAACGCACCCTAACGGGTCCTATGATGAAATGGTATATAGAGTTATCAGTGGGGCTTATGCTATGTTTGATGATATTGTGTTGAATTTCCTTAATCATTTCCAGCTACCCATACGTTATGACGTCAGTACTGAACTCTTATCGAACTTTTAGAAATATAAATCCACACACATCTCAGATCATATTCAAGAGTTGTGTAGACGAAAATGGTTAATCAAAGCTTTTATACCACTAGATTTTCTTCTTGAGTGGTTCCTCAAATCATTGTTACCTTACATCGCGAAGGATGTTTCTACATCTGGAGTTCAAAATGAGGAACAAGTTATTTTTAGGGCACAAGAGTTGCATTTGATCTATGCTCAATCCACACTTTTGCATGATATTATACCTAATGCTCCTAGCTCCAATTTCGACCCCAAGATCAAGCTTGGGCCACATGCCAATGGTACTGTGGGCTCTATAAGTACCAAACCTATGGACTCGGTTGTGAAACAAGTGAGCCAATTGTCAATTAACCAGTCTACGTCAGGACAAGCTACGGCTTCGTCTCAACCTACCCAATCGGTGAATGTACTTTTTGTGTAATCGTCAAACCCGAAAGGCAACCAGCCGCCTGGAAGGAATAAGAAAAAAGGAAAAAATAATCATAAGGGTGGGAACAAGAACAAACATGTTAATAATAACGACAAGAACACTAAAAATGCTGGGAGGGACAAGCAGCCTAAACGTAAGGTGAATTTTCCTTCCAAGTTGTGTAAAGACGACCATCTCACTCACTTGCGCTCTTGTATGGAATATGCCTGGAGGTTCATAGCACATGGCCCAGCTGTGTTAACTAATCCTTTATCCAATAATCAAAATATGAACTTGAGGACCGTTGATCCTGGTTGTGCATCGGGTGGAAATCAAAATCCATCGAAGTCCAATAGTGGTCACGGTTACATCAACATGGTGTGTGCTGCAAAGGTTGTGACTCATGCGAAAGAGTATGGTTCATCACAACCAAACCTTGGGAAAGAACCTTCCCCACTTGAGAGCCCGTTGCAAATCGAAAATCCTACGGATAAGCCTGAAGCTCCACCTCGCATTCCTAAGGGAGTCTTAAAGCATTTGGGGAAAAATATTAATGCTCGAGCCACCTAGAACTATTCAGTTGTCGAGGATTTGGGCTAGACTCCTTATGCGATGTCCGCTTTGGAAGTGCTTCAGACTTGTCCTCCAGAGAGGAAAGCCTTGTTGTATGCTCTTGGGTTTAATGATGATAACTCTTCTACTATGATCAAATTTGAAACCATGGGATTACAGCCTCACTTTCCTTACTACGTGTCTCTTTTGATTCATGTAGGGTGTCTAAACAACACCGTCAAGTGTACTGTCATTGATGACGGTGATGCTGCTTCTGTGATGTCTTTGTCGTGTTGGAAGGGTTTGGGTTCTCTCGAGTTGTCTCAATCCACTACTATGTTGAAAAATTTCGATGGGATATCGTTTCATCCGCATGGGTTTCTTCCTTCTCTAGAGGTCCAATTGGGAGGGAAGACCATCACAATCGAGGTCGAGGTGGTTGATGTGCCCCTTGAATACAATATTTGACTGGGTAGGAATTGGATGTATAGTATGCAAGGCATAGCTTCTTCCCTCTTTCAAGTGATATGCTTTCCATTTAATGGGAAGATTATTACGATTGATCAGAAGTCATTCCATAATCCGAGTGTCAATTCATCATCGGGAGCTTCTATCTCTCTTATCGATCATTCTCAGCCAGCAACTAGGAGTGTGGGAGTAGGTATGTATCCTTCTCTTATGGGAACCTTTAGTTTTCCTGCCCCCGTTCTTATGATTGGGTATATTTTTGTTGGGGCTTCATCCTCGTTGAATTCGTTGTCTTTTCGCACTACCCATATGGAATATCCTTGGATTCTTCCTTCAACGAGTACTTTGAGTGTGCCTGTTGAGATAGATGTGTCATTGCCTGCAAAGATGGTGGTGTATCAAGCGAATCTTGATCAGGCTATAGAGCCTAGTCCTTCCTCTTCATGGACGGAGGAGGAGAACCCGTATGTGCTCCATGCATGGGCAGTAGAGTCATCTCACTCACATGATTTCCTTGATGATGTTTTTCCAATGGATGAAGCTATTCTTGAGGCCATGTCTGGGGTTGAGCAACCCTGGGAAGAGTTGCATCATCAATCATATTTTCTTCCTAAGCTCGATCGCATGGAGTGTGATGAATTTCAGGAGATTCTTAGCAAGAAGATTGGTAGCCCCATGGTTCCATTAAGCTCTCCTGGTCAAATGGCTGATGGAAACATGGATAACTTATCACCAACCATTGCTATCTATATTTGTTGTGATCCTGGCAAGGTTGAGAATGTCTACATTGGGGTGGGTTGTTCCCCTGATGAGATCAAGGATTATATTGAGTTGTTTAAAGAGTTTCGTGACATTTTTGCCTTGGTCATACAAATAAATGTCAGGTATAGGCTCTTATGTTGTTGAACATGAGATCAAAACTTATCTGAATGCAAAACCAATTCGACAACGTTTGCATGCAGTGAATCCTAGAAAAGCACCTACCATTAAGGCTAATATAGAGAAACTATTGAAAGGTGGTTTTGTCTATCTCGTTCCCTTGACGGAATGGGTTTCCAATCCTATTTCGGTGGATAAGAAGCAGCGAGTGATCCATATATGCACTGATTTTCGTGACTTAAATCGCGCATGTCCTAAGGATAACTTCCCTACACCATTTATTCATCATATTTTGGATGAGTGTGCGGGAAGTGAGGTATTTTCCTTTATGGACAATTTTTTTGGATATAATCAGATTCATATCAAGCCCAAGGATCAACATAAGACCAAATGTATTTGTCCTTAGGGTACTTTTGCATATCAGAAGATGCCCTTCAGCCTTAAAAATGCCAGAGACACATTTCAGTGGGCCATGACCTTAATATTTCATGATCTTAAAAATATTATTGAAGTATATTTGGATGATCTCGCTGCTCACTCTCGTTTGAGAGTGCATCTTCCATATCATTTGATATTAGTGTTCGAAAGATGTTGTCATTACCAGGTTTGTTTAAATCCTCATAAGTGCATATTTTGCATGACTATTGGTCGTTTATTAGGATTCATCATATCCAAGGAGGGTATAAGATTCGATCTCTTAAAGGTTGAGGCAATACTTCAATTGTATCCCCCACGTAATATTAGACACCTTCAGTGTTTTCAAGGCATGGAGAATTTCTTGCGAAGATTCGTGGTTAATTTTTCCAACTTGACTAAAGGATTTATGCGTTTGTTAAAGAAGGATGCCCCCTTTTACTGGGATGAGAGAGCATAGGAGTCATTTGATGCTCTTAAGCGAGCCTTAGCAACGACCCTTATGATTTCTTGATTTATGTGGCCGCATCCATGGAGACGGTTGGTATGGTTTTGGTTCAGGAGGATGAGGAGCTCCATGTTAGTTTTTCAACATTAAGCTAGCATTATGTTAGGATATTTACTAAGAGAATAAGAAGTACAGCAATCAAAACACAAGAGACAATGAACACAGTGTTTTCCTCAGGGAAACCATAAAGGATAAAATGCCACAACTTCCTCAAAGATAGAATCGACACCAAAACAGTAAAAGACCAAAACAGTAAGTGATCTCCCGACAGTAGTAATAATCTTCTTGTCTAGCCCCAGTATCTTCTCCTTCCTCAACTATGCGCTACACTTGAGTGTGGATGAGTTGTATCATAAATAGAGACTCTAGTTCTCTATTTATACTAATCTCGACATGACTAAAACCCTACTAGGGCTGACCTCTACTAGGAGAGTCTAATAACCCTAGTGCCCCGGAACTGCGGGGACTTTAACCCTTAGACAATCGGAGGGTTACCCACTATGACTTGACATGACTTGTTTACATTATTGATCCTCTCGATTGGAACATTAGGGCATGACAATATGACTCAATTACATTATAGATACATCCCGGAATAAACATTGGGTTACAATACATAAGATACATAGATGAATACATTCCGAAGTTACAAATACATCAACACTCCCTCTTAACTAGGAAGGTATTCTTTCGACATAATTTTCACCATCGGTCTTCTTTTTTGTATCAACTAGATCATCTTGTCATCTACATCTCAAGTCTTCTGAGTCTTCAAGTCATCTTTGTCTTCAAGTCATCTTCATCTTCAAGTCATCGAATCTGGATCATCTCTCGATCTGCATCCATTAGAGGAATTTTGGGGTCTAAAATGGGCCTCCTAAGGAAAATAATAAAATAATAGTTAAAATAATAAAATAATATTGATTAATTTTGGAGGAAGAAAGAAAAAAACTACTTTTTGTGTTCGTATTTTCGACATATCTCCCTGTGTTTTTACTCAAATTTCGATTGGGAGAGCTCGTTGGATGCGTAATTTGATTCCACATCCAACGAGTACCCACACTGCATACTTTTGACGGACCCCGCTACCCCAAAGATAAGAAATACCTGAAAAAACGTGATGATGATGTCATCATGACGTTTTTCAGGTATTTCTTGTCTTTGGGGTAGCGGGGTCCGTCAAAAGTATGCAGTGTGGGTACTCGTTGGATGCGGAATGAAATTCCGCATCCAATGAGCTCTCCCGATCGAAATTTGAGTAAAAACACAATGAGATATGTCGAAAATACGAACAAACAAAGGAGTTTTTTTTAATGACAAATATGCCAATTCAACCATTATGGTTGACTTATTTTATTGAAATTCTATTGGTTCTTGAATTCCAACTCACAAAAACTTATTTTGGCACGTTTTCTTATAAGGCCCATTTTAGACCCCAAATTTCCTCTAATGATCATGGGACATCATCACTGGATTTGGATCATCTCTCGATCTAGATCATCATGAGGCATCATCACTAGATCTGGATCATCACTTGATTTGGATCATCACTGGAACTCGATTATCACTCGATATAGATTGTCATCACTAGACCCCAATCATCAGTCGAACTGGATCATCACTAGCTATCATCATTGGATCTCGATCATCACTCGATATGGATCATCCCTGGTGCTATCTCATGATTCTTCTCGTCATAGGAAGTTCTACAGAGCCATCCCTTTTTCATGTTGGTTGTAGGAATATCCTCCATGTAGGTCTTCTTCAGCACTTATATCTGACCTACTCATCAGAAAGGCACAGTACTCACATCCATCCAGGCCGGAACACATCCTACTCACAATGATGGAAGATTTATGTACTTCCATCCAGGCTGGAACACATCCTACTCAAAATGATTGAAGATTTTCTCACTTTCATCTAGGCTAGAACACATCCTACTCACAATGATGGAAGAGTTATGTACTTCCATCCAGGATGGAACACATCCTACTCACAATGATGGAAGATTTTCTCACTTTCATCTAGGCTGGAACACGTCCTGCTAACAATGATGAAAGACTCTCATCCAGGTTGGAACACATCCTGCTCACAATGATGAAAGATTTTTGCACTTACATTCATCAAGGCGGGAACACATCCTGCTCACAGTGATGAAAAGGCTCTGCACTTACATCCATCCAGGAAGGAACACATCCTGCTCACAGTGATGGAAGGGCTTGCACTCACATCTAATCTTGTAGGAACCTATCCTACAGTCATATCAGAATGGCCCCCAGTCCTCCTCGACTGAGCTACCTAGTAACTAACCAGGTGCATCCATTCTCCTAGAGAATGGCATTTTCCCTTACATCCAACCTGCTCGATGGAATGGCCAACACTCACATATGAAATTAAAGTAACTTAATCCTTTAGCCATGACAGAATGGTTCAGCCCTTACATCTGATCAAGTGGGAACACATCCCTCCATCACATCAAAATGGCTACTCATTCCTAGACTGAGTGTTCCTAGTACCTCACTAGGTAGCTCCATTCAAAGATTGGCAATTTCCCTTACATATGTCCTACTCGAAAAAATGGCCAGCACTTATATCTAACATGGAAGGAAGCAATCCAATCACCATGACAGAATGGCTACTGATCTCAGCACTCATATCTGTCATGGAAGGAACCAATCCTCTCACCATGACAGAATGGCTCAGCCCTTACATCTGACCATGGAAGGAACCAATCCTCTCACCATCTCAGAATGGCTATGGGACTCATCACTTTCCCTTGGAGGAAACCTCGATCTGGAGAACACCAAGCTTCTCCCTGAAGTACTCAAACTTCACCCTTGCCAATGGCTTTGTCAACACATCAGCTATCCATTCCTCCATCACAACATACTGGAGCTTCATTGCTCCCTTCTACACCATATCCCTGATATAGTGATACTTGATCTCGATATGCTTTGACTTGTCATGGAATACTGGATTCTATGACAACTTCATGCAACTCTAGTTGTCACAATGTATACAAGTAGCATCCAACTAGAGATCAAATATATCAGACAATAGATTCCACAACCATACTTCCTCACAACTAGTTGAACAAGCTGCGAATACTCTGCTTTAGCTCTACTCAGTGCCACACAGGATTGCTTCTTGCTAAACCAAGAGACCACACCTGATTCCATACTAAAGAAACACCTTGAAGTGCTCTTCCTATCGATGGCACTGCCTGCCAAATCTGAATCAACATAACCCTCCAAGTTAATTTTTTGATTTGCATCATACTTGATCCCATAATCAACTGTACCCCTTAGGTGCCTTAGAATATGCTTTGCAGCAATCAAGTGAACATTTCTCGGATATGTCAAGAACTGGCTCAAGGTGTTAACAGCAAAGAAAATGCCTGGTCTCATGTTCGTCAGGTACATCAATGATCTAATCATCTGAGGATACATCGTAGAATCAACCGACTCTGATGAAGCATCACTCAATAGCTTCAGGTTCGATGCCATAAGTGTGGCCATAGCCTTGCAGTCCATCATCTCAACCCTCTTCAGGATCTCTACTGCATACTTCCCTTATCCAAGGAAAATTATATCTTTACTCTGCCACACCTCCATACCTAGAAAGTAATGCATCATCCCCAAGTCCTTCATTTCAAACTCAGCAGTAAGCTTTCTCTTCGTATCAGCAATCAACCCATCTGTACCTGTCAGAAATAGATCATCTACATACAATAGAAGCATCACTAGGTTGCCATCCTCAACCTTGTAGTAAAGGTTGGAATCTGATTTACTCTTGGTAAAGCCCAAACTGGATAGAAAGTTGTCAATTCTGTTGTACCAGGTCCTAGGTGCCTGTTTCAAACCGTACATGGCTTTCTTCAATCTGCACACATGAGACTCCCTGTCATGTGTCTCAAAACCAAGTGGTTGTTCTACATACACTTCCTCTTCCACTACACCATTCAATAAAGTAGTCTTGACATCCATCTGGTGTATCTTCCATTTCATCACCATAGCCAGAGCAAGTACTGATCTGATGGAAGTGTATCTGGCTATAGGTGCAAATGTTTCTTCATAGTCTATTCCTTCTTTCTGAGAGAAACCCCGATCTATAAATCTTGCTTTATATTTCTCAATGCTACCATCTGTAGCATGCTTGATCTTGTAGATCCATTTGGAAGTTACAAATTACTTCCCGTTTGGTCTTGGAACAACATTGTTATAGCTGATTTCACCACTCCAGGTGAATCACACTTTGTATGGCTTTCCCTTTTCCTGCTGCAGACTCCTTAGACCCCATGGACCATTTTTTGTCCTTTGATGTTTCCTTGATCATCCCTAAAAACATATGAAAAAGTATACACATGACTTTTAAACCTATAAGCGCGTATATGCGCGGGTTTGACCTCTAAAACCGCGTACATCGGGATGTGTGCATAATCCAAATCCTTTTGGAGTTTTCCTTAACATGGATCCAAATCATTTGACTCATGGCCTTCCCTATGCCTTGAGATCGCTCGGATTCGACCTTTCATTACCCCTTTGAAAAGCTATATAAGGAACCCCTTGGTACATTGAAGGCATAAGAGAGAATTGAGAGCAAAGAAACTATAGTCCATTGTTGCTGGAACTTATGCTTGAGTCTGCATCCCTTTGTCCCTTGGAGCACTAGTGTGTTCTTCCCAATCTTGCCTTTTTCTCATGAGCTTGCTATCAAGAGATGGAGGATTGAGGTGGTGGAGGCCCAAGTGGGGGATTCAGTTTCTCTAGTTCGTAGACGTGCCATCAGAGGTTTTGTAATCTCTGATTTATATTAATAGAAATATCTTTTTCTGTCCAATAATGTGTGTTTGAATGAATATTTTATCCATGGGATTATGTCAAATGCTTGTACATTATTGATTATATATGCTAGAATAGATCTAACACCATGATATATAGAATGCTTGTATTGTTTACTTGTTGTTGAGGAAGTAATATATCAATTCAATCCAAATATTGGAAAGCTCAACGGGGATATACTTCAACTATCCGAAATAAGGTACAAGGTATGATCCTTTAGTGTTAGACATTTAATTTCTATTGCATATTGGAAAGGATTGATTTCTGGAGTCAAGCTGTCTATTGTGGTACCCCAAGCCATAGGAATTTCTCTCCGTAACAAACATCCCAAACATCATTCTTCATGATCGATTTGTATTCTTCGATCATAGAATCCTTCCATTCTTTCTGTTCTTCCGCTTCTTCATAACTGGAAGGTTCTTTATCAATGAAATCACATAGTAAGGCTACATACTCGGAGCAGGATCTGGTCCTCTTTCTCTCTCTATGATTCTCTTCTGGAGCCCCATATCTTTCTGCACCTTCGATAAGTTCACATACCCAAGCAGGTTTCCTCTTATGAGGATTCTTCTCCAGAGGTGGATCTACAGGTCTTTGTGGTTCTTCAAAATCTCGATCTTCTTCCTGAACTTTTTCATTCATGGTTGTATCATGAATTTTGGGTGCTTCTGCTTCTTCAGGTTCTTCAGCAGGTCTCTTTCTGGATTTGTTGTAAGCTGTGTCTTCATCAAATGTCACATGCCTGCTGATGTCAATTTTCTTGTATCTTGGGAAATATATTCTGTAAGCCTTCGAGCTTTCAGAGTATCCCACAAATATACCCTTCTTTCCTGAAAGATCTAATTTTGTTCTCTTCTCTTTTGGAATGTGTATGTACATAGGGCAACCGAATATTTTGAGATGGCTGACTTCTAGTTTCTTCTCGGAGAAGACTACTTTAGGAGTCTTGTTCTCAAGTACTCTATGTGGAGTACGGTTCTGTACATACACCATTGTTCTAGTAGCTTCCACCCAAATATGTATAGGAAGATCTTGATCATGAAGCATGGCTTTTGCAGCTTCCATGATATTTTTGTTCTTTAGTTCCGCAATCCCATTCTGTTGTGGATTATAAGGAGTGGACAAATCCCTCTTAATCCCTGATTCTTTGCATAGCTCTTTGAATTCATTCGAAGTGAATTCTCCACCATTATCTGATTGAAAAGTCTTGATCTTCTTTTTAGTGTTGTTCTCAATCAAGGCTTTGAATTCCTTGAATTTGCTGAATACTTCGTCTTTGTTCTTCATGAAGTAAACCCATGTCTTCCTAGAAAAATCATCAATAAAAGAAACATAGTATGCATACCCTCTTAGTGAGTTTGATGACATTGGACTGTATACATCAGAGTGGATGATTTCTAGTATTCCTTTGGCTTTGCTTTCGCTGCTAGGAAATGTCTTCTTTGTATTCTTTCCTTTCGCACATCCTTTGCAGACCCCATCATGTTTTGCTTGGAATTCTGGAAGAGCTTCAACAACTTTTCCTGCAATAGGTAGTTCTCTCTAATGCACATGTGCAAGCCTTCTATGCAAAAGCTCATTTGGATATACTGTGTCATGGGTGAAGGCTTGTTCTGGATGGCCCTTCAATTTGTACAATCCTCCTTCTTATTCTCCAATCACCACTGCATCATCGATAGTCTTTCCTCTTGGCCACATGATGACTTGACCATCTATGAATGCAACTCTCATTCCTTTTGCATCCAATGCTGATATGGAGAGAATGTTCTTCTTGAGTGCTGGCACAAAAAATATTTTTTTCATTGTCAGAGACTTACCAGAGTCTTGTTTATATGAAGATTATCCACTACCTTTTATTGGATATTGGTAGTCATCTCCTAGTTTCACCTTGTGAGGTGATTCATGTTCTGATAGTCTCACAAAGGATTCCTTGAATCTAGTAATATGTTTGGAAGCCCCACTTTCTATAAGCCAATCATCACTACCATGAGTAATGTTACCTATGAGAGAAGAGATCAAAACATATTCATCCTAGCTTGAAGAATATTCACTTTCATATCTGGATCTCTTCTTGGATGGTTCATCATCCTCTGCAGCATGAGCATGATGTCTTCTTTTTCTCCCCTTCTTATTATGAGAGTGGACATTATTCTTAGGACAGTCTTTTGAAAAGTGTCCTATTTCATCACATGTATAACATCTTAATCTAGATGGGTCCTTTCTATTGTTATCTCTATGATGAGGATTCTTACCTTTGAAGTGATGAGTTTTTCTTCTGCCTCTCTTGGAGTGAACTGTGAGAGCTTGATATTCATTTCCCATCTTCTCTTCTCAAGCTTCTATTTAAGATTCTTCTTGAGATCATTCTTCCCATAGTCTACTGAACTTGACTAGCTTCTTTCTAGTATAGATTCCTTGGATGAAAGAATCCCATGACCTAGGAAGGCCATTCAAAGCAGTCATCACAATCTCTGCATTTTCCACTTCTTCATCAACAGCTTCCAATTGTTCCTTGATTTGAGAAACCATTTTGAATTAGGACTGGATACTCTCTTCATTTTGAATCTTCACATTCTTCAGTTGATTCCTCAGAGTCATCTTCTAGTTTATGTTCTTCCCTTCAAACAATTTGGTTAGGGCATCAAACATAGATTTAGGTGTCTTGAGAGAGGACACCTATGGGATAAGGTGATCCTTGATAGAATCAGCAATGATCCTCTTTTCCATAACCATCTTCTTCTTATCTAAGGCCTTTGCCTCATCTCCCTTTGGAATTGGAACCTCCTCATGAATGTAGGAGTCTAATTCATTCTCTTCCAGGACCAGGGAGATCCTATACTTCGAGGCTTGGAAGTTATCAACTCCCTAAATATTTTCATCAAGCTTGGTATGATGAGACATCTTAATAGAGAAACTCAAATCGAAATACAAAAGATTTTAGATCTTACCAGGTTCAAGATGTCAGATCCAAAACTTGAGCTGAAATCCTACAGAGCTGGTTTAGGAGCAAATTAGGGTTTTGCTTTTTCGGAGTTCTGTCCACCCAAATTCCTTGAAACTTTTCCCTAACTTCTATTTTGGGGAGGAGATCAATCCAGGCCTAGGCTCACTAAAAAATTCCTCTTCTGGGAAAAGCCCTAATTTTCGACAGTAGTGACAGGTCCAAAACTGAAAAACCTCAGAATTGGATTATGCTTCGACAGAAATATGCGCCCTAAGGAGGAGAGTTATTCCACCTTACTTTTGCTAAAAATATATGGAGGAATATCCACAAACTAGGAAGCTCTAGTTCCCGCAGCTGCACAGTGTCTTCTTCTCAGGTTAGCTCTGATACCATGTTAGTTTTTCAACATTAAGCTAGTATTATGTTAGGATCTTTACTGAGAGAATAACAAGTACAAAAATGAAAACACAAGAGAAAATGAACACAGTGTTTTCCTCGCGGAAACCATAAAGGAGAAAACCCCGCAACTTCCTCAGATATAGAATCAACACCAAAATAGTAAAATCCCAAAACAGTAGGTGATCTCCCGACAGCAATAATCTTGTTCTTGTCTAGCCCTGGTCTCTTCTCCTTCCTCAACTATGCACTACACTTGAGTGTCGATGAGTTGTGTAATAATTAGAGAATCTAGTTCTCTATTTATACTAATCCCGACATGACTAAAACCCTATGAGGGCCGACCTCTACGAGGAGAGTCTAATAACCCTAATGCCCCAAAACTATGGGGACTTTAACCCTTAGAAAATCGGAGGGTTACCCACTATGACTTGACATGACTTGTTTACATTATTGATCCTCCCGATCAGAACATCGGGGCATGACAATATGACTCAATTACATTATAGATACATCCTGGAATAAACATCAGGTTACAATACATAAGATACATAGATGAATACATTCTGAAGTTACAAATACATCAACACTCCATGAGCATTCATATATTATTTGAGCCGAAACCTTATAGATGCGGAACTTCTCTATTCCCATGTGGAGAAGCTTGGCTACCATTCATGCAGTTCAACATTTGAGACATTACATTCTCCTTTGCCAAACCTTGGTCGTAGCTCATATCAATCCATTTCAGTTCATCCTCACTATAAGGATGATTGGGGGGGGATACAATAAATGGATTGTTATTTTGCAAGAGTTTGATCTCAAATTCGTTTTAGAGAAATTGAAGAAATAATTGATATTTGTGGAGCTTATATCTGATTTTCCAAGTTTGGAGGAGGAGGAGGTTTATGAGGATACTTTTGTCGATGAGCATATTTTCCTTATCTCAACTATGGACCCTTTGTATGGGGATATCATTGTATATTTGCAAACATTGAAGGTCCCCACTCACCTTTCACAAAATGAATGGCGACGATTACATCATATAGCTAAGAACTAACTTATAGTGGATAACACTTTATACTGTCGTGGGGTAGATACCATTTTGTGTCATTTTTTAACCCATGAAGAGGTTGAAGTTGTGTTGAATGATTTCCACAAAGGGGCGTGTGGTGGTCATTTATCTAGGATTTCTATAGCCCAAAAAATCTTGGGAGCAAGCTATTTTTGGCTGTACTTCTTCAAAGATTACGTTGGTGCGGTTAAGAAGTGCCACACTTGCCAGTTGTTTGCATGCAATATGCGCTCGCGTCCAGCCCCATTACATCCTATTTTCACCACCGGTCCCTTCACCAAGTGGGGGCTTGATTTTATGGATTGCAACCCAGCTTCGACTTGGGGGCATCATCACATTATTATGGCTGTCGATTAGTTTCGATGGTGAAATAGCTGCGCATTTTGTTTTCAACCAGATTATCACCCGGTTTGGCATTCTGAAAGAGCTTGTCACTAACCATGGTAGGCACTTTCAGAATAAAATGATGGAAGAGTTGGCTTCTAGGTTAGGGTATAAGCAAGATAATTTCTCTTCTTATTACCCTCAGGAAAATGGACAAGTTGAAGCAGTGAACAAATCACTTAAGTCTATTCTCTAATGAATCATCGCACAAAGCAAGACTAATTGGCATATTATGTTGTATCCTACTTTGTGGGCCTATAGAACCATGGTTAAGACTACCATTGGTTTCTCTCCGTATCAGCTTGTACATGGGGTGGAGTTAGTTTTGTCATTTGAATGCGAAATCCCTTCTCTGAAGCTAGCTATAGATATTTTACCTAACACTTCCGCATTGGAAGAGCATTTGGTCCACTTAGAGCAGCTTGATGACCAGCGCCGAGATACCTTAGTGGCTCTAGAGGTTATCAAGCATCGAGTCAAGGTCCAATATGACAAGTCTGTCCGTCCAAGGAGGTTTAATGAAGGTGACTTGGTCCTTTTGTGGGATCAAGCTATGGAACCCTTGGGGGCAGGGAAATTTAATCCCATGTGGCATGATCCTTACATGGTTGAATGATTCTTAGAGAAAGGAGCCTATGAGTTGGTTGATTATGAAGGAACAGCCTTGGCGGAGCCTAGAAATGGGCTATATCTCAAAAAATACTATGTATGATCTTCAGGAAGGGCTAATTTTTGTATATGATTGTACAGTTTTGCATTGCATAGTTAGGTTTTCTTGTGGTGATCAGGTTTGTTGATTAGCTTTTGTTTCTTATGGCAAATGTCGATGGATTCTTCCATTTACATAGGATTCGTTGATGGTGTGAGCCACTACACTCAAAGCTCAGCTTCGGCTGCTTGGGTGGAGTTAGTTTTGTCATTTGAATGCGAAATCCCTTCTCTGAAGCTAGCTATAGATATTTTACCTAACACTTCCGCATTGGAAGAGCATTTGGTCCACTTAGAGCAGCTTGATGACCAGCACCGAGATACCTTAGTGGCTCTAGAGGTTATCAAGCATCGAGTCAAGGTCCAATATGACAAGTCTGTCCGTCCAAGAAGGTTTAATGAAGGTGACTTGGTCCTTTTGTGGGATCAAGCTATGGAACCCTTGGGGGCAGGGAAATTTAATCCCATGTGGCATGATCCTTACATGGTTGAATGATTCTTAGAGAAAGGAGCCTATGAGTTGGTTGATTATGAAGGAACAGCCTTGGCGGAGCCTAGAAATGGGCTCTATCTCAAAAAATACTATGTATGATCTTCAGGAAGGGCTAATTTTTGTATATGATTGTACAGTTTTGCATTGCATAGTTAGGTTTTCTTGTGGTGATCAGGTTTGTTGATTAGCTTTTGTTTCTTATGGCAAATGTCGATGGATTCTTCCATTTACATAGGATTCGTTGATGGTGTGAGCCACTACACTCAAAGCTCAGCTTCGGCTGCTTGGGTGATTTATACTCCTATGGGTCAAGTATTGTCTTCAGTAGGCGTATGTTTGCAGTCCTCTTCAAACAATGTTGTTGAGTAGAGTTCCATCATTGAGTTATTGTGTGATGCCATTTCACATGGTGTTCATTCTCTTGAGGTACGTCTTGATTCGCATTTAGTGGTTTCACAGCTTAATGGCTTGTATCGCGTTAGGGATCCGATATTATTATGAAGATTCTTACATGTTAGATTGCTAGAACATAAATTTGAGAATATGGCATACATTCATGTTCCAAGAATTTTTAATCAAGTTGCTGACTCATATGCTAACTATGTGTTAGATTGGCATTTGTTTCATACACCATAAGCATATCACAAACACACATTTTACACACATGTAAATATAAATTAAATTGATCATCATAAAAGTTTTTTCATTAACATCCAAAAAAATGATGTCATAATACATAAGTGTCATATACAAAATTGGGGCTTCCGAGTCACCAAAATATACTACACAGTCATACAAAAATGAATACACTCACGTCTCTAAGCATGAGGTGGAGGGGGGTTCTAATCATGATATAGCACTACGGATCTAGCTAGCCATTGAAATAGTCAAAGCCATGCTTGTGGTACACCAACCATCTAGTGCTGCATGGCCTCAGGCAAGTCCTTGACTTGCACCATGGGTACCATGTGTTTCAAACGAACAAAGTTTGTGTGGATTATTTGGAGCATCTGCTCCGCATCCACACCCATGATATCATCTCCTCTTCCCCTCCATCAATGAAGAGGGAAGCCTTCTGTCCATCATGGTCCTACATCTGTATATACTTGACAGATTGTCACTATGTGTCATCACACTAAAAACATCTCTTTTGAGTCAATATATCAAAAAACACAAAAAAAATTAAATAATTCAAAACTTAAAAGGTCGGTTTGGGATTCTTCACCTATGTCACCATAAGCTACTCCTGGTGGCAGCAGAATATCTAGGTCTTCATGGAATTCTATCCCTACATAGGGGTAGTCGTCTATGGCAATGAACTATCTTCGCCACCATGGAAAGAAATATGTTGGGTAGGGGTTAGCCACCCTACCTCCACCCATTCTATGCATGAAATTTTCCCAGCGTCCCTAGGATGGATCATGGACTCCATGTGGAGCAATGTCTACCTTAGGGCTTAGCCTTGGCACCCGCTCAAAGAAAAACATGCTCAGTATACTACCAAACCCAAAGTTCCGCACTTTTCCCATCTTGCAGTCACTGAGCTGATGTTTCATGATGCTCAACAATGTCGTACTCTAGTCATACACTATAGGTTGCATGCACTCTACCTGTCAAAACCCCAAAATTTTGAAAAATTTAAAACTTTTAAAATAACATATAATCTCATTAAAAGCAGTTGTTAACTGGTTGATTAGTTGATGCTATTTAAAAATGTAATTGAATTGTTATTTAAATACTCTGTACTTTGAAAAGCATTTTTCTTTTTATCTACTGATAAATTTTCTGTTTGCGACATAAGGTGGTTTGTCGTAAGGACTGGGCTTACTTAGCTTTCGAGCTAACGCAGCCGCTTTCTCCTTTTACAGAAATACAGGTAAGAAGTATGGTTTGATGCTAACAAGTCTTTGAAGTTACAGTTCAGATTTCGGCATACAATTTGTTTAGTAAAAGCTTATACATGCTAGACAAAAATATTAGACTTCTCAAGGTAATATCTTGTTATTTTCTGCTATATTTTCTTAATACTCAAATGAAATTGCATTTTCACATACAATAGAAGAAGACTAAACCATACAGGTTCATGAGGTTTAGTAGACTTACAAGTACGAAAACTTTAATGTTCATCCTTAGGATAAGTATGAGAACTTATATATTAATCCATTACCTACAGCTTATCATGGTAGAAGGATCACAACTTTGCAGGTTTTGTTTCTTTTAGTCAAAGTTATAATATTAACATTCTAAGCTTAGCTTGCATACTGATCAGTTTTTCAACTGATGAGGACCACTCCATAAATTTTCTTACTGAAGTATCTAGGATCTATGAACTGAAACAAGTATTCCATTTATAGTTTGAAAACCTACCATTCTTTAGAAAGCTAAACTCATTCCAGAAGTATTACTGGGTTGGTAACCCATAGCTGTTAAAATCAATCCTAAACTCAGTATATTCAATTATTTTATAATATATCAAGACTAAAATATCAATAAGGAAGCTAGAAAGAGTATTCCAATTCTAATCTACCTTGCTTATAGAGTCTCTTATAAAATTCTGAGTTTGGGAGTGACATAGTCTAATTGTCACCAAATGTTATGACTATAACAAGGATGAGATATTTCTATCCATAAACATCGAATTTATTTAATTAGGACGACCAAAATTGAAAGATGAACAAATTAGTAGAAAACATCATTTAATTGTATATAAATACATACATCAAGGAGTAAATAGGTTATTATCCTCTTTTGGAAATCCAAAATAGTTGGCATCATGATTATAAAC